>CM017558.1:50275830-50670830 GCA_007844125.1 Sinonovacula constricta | reverse complement strand
TAAATAGTAGTAAACGAAATAATGTTTACCGGGGCAAATTACAAAGAAACAGTTTACTATTCAAGGGCTATTTCTCATGTAATAAAAACTTCTTTTGTAAAAAGAGCAACTTTATGGTGAAATGTTGTGTTAGAGACAGACATAATTGTGTAGAGGCGACATAGGGAGGACCAAGATACACCAATTAGATATATCCTTCTTAATGGTAAAAATTCCGATGACATAAGGAAGTGATTCAGATTCAACGGCATTAAAGTTACATAGTTTACATATTCTATTTCTTTTAGTATTTTGATTTTAGCGTCCAACTGCAATTTCTAAATTGTGCTTCATAATTTTAATCGAGTCAATGTATTCTTAGAGCATCATTTGCCATTTTCAGTAACCTTTCTACGGTTTAAAATCAAATCAAAAGTTTGATTGTTTGAAATGTGTATAAAATATCCAGTTTTGATGTCGTTTTGACAAACAGACACCAATGAACTAAATTCTCGTTTTCAGCGTAGAGAAATAATTAACATCAACACCGACATTAGTTCGAATGTAACTCATTTTAAAGTGCAATTCAGAAATCAACATGAACAATCGACCGCCGCAGTCAATGTTTCATGTTGATTTACCTATTGTTATTTATTAGACACCTGTTCCAGTTTATAATAGAAGACGAATGGCCCCTATAATAGTGACGTTTAGAAACGTAATCCCTTCCTTCTTGAAGCTTTCCTAGGAAGTAACATTTCAAAATGGTCAATTGTTGAGCTGACTTTGCCCATACTGATCTAATGGAGCTTAGCTCATGACAAAGAACAAATGATTTTGTATTAATATTTTTCACCAATTTACCCCAAAAGTTGAGTAATGTTTTCTTACAAAATATAGATAAACGGCAACAACCAAGTTCCCCATAAATAGCAAAATTTGGCGTTTGTTTATTATGTCTACACTATGCAAATTATCAGTTAATTGAATGCTGCAAAGCCTCAAATTTGGCAGCGTATATCGATATAGGCAATACTATTTGTACTTATATCGAGCTCAATCCTGTCAAAGATATCGAGTGAAACATAGTATGATTTCAGTGACTGTCCTGTCAATGCTCTGATAGAGTCATGTAAACGTCCGGTGTATTTAAACAATATTTCTAAATAGATAAAATAGTCCATTTTCTACCCTTACATTCCATGCGGAAGAATCTGTTACTTTATGTAACTTGTCTGTTTTTTGTTGTTGTTGTTTTTTTCAAAGGAACAACGTTTGTTTTAGAGGCATTTATCTTTAGGTCCCATTTTAAAGAATAATCATGTATAGCACTAATCAGATTTATTTAGAGTTGTATCAACATATTATCATTTTTCTACAACAGGGTAGATGGTCTTAACTTTTCGGACATTTGGAGTACTTTTCGACTGCTCCGTCATTTTAATCCTTACTTGGCTTTCCTAGCCCTCATGATCTACTGTCAGTCAATGTCTGTTATATATATGAAAACATATACAATGGAAACCCTAGATTGCATAACGTTTGATAAAGTGTATTAAATAAGTATCAATGAGAGTTTCCTTAAGTGGTACAAATTAAAAGGCAATTATGCATTTTTATAGCAATATTGTGCCTCGTCTGGCGGATGAACTAATAAAATACTTATAATACAATACTATGCAATACAATTTATTAAGATATCTATGGATTTGACAAGCTAAACAAAATATAATTGGGAGATATAATTATCATATGTTTGCTTATTAACCCAATTAAACTTTCTTTTTAGAAAATGGCTACTTCATTAAAGCGCATAAAGTCTCCAAAATTTAATTTTAATAATCTGCTACTTTAAAACGGTTCACTTTATACATGCACCTTGTACAGATATGGACCTGATATTCACTAAAGCATGTCTTTGTAAATTAAAGTCAATGTGTTACATAAAAAGTATGCATTCATTAGCATCTCATTGCCGTGTTTATACATATAATTGTATATGCATTGAACCACACTAAGCTCATCATCGTAAACAACTGACACAACCTATTATTTATCTCTATCTCATAGATGTCTGTATTTACTTTTAATATTTTACTACTTCCATTTCGGCAGTCTAAGGTTTTATAACAAATAATTTGCTTTCCAAACATGGTTTATTGGGTATCGAAATGTTTACTATAATATCTTACAGGGCTCAGATGAACTTCAGAAGTTAAACGAAACCGGAGAGCTTCGGGATCTTTTACGGAGTTTTACGGTAAATTATCAAATGAATTTCAAACGTCATGATTTATTATGAGAAAGATATTAAATATATTTCGTGATGTTTTCATGATTCATTAATTAAGTCTTTTGACTCAACTGTTTAGTTACACACATTTAGCAACAGTATTACAAGAAATTATTTTTTGTATATATTTACAATGTAACACACAAAATGATGGCCAAGTGAATAAATATTCCAGTAGAAGTATCCTCAAATGCATGTTTGATGACCTTCTTACATGAAAAGTTCCTACGGCTGACATGATTGATTATACATGTTGGTCTCTATGTGGTCAGCTGTAGAGCTTGCTTGATCGTCATTTGTAAAACTAAATTTCCTTTTATAACCATAATTATGAGAATCTACTTTTATACTGCAGAAAATCAACGTCCGGTGGCACTGTGACAAATGTGGTGGATATCGCTACTTGCCTTGCGTTTTCTGCCATGGATCCAAGAAGTCATTACACCGGAATGAATTCACCGAGGAGTTTTGTGCCTTGCGCTGCATGCAGTGTGACGAGAACGGTCTTGTACGTTGTGACGAATGTCTAGATCAGCAAGACTGACCCTGGTTCTACCGAGGAGTTCGGATTTTGTGTTTAGAAGGCGTGTTTAGTAAGGGCGAGGTTCAGGGCGGGGTTTGTAAAGAGTATTGAATCAGTGGGGCGGATGTGGCTTTTTTTGATTGGCAATGTGTCTTTATTTTGCAAAATTGCTAGAGTTCTAAGTAAGTCTGCTTTACTAGGCATGTTGGCTAAACAGACAGATCGACTGACCATATCAACAAATGCTTAAAATGCAGCATTTTCCGAAATAGGACTTTCCAAAATGATTTAAATAATAATAACAATAATAATAATAATAATAATAATAATAATAATAATAATAATAATAATAATAATAATAATAATATTATTATTATTATTATTATTATTATTATTATTATTATTAATATTATTATTATTATTATTGTTATTATTATTATTAACAATAATAATAATAATGGTGATATAATGATGATGATAATAATTAATAAATAAATAAATAAATGAATAAATAAATAAATAAATTTTAAAAAAAATAATTAAATAAAAGAGCCACGTGAGATTCAGAGTTGCTTGGTTCAATGCCTAATCTAAACCTCCGCAAACTCTTCAACCGTGGACGCCTGATTTTTCCCATCTGTGATCTAGTTTTATATCAAAGTTCATGACAGCTGTGTTCAGAGCGTGCACCTTGTATATTTTGGCGCATGGTCATTACAACGATATGTGCTTGGTGGATACATCGACAGTGACAGCGACACCTAGTTATTTTATGCTAGGAAAGTGGCTTTATGTCAGGTAAGGGCCTAGTCAATACATTGTCGACAAGATTGATTGACAATTTGATAATAATATTTTTGTCAAACAGTGTAGTTTGAAGTCTACTGATGTATAACACATCTGCTGGGATGCTAGTCTGCATATGTACCATTCGTAACTACTCGACTTTTTCCGGATTTTTGTATAAGTAGTAAGAAAAGGCCGAGGGATTCCGAGTGGTGGACATCTGAGTGCATTGTGGATAAGCAGGTGGACAACGAGAATGACCGATTGACAAATGACGTAGAACCCGTTGTGTCAACAACAGGCTCATCGACTACAGCTACGGCACTGCTTCCTGATAAATAAAATACATTGTTAATGTCATGGTAAAACTGTTTACCTGCTTGACGTTCTAGGACTTCAATTAATTCACACTTTGATATAATGATATAATATTATTGATATAATGATTTGTAATAAACCGTTATCATTTTTCTCATTATACACACGTAAAATGCTATACACAACCACTTTTCATTTGTGTGTGTGTGCACGCGATTAGAAATGTCGAGTTATTTGATTGGTTGTGTATTTTGTTTGGTTGTGTTATTTGATTGTTCGTGTATATTGTTTGATTAGCCGAATTGTGGGTCTGAGCGAAATGTCAATCTGTTGATCGGTGAACTAAGAGCTCATTAAACTAAGTTTCTTTTTTATATCTTGTAAAATCGTGTATACTTCTTCTCCACGTGTTATAATACTGGTACTCTGAGGTATCGTCGTTCACTTGTTATAAGAGTTAAAAGGGGAGATAAGTGTGAAAGAGCATCAGTGAGCTCCCAAAAATCTTATTTCAATAAAAATGGAAGTGTGACATTTGCTGATTTCATTAATTGTTTACATTGTTAAGCTAGGGTAGGGCGAATCGATTGCAGAAGAAAACTGTATAAAGGGTTGTTTTCCACATTAAGAATAAGAATGTAAGAGATGTAATAACGCATTTATTTAGGAACAATCGATAAATTATCAAGCAATTTTAAATTTGGAAATTATATTCTGTGAAAAAATAATTGCTACACTATATATAAAAATGTATCATGACAAATTCCATTTAAATCATGTCTGCTTGCGCCATTACCACCGTGCACGTGAAGATAATTGCTTCTTGCATGCTGGTGTTAACAAATGATAATTGGTCTGTAATATAATATGAAAAAATTGATAGGTGAAAATCAGCATTAATTACATTCACTGTCACGATAATGTATTCCCATAATATTTTTCGACTACGCATTTGCAATTCATAGAATGCACACTTTGTATTTTGTCGACGCAATAATGTTTTATGATGTATTGTTCCTTTCTTTGTTGCATGATTCATACCTCGAATTTCCTGTTTCTCAGTGAATGTTTATTGGCTATGTTGATACATGTTTTAAAGTCACACTATCAGATATAACTGTACAATTTTCATTAAGGTCTAATTTCGTGTCGAAATTGAGGAAACTGATTAAACAAGTTATTGTTATTTAAATCAATGCCGGGTTGACTTGGGACTTAACATAAAGAGACTAAACATGAAGAGAAAAAAAAAATACATGAATCAAGTAAAACGTTACTAACGCATTATATTTCGGGTAGTTTGGGTTAACTTTTAAGTGCATATTCCTAGTAAGATTTGTTATCTTAAACCTACTTTACTGCATACTTTATAAACAATCCAAAATTTGCAAACTTTTGTTGTTTTGGGCAAATCCGTAAGGTCGCTTTAACAGATCCCCCGATAAGAAGATTGCTCCATATGCTTACTCCCGTGTCCCCACCACTCCAAGCCCTAGATAGTTTGTACCCTGTAGATCCGTCTCCATGCGACAATTTCAGTGAGTACCATCAATATAGGGCTTATAAAAGGATCATTATATATGTTTTTTTATGGCGAATCAGTATTCACTCCATTTACCGAAGCCGTGTGTTTGTGTGGTTAAATCATTAACCATTCAACTTAAATTATTACCTGTGTACACTACTAATTATTAACAAAGTGCATTCTGAATGCTGAATCCATAAAATGGAATCAAATATTAACACCATTCTTAACAATTATGAATTTCCTTTAATTTAATTATGACACATGTTAATTAGAAACTTTACTTTATTAATGTAGTAGATTAAATCTGTTAGTATATTTAAATTAGTAAATGTAAAGCACAGATATTGAGGTGTGAAGAAATACCAATTACCCGACTTACAGAAATGAAGATTTTCGTTTCTTACATTCGTAATTGATAGTTATACTTTCAAAATGAAAGACAAACTCAGAATCAACTGCATAAGTTGCAAGTTTTAAGTTTTCAGTAAAGGAGACATTTTTGTATTTAAAAAGGGAATACAACTGTTAAAAGCAAAGAAATGTTTAACTATTTACACACATTTCTGTATATTACCTCATAGTTTACATTTCTAATGTAGATATATGTTTAAATATTTATCACCTGTGCTAGTTTTTCCCTGTTCGTGCATACTTTGTGTTATGTCTTGAGTTAGCTGTTATTGGGTTTATAAATTTTGTCATATTTTAATATCAAACATGTTTGCAGGAAGTGGTATAATAAATGCCAGCCTAATTATACAGAGTAAACATTTCTGAAAGTATTGACCTCTCACTGTTGTAATTGTGTTTGTTTTATGATTTATAATTGGTTTATTTCAAGTTATACATTCACTTGTGCTTTTTTCTTATTTCTTTGCATTTGAGCTGGCACTCAATGCATTATTTATGTTGACAATTTGATCATGATCCTATGATTGTTAACAGCAACTGTGTGGTAATTGTCTTTATCATGCAGGTAAGTTAGAAAAGAGTTTTTATTAACTTGCCCATATAAACAAGAGAAAATGGTGTTGCGATTTGTATAGCTTATTCATGATTCATACATGCTATAATTAAATTTGTTTTTACATAATTCCATACAATTTAGGCATTTTTACACAATTGTATGTACACAACTTCCACCTAGTAAAAAGACAACAACAACCAATACTGAACACCACCAATAAAATAGAAAATACATGGCTATTAATGATTTCTAATTATTTTAATACATTTTTCACTTATATACTTTTTTTCACTAGAAAATATTGACACATAACTTACAGACGATTGATTTGTAACATACAATAAATTAATTTTTCACTTAAAATATATTAAGCCTATTAAGATGGTATTTAATATCCATCTATTCAGTTTTATCTCGTAACAAAGTCTAGTGGTAGAGCATTGGCTTGCGGATCGGGAGGTCGCGGGTTCAAACCCTGGCAGGGTCAAACCGAAGACTTTAAAGTTGGTAGTAGTGGCCTCCCTCCTAATGCTTGGGGCTAAGGGGACAGCATTATGTCGGACTCGTCGGTGTCAGTATAATGGACCAGCCGGGTTCAGTCCCTGCGCACCTCATAAGTGCCCCTGTGCTATAATGATAGAAATGCAGCTGCACAGTATCATCGGCAAAAATGTCGACAAACCCCATCCCATTCCTGTTTACAAAATAACATCACCACTAATTTTTAAAACTGTTTGATAATTGAAACATTATTTAAAATTAAATACATTATCATTTTATTGTTGTCAGATATCTAAAATGTTGTTTTTGTAAAGATGCCGTAATCATTAATATAATGCTTAAATCATAAATTAGTTAATTTTGACCGAAGATTTACATTGTCAAGGAAGGCTAATCATACATATCAGATGTACTGAATGACAAAGGTTATTTCCCTTTAAGACACTTCTTTCCAGTTAACATCTACAACACACCATGGACCTTTATTATGGGTCAGTATTTAATTATATGTACGCATACATTAATTTGTCAATTTATATGTTAAGTGTGTTGATACAAGGATGATCTTATGTTTTAAATCATTACTGAACATAATGTTGAAAAGACTAATTTATATATGCATGTGATTGTGAATTCAACTTTATTAATCTTGCCATTTTGTTGTTGCAGAATAAAATGTTGACAAACTTTTGTCTTGTGTTGGATATTCTGTTCCAAAAACACTGTTCAGCTTATCAAAGTGGTTCCATAGAAGATCTAACCGTATTTTGTTCAACATTTAAAAACTGAAATATAAGTTGTAGAAGGAAGTTTGAAATGTAATAACACTAGTACCTGAGCAGGCAAAATGCAGAAAAAACTCCAAAAAGCTTTCTTTCTAGGCATCTTCTGCTTGCTTTAACATAAAATAGATCTGGCTGTCATTTAACCAAATGTCTTAGGACCATACATTGCTGATCAGTCATACAAACTTTAGTCTTAGAACTAACAAAAGTTTTCAAAATAACTTGAAGATAATTTAGTGGTATTATGGCCCTCAACAGGTCCTATGACTGTTGATGAAATGGCACCCATTGGTTCATACCTTCGAATTTGAGAACCTTTAAATTTGAGAAATATAGGCAAATGTTGATAATCCAGATCTAACTGAGAGCTGTCTGATCATGAATTAGCTTTCTTTCCTCAACCAACAGGTCTTGCTAGCATCTATGTGTTCAGGTAACTAAGAATTAGGTTAAGGGATTGTGATTTGCAGGCTTTTTTGCTGATACTGTGCAGCAACATTTCTATCAATGTAGCACAGGGGTACTTATGATGTGCCCAGAGACTGAACCCGGCCAGTCCATTGTACTGACATCAAAAGTCAGACGTTATGCTGTCACTTTAGCCCCCAGCATTAGGAGAGAAGCCAATACTACCAACTTTAAAGTCTTTGGTTTGACCCAGCTGGGGTTTGAACCCACGACCTCCCGATCCTCAAGCTGACGCTCTACCAATTGAGCTATTGCGACCAGTTGCTTTTTGGTTAAGAGAAATTATAACTGAGAAGTAACAGTTTCCATGTATTTTTAATTTTTGGTAGAGCCAAGTGTAAATTATACTGAATAGTTTAATTCCCTAATTCAATATTTCTGGTGGTTATGACATTAATCAAAATTTTACAACTGAATTGGTGAGGCAACTGTGAATGGGCAGTTGGTCGCCCACTTGTGACTTGTCAGTCCCATACCTTGTGGGTTCAAGTCTTAGTCAGGCAAGACATTTCCATTTGGGAGGTCTTCCAGCTGACCTGCAGTATGCTGATGGTAATACCAAGACATGTCTGAGGTCCTTCTCCATCAGTAATTAGCTGGATGTAGCCAATAAGACAATACCTGTGGTGGTGCGAAGTAACCAAAAAAAAGTTTAAAAAAAAAAACATTTAAAAAAATAAACGATTGAAAACCCACAACACAGGGGTGTGTGAAGTATCATGGAAAAGACGGCTCTCAAAAAGCAAGGTTCACTTCCATTGTTCAAGGGTTGTAGTTGTATACTGTAAAATAAAACAACCTGGTGGGATTTGCTAAAAACAACCTCAACTCATCTTTTACCATTTATTCATAATAAGTGATATAATAAAGTTAAACTGGTAAAACTTTAAACACTTGTGCTCTAAACATACAAGGAATTACCTACATCTTCTATAACAAATTAGCTGTTGTATTATCCTTTTAAGTGTGTTAAGCTGTTGTGCTTTATTTCCATAATCAATAATTTCTATATGAATCAAAATTAAAACATAAAAGGATATTTTATAAAAAGAAGTCTTTGTAAAGTAAATTCATTAACCTGTAAACCCTGTACTAGGACTTCTGCTACAATGGCATTATTGCAAACAAGATGTTAAAACATAATAATCTTTGTATAAAGCATAATAATAAGGCAGCATGTAAAGTAAGTACCATGTTTGCAAACATACTATTACAAATAATGTTAAAAAAAGGATGTGATTGTCCTTTTAGAAAACATCTGACCCAAAAAAAGAGTTAAATTAATATGAAATAACTCAAGCTGTTGCTCCCAGAGGAGTAATGCCCCTTTTATAATATCCCAGTTTTTTTTATCCACAATTATACATTAGTAAGTGACTTGTTAACACATATTTTAAATACTAATTTGTCAAAGCTGTTTAGTTGTTTAAGCAGAGAGTGTAAGTCCTAACTATGTTGTGTCTAGAAAGAGTGGTTAAACATTTTTTAATCAATAATGAAATGCTATTTCTTAGCTTGCCCATACTTATTCTTATTAGTATCAAGAATGTGCAATGGTCACAATACATCTTGCTAAAGAGCTGAAAGCAAATAGTGGAGATTCAGAAAAGACAGCACTTATAAGAAGTGCTTTGATCTGGATCTATACTATTTGCTTTGTCATATCAAGTGATGCGAAGTGAAGATAGAGTAAAAACTACACGATAAATTTAGATTTAAAATTCTGCCTTCACTTTTTTTGAAATGAGACATTTGGGTTCTGGGCATACAAATCAATACAAAGTTCCAATCAATCAATTCATTGTTGGTGTTTTGACTTTGTTAACTGACAAGTGGTTGCCTTTTGATGATATAAGATCTGCTTTGGTTAAAATAGCTGCTTAAGTTTCAAAGTGCAGTGAACCACAATTAAATGAAGAAAATAAAGTTTAATAAAATAATGGCTACAAGGCTGTTTTTCATTATATTGACAAAAACTACCAGAGTAATGTCAAGCAACAGTAACAAACTAATGATCCAGTTGTTTTTCTGCTAATTAGATAGTGGTTGTTTTTCTGCTAATTGGATGGTGGTTGTTTTTCTGCTAATTGGATAGTGGCTTTATATGCAATCAGAGTAAATGGTAAATAAATCTATTAATGAATTAACATATACTGTAATATGTGTATAATATACAATCTACATCACTATATACATAATAATATAGAGACCATATTTACAAATATATAATGCTTATTTACATTGGTTATTATTTACAAAGCAGTACAATTTTCATGTATTAATATACAGAACATTGATATTCAGTAAATTGTTATGATGTATAATAGTTGTCATTTATAACACAAGTACGTTAATGTAATTATTATTTTTGTCCATTGTTTATCAGGTATATGCATCTCTATTGTACATTGTGTATTCAGTTACACAAATATGAGCATCATAAATGCAAATACAGAAAACACACATATATGTACATTGTGTATTTAATTAATAAACACACAAAAAGTATAAGTAGAATATATAAATACAATACATTGTAAGCATAGGGTCCCATAATGAGATACCAGTGTGTTGAAACAGATAAATGTTCACTATTCAATAAAAGTAGAGCTGCAACAATCAGGCACTGACAAGTACTTGCACTAGGATACATAGAAAGGACACACAGAAATCAATGTTTTTATAACTTAATAGATTTCTTTCATATTTGCCACCTAACAGTACAAGCAGATGTAAAGAAATGCCAATTAAATGCACTGCAATTCACAAATAATTGGAATCAATGCTGAACCTTATTCTACATCAATTTTTAAAAGTAGAACTCTGCTTTCTACTGGCCAAAGTTGTAAATAAATGTACTGCCCATTATAACACATATTTCCTTTAAAGATCAACTTAAAAGATGTAAATATTTTTTGCTGTCTTTCATCAGTCCTCAAATTAACCCGCTTATCCAGAGCCAGGGGCAAGTAATTTGCTTTTAAGGCAAGTAAAATCTTAAACTGTTACACAATAGCTAATGAATACCCTCCTTCCTACTCCCTCAAAACTATCTCCATTATATCAATGTTTGGAATGTTGTCAAAAGCTGCAGTAACACCTGCACTATTCATTAGACTTTAAAGAAATTAGTAGATGCACATGTTACCATGGTATTTAAAAATGGTGAAGTTTCATCAAAACTGATGCCAAAATTGTAGAAAAAGCAAGAATAAAACTGTGTCATTGTGACAATCTGATTCCAGTATACCCCACCCCAACCCAAAAAGAAACTTCCAAGAGGGGGTATAATTACAAACCAATTATAGACTTATAAAAAAATCAATTAAAAATATTGTTTTCTAAAGTGTGACTCTTTGATAGCATATTATTGGCCAGACTCAAGCAACTGAATGGAAAATATTCACAATTAGGAATGTGACAGTAAAAACATCAGAAAAGTTACACACCTTTAACTGAAGTTATAAACTGTAAGTTCTGCTAAAATATCTCTACAAATACTACAGCACTACCCTTTACTGTTTGATACACGTTTAACAAAACATAAATGAAGTGTCACTGAGCCACAATAAGCTTTACTGCCGTTCTTAGTAAGTCAGCGATGTGGCCTATCCATTGGTTTACATGGCAAGTTCCTCCAGTTAGTCTAGGATGTGGCCCATCAACTTCATCTTATGTATGGGCTGTCAGTTGTCCAGTGTGTGACTTCTCAGTTTGTATAGGTTGTGGCCATAGGTCTCATGTAGCCTGCAGCTTCTGGAAGTTTTTGATCATATCCGACACCTTGCTTGGTCGTGTGTCCGCACATCGCTCTGGTGTCGAGGGTGTCTTTTCTCTTACATTTGACTTCTGTGGAAATGAAACAAAAGTAGTATTTATGAAGACTATGACTGTGATGTTAAAAGCCAACATTTTTCCTTTTGAGTATAATGATAAGGACAAAAAGTATTGTGATCTTCTAATTGTATTATAAGATGATTTAACAATAAGACTAAATAAAGTTGACAAAAAGAAGCAAAACTACATTTGAAACAGTTCTTTCCATAGGAAAAAGTACAGTTTATGTTTAATTTTAATTTTCTTAAACTCTAAAAACACTACATTCTGACATTAAAAGTAAATTACATTTCACAACTTTTGAAGAAACTGTCAATTGTACTGTAAAGTTTAACATTAAGACATTAAAACCAATTGACCAATAAGATTAAACATTATGCATCGTAGTATTAAAAAATACCCATATTCTATTACATTCTCTTATTATCATGACAATTAGTTTTTTGTAAGGAAAGACCTTAAAAATGGATGGACACAGGCTTAAACATGCTTTTACCATACAAAGGTAATGATAAAGTTCTATTATCAATCAACAACAGACAATAGAATATTCATAGAGGCACATACAAAGTCTGACAAAACAAAGTCTGATCTCTGAACCTTACAAGAGACTATTATTGAATGTATGGTATGCCCTACGGCATGCAGAGAAATGTATCCTTTGTTTAGTTGGCATATCCTGGATGCTTAGTTCAGATTTGGTCAGCAGTCCTTTGTCATGCTAATGCATTGGATGTATAAGACAACAGAACTGACAGATATAATGAGCCAAGATAATATAAGCCAGGCAATTGGGAATTATTTTTAATGGGAAATGTATTTCTAAAAAAAAAGTATTCTGGTTAAAAGAATAGTCTATCATTCAAACTGACCATAAACCATGCATGTTTACCATAAGACTTTCATTAAAATATATCATCTTGCATTTAAACTAAGGTTTGTATTCTCATCAAGTATTATAAATACATGTATAAACTATTACATAAAAAGATATTTTCAATCCTTTCAAAAAAGAACAAAAAAAACCAAAAAGAACCTGAAAAATATTTTATCATGATCTCGATACCACCAGCGCATCACAATTATCTTGTGTTGGTTCCACAATATTTGTTTATGCACTACTAACTACTGGTATTTAATATATCCATACTTTATACAGCTTAACCAAGGTTTACCTACCGCAACTTAGAAAACTGTGAAGCTAAGAATGCATTGACAAGAAGACAGAGCAATCACATATTAAGCAGAATTGAAGAATGACAAAGGCACATAAATCAGAAATATTGGGAAACAGCTGAATTACCAGATCATGAACTTGCTTTTGAGCTGTGGAAGGTGATAAAAGCAATGGTACATAAACATGAACATAAAAATATATCAACATATAAAAGTAAAGTAAACCAAGCATATAAAACAAAATATGTCACAAATTGACATGTGCCCCAGATGACACAATGACCTTAAAAAAGACTCTGACTGTGGTTGGTGCACTTGCAAATGGTATATGTTAAAACTTTCAATCGTATGCCGATATGATGGTGACGTTTTATACAATACCTGTAAAAAATTTGTTAGGTTATTTCTCGGACACTACTACATTATACAAGATTAGGAGATATTTCACTCTAATTTCACAAGTTTTTTTTCTGCAATTCAATTGATTTCTTACATCTATTAAATGATTCATTGACTTTGCTTTCCATAAAAACATTGCAAATACAGTTACGTCATTACAGCAATGTGCAGCTATACTTGGTTGAGGATGGTGATAAATGAGTTAAAAAGATTTAAATGGCTAAAATATGCAAACGTAAACAAAAATATTCTGACCAAACTGATTACGATAAAATGATCCCCAATAATGTGACAGCAGAAAGTAATATTGATTACAAAAACATTGGTATTCTAACATAAAACAAGAGCAATGACCATAAAACAATGAACAGTGCACTTGACTATTCAAACGCTTGGTAGCATGTTAGCTTGACAGTAGTAATTTTACCTACAACTATAACCTACATGTGTATGCAATTAACTTTTCTATGTTAAACTAGGGTCATCTTTATCACAAAAATAACCTGGAACCATCCAATTATATTAAATGGTAGATATGTTCAATAGCCAAAGATATGTGAAAGTTAATTCCAAACTGTGCACAGGTTAGTGAGATAAAAGCTAAACAGTACAAAGTATTTCATAATATTGGATGCAATTCAAAATTACTGCTAAAATACTGATATAATACCATCATTACTACCGGTAACTTCCTTGACAAGTTCAGGGTTGGAAAATTCCACTCGTCCGCTCGTCATGACGAGTCAAACCTGCTGCAGGACTAGTTCACAATTCAAACTGCTTGTCCGACCGGACGAGTAAAAATAAATAAATAATCAGATTGGCCTGAACTGGAGACTTTTTCTCCCACCAGCAGTGTCATTCATTGGATTAACGATTGTTAACAGTTTCTTTCCTTCAGCTCCTTGCTAGTCATTTGATCTTTGTTGGTATTGTAGACCTACTTTATTACGGAAAGTTGCTACAAAGTCTATGTTTATTTTACATTTTACAAATGCTTTTTGGTTGGAAAATTACACTTCAATATAGGATAAGTAACTTTTCATGTAGGACGAGTGAAAAATGTAATTCACTTGTCCTACAGGAAGAGTAACCTTTTCAATAATTTTCCAACCCTGAAGTTGTTTTTTAAAGAAAGTGCAGTTCAAAGAGAAGTGGTCGAATGTGGTTCAACTTTCCTATGACAGTATTTTACCAAATCGGGTAAGACGATTTAAGCAACAAGTACACCCCTTGTGTGAGAAATCACAAGAATGCACAAGAAAATAAATGCTAACATTTAAATAAAGCAACCAGTCAAATAAAATAACATAATACATGACTGCTAAAAATACAAGCAATTTATTGTTGTTTTTTAAAAATGAAGTCAACTTGAGCAATGTTGTTAACTGACTTTGCTTCAGAATATGCATAATTGTAAATGTTGTAAGATTGCCATCTAGTGTTATTCAGCTAACAAAACTTCAAATTTCCTAAAATTAGGCATGATAATCAATCAAAACACTTGTTAAAAAAAAATAAAGGTACTTGCACACACAACATTATTCCAACTGTTACTGTAATTTGGAGGATTGCATGTGTGAAATAAATGTCCATATTAATAATAGAAGAGTCAAGCTACATAGGAAACAAAAGCTAAGTCTGTGTGTAGGCCTGCAAACAAATATAAAAATAACTTGAAAATAAGTTGAAATCAAGTATAAGGCTTAATTTTACAGAAACTTAACACCAATCAGAACTGAATTGAGAACTTTTGGACTTACCTCAGACACTTTCTTCTCTGGTTCCTTCTTGTCTGTATCTTTATCAATTATCTCAATGTTGACACTCGGTGCAACAAGGCTCGTGTTGTTTTTGCGAAGATTCTGTTTCCAAGCAGGGACTGAGGAAGTTGTTGTTTCAGGCTTATTGCCTAACACTTGCTTTGCTGGGGAAAGATTCACTGAAGATTCCTTCTTCCTCTCCACTTCCACTTTTTTATTATCTGGTGTAACAACATTCTTCACATCAGTGCTATTGCTATCTTGTTTAACACTCTTATTTACACTTCCATGAAGTTTAATAGGCGAAATGGAAGGCTTGTTAGAGTCTAATGCTGGCTTTGCTACACTTGGTATGGTTGTAATGGGAGGTGGCTTAGTCGAAATAGTGGAAGCAGTTGTTGAAGGTTTCATAGTTACACTGGAGCTCTTTTGGGAAAGTGACCTTTCAAATACATTTGTCTTAGCAGGAGATCCCTGATTTAGTTTACTGCTGTCAAAGGCTGGTCGTACGCTAGAGGGAGTTTTAGAACTCAAAGAGTTTGAAGCAGGAACTGGGGTAGTGCCAGCACTGAGGGTTGGTTTCGCAGTTGGAACACTTGGCTTATCAAAGGAAGTTTTCATAGAACTGCTCAATGCACTAACTGGTTTAACACTCGACTGTGAAGCAGTCTTCTCAAAGGGTCTAGCACTATGTGTTTGAGCCCAGGACCTAACTGGTTTCCCGTCATTCACAACTGTAGACTTTTCTGGCAATTTAGCCTCAATGGCAGTTTCATTTTTGGCTGCTGCTACTGTCACAGAAGCAACCGGTTGATTGCTTGTTTGAATGTCTTCTTTAATAATCTCTTTCTTATTGTTATCATTTTTGAGCTCTTTAGCCTTTTTGTCCTCCTCTGTCTTCCTGATGCGACTCTTGGTTACCCAGATAGGTTCAGCTAAAGTTTGGGATGAAGCTCCACCAGATGGGGCCCAAGATGCCCTTTTCGGCTGAATTGGTCTTGCATTTATGACCACATTTTCATAGTCCTCTCTTATTTTGGACTCCAATGGTGGACTACCTGCCCTCTTCTCTAACACAGTCTTCTGTTGTTTGGCAATCTCAGGACCTTCAGCTTTGTCAACCATTTCTTTTGACACTGGCAGAGTCTTGCTGCGAACTGCTCTCTTTAACCTGTACTCTTCTCTTGGGGATGCTAACTTTTCAGGAGAGCCAAACGTTTGCTTAACAGGTGATTGATTTTCTGGTGCAGCTTCAGCTGGTGGAACTATTTCTACTTTTTCAGCAGTTGGTGACTTCTGTTCAGTAGAACTTGTTACAACTACATTAGTAGACTTCTTATCCAGCTGAGGAGTTTCTTTCATTTGAACAATTGGGAAATCTTTGGCTTCAATAGTGGAGAGCTTTGGCTTTTCTGTTTCTTTACTGGCTGGTTTCAAAGGTTCTTTCTTAAGAACAAAACTGACTCCAGTGTTAGTGGACACTTCTGGTGAAGTGGCAACACCCATTGGGGCATTTGATGGTTCCGATTTTGAGCTAACATCTGATAAATCAGTAACAACCTTCTTCTCTTGGCTTGCTAAGGCTATGTTTATATTTTTAGTATTAACATCTGGTTTCTTACTTTCAGCATCCTTGTTCACTTCAACTGACACAGGTTTCACTGCTGCACTATCTACAAAAGTACCACTCTCCTCAAACTTCCTAGATATCCTCTTGGCCCTTGTGAATGCTTTAGCTAGTTCATTCTTTGGCTCTTGTGGAGGTTCCTTATTGACATCAACACTGTCAAACTTTCCAGAAGTTGGTCTTGGGCGAAGCTTAACTTCCTGTAACATAGAGGCTGACATTGGACTGGTGGAGAGAGGGGACATAGGCCTTGGTCGAACTGTCTCAGAGTCCTCTTGGGATTTGGTGGCCTGGGGGATCTCCTTGGGATCAGACAGCATGACTACGCTGGTTCTGTTGAAGCCAGGATTGCTGACAGGAATGGTGGTGGACAGGACAGTCTTGTGGCTGACATTAGAAGGTCCGGGTGGGGCACTGGCAGCCACTGCAGCAGATTTGGCTTCCACTGAAAAACATAAGGAATGTTTTGTTTTGGTATTGGAATACATGCCAACAGCAAACTATGGTTATAACAGAAACATATAGCTATTTGATGGAGCAATACCCTAAACGAATGCCTAGGACAAACCACCGGCATGACACACAAAAACTTCCCACATGAAGTCTTTTGCCCAAACTAGGACTTGTATCCATGAGGTGAGAGGCAGAGCAGTAAGAGGGGTTACCAGCAAGTGACTACCACTCAACCAAGGGTGCTCTTCAATGCGAGAGGAATGTTGAAAATAAGCCTATTTTTTTGCAAAGCTACGATCACATCATTTAGTTTCCAAGTGTATCAAAAACAATTTTGTCTCCAGACTATGAAAATGGGATCTTCAGGCTTAAGAACTACTTAATTTATAGTTAACCTACATTTTCATTCATGTGCAAAGCAGGTTTCATTCAATTATTAATAAAACATTATTTGATGGTCCATAGATTTATATATCTTGGACAGACTAGTTGAAAACAACTTTTTAGGCTACAACAAAGCCACTTTAGACACATTTAGAAACATGTCCACTTGTAGGTTACAAGACTAGTTTATACAATTTTGTTCATCTGTAGATACAGAAACATCTATAATACAGTGTCATTAGGTTTAAGGCAGTTGAACTCAATTTGTTTATGTTTACATTTATTGGGTTAATCATCCCATCAACAGTATTTCAGTTATCTGGAGACGTTGTTCACTTAAAGCAGATATAGTGCTGCCTTCACAGTGTATAGCATGTCATGAACACTTGGCATAATACCATACCAAGACACATTATCTTGACACCGGGCCAACCAGTTGTGGAACTACCTTTATACTTGCTTGAGCATTAGCAAGGGAGTTATACCACTACCAATTTTAATGACTGGTATGTCATGGTACAGGATTGAACCTGGAGCTCCCCATACCTGAAACCAATGCTCTACAGATTGCGCTACCATGTCCGGTGACCTCAATTTGTTTACATAAGGTTCAAAGACTGGCAAAACACCATCTGTTTACTTGGAGGCACAGAAATAAATCAGAAAGATTATTTTAGTTTACCTGTAAGTTCAAAGAATTGTTCACAGAAAATTTTGTTTATCTGTAAGTTAAAGACTGGTAAACACAACTTTATTTTATCTGAAAGTTATTTAACCGCATGCAAAGGAAAAACATGAAACAAAAATGACAGAAATATGTAGTCAGAATTAAATTACAACAAGTGAAAAATAATTTTCTAGACTGACAGAGAATAAGGTAGAATCCCAGTCAAATATTGACATTAGTTTCCAGGTCCATTCCAGGGCACACAAAGCCAGACACATGGCACACAAGCCATTGACATGCCTACCTCCCATGTCTGTCTCTGGGCACACAAAACCATTGACATGTATACCTCCCATGTCTGTCTCAGGGCACACAAAGCCATTGACATGCCTACCTCCCATGTCTGTCTCAGGGCACACAAAGCCAGAGACATGCCTACCTCCCATGTCTGTCTCAAGGCACACAAAGCCATTGACATGTCTACCTCCCATGTCTGTCTCAGGGCAAACAAAGCCATTGACATGTCTACCTCCCATGTCTGTCTCAGGGCACACAAAACCATTGACATGTATACCTCCCATGTCTGTCTCAGGGCACACAAAGCCATTGACATGTCTACCTCCCATGTCTGTCTCAGGGCACACAAAACCATTGACATGTCTACCTCCCATGTCTGTCTCAGGGCACACAAAACCATTGACATGTCTACCTCCCATGTCTGTCTCAGGGCACACAAAACCATTTATATGTCTACCTCCCATGTCTGTCTCAGGGCACACAAAACCATTGACATGTCTACCTCCCATGTCTGTCTCACGGCAAACAAAGCCATTGACATGTCTGTCTCAGGGCACGAAAAGCCATTGACATGTCTTGCTTTCATGTCAGTTCCAGTGTACACAAAGTCCCCATAAGCAAAGCCCAAAACCTGTTGTAAATTGACAAGATGGTTTCATACAATTTATGTACCTTTAGGTTCAGAGATGGCAGTTTTACTGGGAGAAGTCTCCTCCTGTACTTCAGGTAATTTCTTGGTATTGGGTTTCTGTAGGGAGAAATGTTGTTTTATTATTTATGTCAAGATATATCACAGACTTATTTATGTCATTATTACAGTGTTGACTCACAGCTCAGACACTAACCTTAAATTCATTTAAGAGACACATATTCTTAAGTTTTAAAAATATGAAATATTTTTTATAAAAAAAACCTACACAACCACTTACCTTAATTAAAACAGTTAAATAGGGCCTTATAGCCAATTTAATTACAGACTAAAATCATTATTTTAAATGTCTATTCCACTTTTAGATTATGTTTGTTAAAACTTGAAAGGTGAAATTCTGACATGACAAAAAAAATGCATGAATCAAACACTCAGCTCACTTTAAGTATAACAGAAATTAAAAAAATAATTTCTGTTTAAACAAGAAACTAAAAAACAGTTTCGCACATGAACAAACAATTAAGTAATTAGATGTTAAACATGTCTGACCAGAGGCCAAGATAAATGGGCATTGTAGGCATGTACTTACACTTTTTTCTCATGAATAAAAAAAAGTACATATATTTTCTAATGCCTCTAGGTATCCTTTCTTATCTATCTGAAAACATGTGATAAAGGCAAGGCTGTGTCAGTCTTCGGTTGTTGCAATTTTATGCCTGATAACTCAAAAAAATTCACCTATAGCTTTGTCTAATTAAGCTCCCAGACACCACAGCTTTGCAATAACAACACTTTACTTGAAACCAATTCACGTTACAGAGGTTTCCTTTATTGAAATGGCTCCCTGTTTAGGCAATGAAGTGATATTAGGTGTCCATGTTCTAGTAGTAAAGTTGTTAGTTCCTACTTCAAATCCTAGACCAACCATGAGCTGCGAGTCCTTGGCCATAGCTAGCTACAGCTCATTGCCCAAGATAGTTACTACAAAAGAATTTGTTCATTCTGGTTAGGGGACAGTGGAGAGGTGTTATTAAAATGTGAAAGATCTGTGTCCCCTTTAGTTTAAAATTAATCATATTACAGTTATCAAGACAAAAGAAAATGTGCAGTGCCCAAAATGAAAAACATTGTAAAGGGCCCAGAAAACATGGCTGTCCATACCTCTCGAGACCTCATGGACACTTTGGAAGACAGTCTGCGAGACTTTGGCTTCACTGAGATCCTGTGTTTGGCAGCCTCATTGCTCAGGTACATAGTCCCCTGCACTGACTCAAAGTCCATGTCAGAGGTGATGTCTGAAGTGAAAAATTATAGTTCTCCTAATCTTCAACATAATTTATATTATCTTCTTGATTATTGTCCCCTCTATCATCATCTTCATCATCATCATCATCATCATCCTTATCTTCATCATCATCATAATCTTAATATCTATAAGGATAACATATCAGACAAGATATCTGTCTCCGAATAATGACAATTAATGGCTGCACTTAAAAACAAACAAACATATGTAAAGCTTTTAAATATCATCAAGCCTTAAAAAGCAAGAATTAAAAAAAAAGAGGTAATGACATTGTGCTTGACACTGACCCTTGGATCGTTATGTTTAAATTAATAATCTTCAAATTCATTCTTATTTTGAACAAAATTTCAATTATTTTCAAACCAATAATGCAGATAACTTTGTTTTTACTGTATAACCTTTACAGTTGCATACATTTTATACAAGGCAGCATATATTATTACATATGTATATTATATACAGCATTCTATATGTGTGAAGATAACTTTTTTATGAAATAATTTTAATAAGACATGACAGACTATGACCAACACAATACATTGCTGGAATTCATCATGTTTTTAAAGCAGTCATCCGTCACAACTGTGTCTCCCACTAGAACTAAACTGACCTGTATTAAGAATAATCAATTGGACCAATACCACCACATTGTGGCCACAACAGACTGCACACCAGTGACACACAGAACAAGTCCCGGAATAAACTTAGTAATGTCTGGTTATGGGATCCAACTCTAGTCGGAAGACGTATGTGTATCCTCAGAAATACGTGTAGTTTTGACATGAAGCAAGGGTTTAATTCTATGCAAGGATAATGAAACAATGTACTTGAGTTTCTTTACAGAAGATTGAACTTGGACTTTCAATAATTTGGATTTATTTTACTCATAGCATGCTATTCTAAGCAATTCAAAGTTATTGTTTTTGTTTACAAACTACATGCAAATTTAACAAACTTATTGACAGAAAATGCAGCAATTGGTACCAACAACTAGTACTGGGAGCTGGTTTAGCTAAATATATAGTCAAATCATAACATTTCGGATCGCAATTTTACAAATGTACTGTCTACTATGAATAAATCTGCTGACACATCATTTTGTTGGTATATTCAATGTATTCCCGTATGTCAAAATGAAAGAAATGTTTCAATTATCTCCCTTGTGGGAAGATAATTCCATAAACTTTATATAAGAAAAATAATAATTTTTTTTTTTAATTTGCTTACTTTTCATAAATTCTGATCTCAATAAGATTCCATTTTATTTGGATGCTTCCATCAGAAGTGTTTTTCTAAAGTTTTTAAAATTGGGAAAATTTTACATTTCAGCAGTAGCTATATACCAAATACCTACCCACAAGGGAGGTAAGAAGGTAGTGTTTTTTTAATATTTAGAGTAAATTCCCTTTACATTGGAAAGGAGGGAATATTCTATGTAAAATAAAGAAGACACTGAGCTACTATGTGATTTAAAGCATTGGATCACCATGCTGTATTGGATGATGATCACAGTCCCTTAAATTATCTACTCAATTAAGTTGCAATTTTATGAATTTCATCATGAGTTGGTGTGTTTATAAACCTCTGCGAGTGACCACAGCTCTAGTGTACAAACTCTCATACCTTTGATTGTTCTTGACAAACAGACATGGCAATGCTTTAGTTTGACATGAAACTTAGTAAACTGGGTAAATATATGAAAAGAATGGATTTGGAATGAAGATCAGACTCTGTCTATGTATTTGTTGATAAACAACACACTGTGCTTTTGGTCAACTAGCCCATCTATTCATCTTTATATTGTGTAACATGTATGGTATCTTGTCATACATTGTTTTTTTATGCTATTATAGTTAAAACCATAAATATAATAATAAATATTCATACACTGACCACCCTACATTTTGCTTTAATTTCCCATACAATTTACAATATTTATGAAACATTTACAACATTTGGTGAAACAAAGATTAATTTATGACACAATGATGGTCAATATGTGTATAGAGCAGTACCTGGCAGCTACCTGATGATTTTAAGATGGTTTTTTATATAATGAATAATTTTGCTTGCCCGATGGATATTTGTTATATTGCTATTTCTGCAAAGGCCTGATCAATGCATCTTTTGCAGGCTGTGAGTAAAAACAATAGGTAGCTATCTGATAAGGATCAATACTTTTTACTGTAAAGTCAAGCAATACTTCATGTAACCTTTGTATGAAATTGTTAGAAAATCATTTAGAATAAATATGGGCTATATTCTATGAACAAATCTAGAAGCTTTAGGGTTTAAATCCAGCCACATACCTGTGAGACTTCCTGCTGAAGAACTTCTGCCTGTTTTCACTGATGCTACACCTGACTTCCAGTTGGTTGTAAACAGGTCCTGAAAACACAGAAATAAGTCATAAGATTAAACTATAATAAAGGCCTCACAAGAGATGTTACAGGACAGACCACTATACTGTGTAAGTGCATGATAGTATGATGTATGATTGTACATGCAACTCAAACTTTAGCCTGCAACAGGATTTCCAAGGTCAAATAAGCATCCTATAACTTACAACGTCGACATGGAATTATTTTACCTGTTAATATCAGTAAATATGATCGCTAGGGAAACATACTTTCATTACAATCTTTGTACTGTTTATCATGATGATATTAGCTTCATAGTACTTGCAACCACTTTTTTCTACCAAAGGTAAAAAAGATAGGTTTTTAGATAAATTTAAATAAATTATTTAAATAGTTCTTGGTAAGAATAGGTAGTAGGGATGGGAACATGTTTCAACTAAATATGCAACCAGATTTAAAAGTGGCTGTCATTTTAAGAAATCCAAGCCAACTGTTGTAATTTACTAATCAAACATTTCTAAGTCAAGAAAAGGCTGTAATTTGAATAAGTTTATACAAAATGAGTAAATGTGTCCTTGAAATAGTAGCTTACTGGTCTAGAATTACATGATGAAGTGTCAATCCAATACGTCCAGCGATAACTGAGATATGGCATTGCATGCAACACTTTATCAACTAATGCTTACTACCAATGCTGAGTAAACAATTGGTGTGGAGTAAGTCCCTATTCCCTATTACTAGAATAGTCGAACTAATAACAATCCATATTTTGAAGTGTTAGTAACATAAACAGTTTATGCTGTTAGCCAACTTTTGTTTTACAACTAAACTCTCACACCAGGTACTGACTCCCAAGTCACTGTGACATAGTGGGATGAAAATTATAGAATATTTATTGTTTGCTTACTCAATAATAATCCAACATAATTTACTTTCAAACTTTATTGTACAAATAAAATGCTAGTAATAAAAACAATACCAAAGGACCCTTTTTTAAATCATTTTTAATTTTTAATAACTATTCCCCACCAAAAAAACTTTTATTTTTTACTGACTTGAAAATAACCCCAAACAACACTAGCTACACCAGTTAGTGAAGCTGATGCATGTATCTTAATGGCTGATTATATTTCTGAGATAACGTATTAGCTGCATCCTAAACAGGAAATGTGTTTGGCTCAACTAAGAGGGATGATGGCTGAATACAGCCTTTTCTCCCAGAATCCAATCACCATGGAGATGATTGATGAGCAAACCTGCCATAGAAACGTTTCTCTGCTGTCAGATAATTATTTCTCACCAAATATCCAACCCACGACTAATCCATTCATCTAACTGACACCTTACAAAATTAAGTCAAATTATGGTCTTGTTCAGAAAACTGCTCCTGGGTTAAGGCAAATATATCTCTGCCATCATTTATTTACAAAGAAATCAGTGTGAAAGGCAGCTAATTTCCCCACCCTCCTCCAAAATGATAGAGTGAGACTGTACATGTAGAAAAATAAGGTACATGCCCAAAGATGGGCATACCAGTAGTAAATTTGTCCAAAACAATTATGCAAAAATTATTTGTTTATTTATTTATTGTACAATGGATTCACTGGGTCAAGGTCACTGTGACAAAGAAAAAATGAAGTTCCCATTTCTGTTGAATAAGACTTTGCTAAAAGATCTTTTCTTTTCAGAAATGCTTTAGCTAAAATTAATGAACATGGTTTCCATAGTAAAATCAGTTTTAGTTACAAATAATTACCTGTTATTAATTATGAAATGTGCATTTGGTTATCCACTTTCTGCTAAGAAATTTTAGTATATTCTAAAGCAAATGGTAATTTCTCATTAATCTGAGATTCAATAATATTTCATGGTAAATATGTTCACTTACAAAAAGTTACATTAACAGTATACACGTACAATGTATAGAATGAAGTATGTAAAAAAACAACAACAGCTAAACAACTCTAAAACTAGAAAGCAACAGCTTGGTCTAGTGGTAAGGTTCTTGTCCTTTCAATATTAGTTATTTTGCAAGTTTGAATCGTGACCAAACAAAACTTTTAGGAAAAAAAATAATCCTACAAACACATTTATTCTGTATATCATGTTTTTATTCCATTTCATATTGATGTGAGTGTATTATTGTGGGTTGTACACATGTAATGATGAGCAGTGGTCAATAAAGACATACTTATTCTTGCAGAACTCCATTGCCAAAGTCTGTAACATAAATCCCTCTAACAGAACTCCATTGCCAAAGTCTGTAACATAAATCCCTGTAAGACGGAGTTTCCATGCCATTACCTCAGAATGGAAAGGCACTGGTTGTATATAGCCAGCAATTACATCTACAGTGAACCTATGCATAAACCCTAAACCTATTGTAAGTAGTGGATGCAAATGGTGACATTTCCTGGCAGTACTAGTGGTGAGGAGGTAGGCCAAAAACATGACATTATTGTTGTTTTGTTTATCTCATCTTTTATTAATAATCTTTAGGAAAAATAAAGACTCAGACTACTTGAAACAGGTGTAAGGCTGTTTTTTGCTTGTAACATCATGCTATAAACGAAAACAAATATTATCTTAGCAATGGGCTAACCAAGAGTATATTATACCATTATATAGTAGTAAGAGAAGCACATTGTACCATTTTTAAGGGTTTGGCAAATCATAGCTGGGAAGTATACTCATCAACTCCTAAGTCAATCTATATCCACTCTTTCTGTTGTGCAGGAAAGGGCAATAGATACCAAATTATAAGGTGTTGGCCAAGATTTGAATCTTTGCCATTTTCATGCTCTGGCCTACTGGCCAGCAACCCTATATAGACCCAGGATTGACTGACAGATCTCCTTTACAATGACATTTGTATGCAAATGATGTTTTTGAAATCAACACTCACTGAGGTGTTATGAAATATAAGTGCACATAATTGTCAGAATGCTGCAGGGCATCTCTACATGTGCATGGCAGGATGGCTATGGCAGACCTCAGAAGCTTTTGGTATTGACCGAGTCTCAGGTTTCATTGATTGCATGAAAATATCACAGACAGACTCTGACTCATACCACTTCTTGCCTTTTCTTGCCTTTTTGTAACAATGCAACTTATACATGGGTGAGAAGTTAGCCAAAAGTTTCTGAGATCTTTCAGTGCTTGCCTATTTTTTACAAGAGAAATGATGTAGGGTGGGCCCTGTACACACTTACAAAAAATGATGAGGGTGAAAATGATGTCATATTGATGTCTAGCAAATTTTGGTATAGAGGACCCCACGCTCCCTCCTCACACATACACACAAATATCCTGATTGAACATGGTAGTCAGATAGACAACTTCACAAGCAGAAGGAGTTCACAAATAACTGAAGGTTGGAGAGGAGTTAACAAGCAGGAGGAGTTCACAAAAAAAAAACTGTTGAGGAGGAGTTAACAAGCATGAGTTTACAAATAATTGAAGGTTGAAGAGGAGTTAACAAGTAGGAGGAGTTTACAAATAACCAAATGGTTGAGGAGGAGTAAACAAGCAGGAGTTTACAAATAATTGAAGGTTGGAGAGGAGTTAACAAGTAGGAGGAGTTCACAAATAACCAAACAGTTGGAGAGGAGTTAACAAGCAGTAAGAGTTTACAAAAACCAAACTGTTGAGGAGGAATTAACAATGAGGAGTTTACAAATAACTGAAGGTTGGAGAGGAGTTAACAAGTAGGAGTAGTTTACAAATAACAAAACGGTTGGGGAGGAGTAAACAAGCAGGAGGAGTTCACAAATAACCAAACAGTTGGGGAGGAGTTAACAAGCAGGCTGGATCTGGAGCCAAAGTTGGGAAGGGCTGAAGTTGTCTGGTGACTTCCAGTTCCTCTGCTTATACCCACTAGAGAATAACTGTCAAGGTGTTGATTTGGGTGAGTATAAGTTGGGTTTAAAGGAGTTGAATCCAACAAACCCCCACCCCAAATACATGTAAATAAATTTCAATAATGATAAAAAGAATCATGATATACAACAGAAAGACACAGGTATAAACACAACCTTTTTACAAGGGCTAGATTATTTATAGTCAATAAATAAACACTTTCAATAAACTCCACAATAAAACAGCATGAAACTGTAAACATGTGCCTTGCACCATAAGTGGATTCTAGAAAGGTATGTTTGGCATATAGGCAATATGTGTGTTTATGATACATATACATAGCACTATAATACTCATCAAATCTAGCAAGGGAATGGCTTCAATCATGAATCTTAAAACACCACATTACCTTATGTTTGCTGTATGTTGGTTAAAAGTTATGATCATTAATGAAAATCTTAACTTTGTCAGCATCAGAATGGTTTCAGTCATAACTTGAGTTTAAGAATGGTTGGTCGATACCAGTCTATGATTTATTATACATACTACAAAGGTCCTTGGAATATCTTTGCAAGATTTCCAGACATAGGCTAAAGCCCCTTGTCAAATCTGGGAAAATTTAGCAATGGGAATATACTGGAGAGGGAATGTTGCCAAAAAACTGCAAATATTGGTAAATTCTATACACTGCTGCATATAGCCATCTTCGCATTGACATTGCTTGGTAAGCATAAAAACACATATGTCTTCTGCATGTATGTTGAATTGTGAATCCTAGGGCCCTGGGAATTTACTTAACTGACAAAAGAAAAGCCAAGTACATCTTACACCACTGCAGTTATTTGTCACCCAAGCTAAATTCAGGCATAAATATTGGCATAGTTAAAGTTTCGATTGAAGGACACTCAGCAACAAACACCTAGCAGCAAAAAAGTAGATCCTGCTTAGACAGCTCCCACTAAACAGCATCAGGGGACTGTAGCAGAATAAGCATTGGTATGGAAAGAGTTGTAAATAATAGTATGTTGTGGTTTCTTAACATGCACCCCAAGCCATTTGCCATTCTCACTGATGATGTATGTGGAGTGTAATACAATAAGGCAATAAATTGTTTAAACCAAGCCAGCACAGACTATTCCAGAATGTTTTTAAGAAGGTTTGTTCTCTATTTTTCTTCTTAACAAAACACCAAGATATAAACAGTGAATGCATAGAGATAAACCTTTAGAATGGCACCAAACAACATTGAATACTGTACAATATTTTAGAACAATATAGGTATATAGGTAAATAATGATGATTCAAACTAGTTTGTGTATTATTACGCTACGGTGTTGAGAATACTGATGCAAAGACTACATGTATCTAACTTTTCAAATTAAGTATTATATTATGTTATGTTATGTTGTGTTATGTTATATTATATTATATTTACATCACATTTTGAAGAATCTTATACAGTACCTTTACATTAAGCTCCAATCCACACAAATCAATCACAACCTTCCACTATCATAAACATGAAACACTATTCACAACATAATTCTATCTCATTGCAAACAATATCCATGCTGTTGTTAAAATGTCCCCCTCTAAGATCATAATCCATCAAGTCAAGCAAGACAGGGGTGGGGCGGATGTTTTTCAGCAAGCATGTGCTCCAACTTTAATGTACAAGTTGTGTTTTGAAAGGGCTATATACAAGTCTATAGAGATACAGTACAGGGCCTATATATCAGACAACCAGGTAAAAGTGTCACCCTCTTCCTCTCTCCATCCTTAAGTTATAGATTGTGTATCAAATCATCCTATCATACCATGTAATATTGGGTGTATCACTGATTAGAAATTTATCACAAATCTTTTAAAGGTAGCATCCAGGTTTTTCTTAACCTAATTTTTATTCATAGCATGTAGTTTTATTTCTGTGTTTGTTTTTAATAGCAAAATACATGACGCCGATAAATATTTCAAAAGTTTTACAAGGTCCAGCTACCAGTTTTTCATCTATTTGTAACAGTTTCCTAAAATAATTTTACTAACAAAATAACCTTTAAAATAAATTGAATAACACCAAATCTAGTAACAAAGTGATAATCTGAACTACAGGAAAAAAAGAAGAAAAACAACAACAACCCCCAAATCAAAACAAAACAGGCTGCATGTAATTGTTTCTGGTATGAGAGGCTTGCATGTAACCACTATAGACCATATTAGGGACAGATACTACGTTGATGTTGTACACAGATATTGGTTGTTTAAATTGACTTTAATAGTAAATTTGTTCAATTTTAGTTAAGAAAAAAAAATGCCTAAAGGTTACGCTTCCCATTTTACTGTGATATTTATGTAACTGTGCAACAGATATAATAACTTCATGAAGATCAATGTTTTAAATGTGCATCAGGCGCCAAGTTTGACAGAACATGATTACTGCAGCGGTACAAGGTCATTTTGGCATAGTGGTAATTTTTTGGCCTATGAACAAAATGGCATATAGGACCAATAAAATAAGGAGCATCAGTTAAATATGACTGCAAAAGCATTAGAGAAGTCAAGACCATACTCATATGTTTAGTGACAAATTTTGGTTATTGTATAGAAAATGTAATGAAAAAAAGAGATAAAGCTGTTGTTTGTTTGTTTGTTTTTCATAAGAATATAACATGTTTCTTCTACCTTATTCAATGCTGTACAATTCCTCTATCTAGAATATACCATTGGTTATACTCAGACATTTGTCTAGAGTCTTACCCCACCCAAATAGCTCAATGCCTCTATGATGACCATAATCGAGATGTATTTGAAATATGTAACAATTAACTCCTCAGTTACTCAATACTTTCGTTCGAATCAAAGATAATTCATTAACTTTTGACTAGAAGTGGTCTTTACATTTGACTGAACTTGCATTAAGGCAAAACTAGTTCATGGTAAAATAATTTGACATATAAATATGGACAGGAAGTTGTATTTACTGTGCATATACTGAAAAATTATGCATACTACCATCCTTCTATGTTTATAAAGTATAGTTTGTTGATCATGTAAGAATTAAAATATATATCACGAGAGAATCAAAATCAACAGATATCGCCTTTAAAACTCATCAAACAGGTTCAGTGATTCCAGCTGAAACTAGTAAGTGAGAATAACATCATACATGTATATCTTGTTTATATGTGATGAGATGAAACTGGTATCCTTAACTGAAGTTAACTCAGAATACATGCTTTAGTAAAAACATGGGGAGAAATTTGACATTAAATCAATGATTTTGGGGAGAGAAAGGTGTCTTGAATATTTATATAAGACATGAGTCATTTTACTTAACTACTAGCCTGTTTAGTTCACTAAACACCAAATACCAATGTCTGAGGTGCATTATTAGTATGTAGGAAGACCATTCCACCTGAAACTTCTCACCCTGACAGGCTGCAATAGCTCAGGTGGTAGAGCGTCAGCTTGCCGATCAGGAGGTCGTGAGTTCGAACCCCAGCCGGGTCAAACCAAAGACTTTGAAGTTGGTAGTAGTGGCTTCCCTCCTAATGTTCTGGGCTAAGGGGACAGTATTACACGTGACTCTTCGGTGTCAGTATAATGGACCGGCCGGGTTCAGTCACTGGGCACCTCATAAGTGCCCCTTTGCTATGATGATAGAAATGTCGCTGCGCAGTATCGGCAAAAATGCTGGCTAATCCCATCCCACTTCTCACCCTGACAGGAACTTAAACCTCTGCTAAAGGGACAGCAGAGTTGGTGGCTTTGATGATGCAGCCACCAGGCCCCAGCAAATTAATAGGAAGAGCGAATGTAAATACAGTTATGTTTGGACATGGGGGTAAACTTGGAGCCCCTTAATCCTTCACCTCATGGGTTCAATTAAGTCCGAGCCTGGGTCACTGTGAAGTCTTCCAAGACATGTCTGTGGGGTCCTTCCTCCATCTAGCTTGATGTCACTATACTTATCATAACTGGCTGAAACCTTAAATTATTTCTGATTTAAAGCTACAGGCATCTTCAGGTAAAAGCAACATGTTGTTTTGTGACTTAGGCAGTTTAATAAACTTCTAAACTTGGTTTTATCTGTAACTAGTGTCAAAACAAAACTGTGAAATTTACACATTTGTCATCAATACCTGTCCATGAATTGGAAGAGCCCATGTAAATCATGCTAAAATTCATGATGCTGCAAAACATTTATAAACATTTCAATATTATTTTTTTTCACCCATGATATATTCGAAAATATTTCATACACAATTAACTTGTTAAAAATATGAATAATTATTTTATTGACAAATATATTAAACAACATTGATAATTCATGATATATCATGTCATGGGAGAAAATGTAGAGTAAGATAACTGAGACTAGTCCATTCTTCCAAATGGTGTAGAGTAAGATAACTGAGACCAGTCCATTCTTACAAATGGTGTAGAGTAAGATAACTGAGACCAGTCCATTCTTACAAATGGTGAAGAGTAAGATAACTGAGACCAGTCCATTCTTACAAATGGTGTAGAGTAAGATAACTGAGACCAGTCATTTCTTACTTACAAATGGTGTAGAGTAAGATAACTGAGACCAGTCATTTCTTACAAATGGTGTAGAGTAAGATAACTGAGACAGTCTATTCTTACAAATGGTGTAGAGTGAGATAGCTGAGACCAGTCCATTCTTACAAATGGTGTAGAGTGAGATAGCTGAGACCAGTCCATTCTTACAAAATATGGTGTAGAGTAAGATAACTGAGACCAGTCCATTCTTACAAATGGTGTAAAGTAAGATAGCTGAGACCAGTCCATTCTTACAAATGGTGTAGAGTAAGATAACTGAGACCAGTCCATTCTTACAAATGGTGTAGAGTGAGATAGCTGAGACCAGTCCATTTTTACAAATGGTGTAGAGTAAGATATCTGAGACCAGTCCATTCTTACAAATGGTGTAGAGTAAGATAACTGAGACCAGTCCATTCTTACAAATGGTGTAGAGTAAGATAACTGAGACCAGTCCATTCTTACAAATGGTGTAGAGTAAGATAACTGAGACCAGTCATTTCTTACTTACAAATGGTGTAGAGTAAGATAACTGAGACCAGTCATTTCTTACAAATGGTGTAGAGTAAGATAACTGAGACAGTCTATTCTTACAAATGGTGTAGAGTGAGATAGCTGAGACCAGTCCATTCTTACAAATGGTGTAGAGTGAGATAGCTGAGACCAGTCCATTCTTACAAAATATGGTGTAGAGTAAGATAACTGAGACCAGTCCATTCTTACAAATGGTGTAAAGTAAGATAGCTGAGACCAGTCCATTCTTACAAATGGTGTAGAGTAAGATAACTGAGACCAGTCCATTCTTACAAATGGTGTAGAGTGAGATAGCTGAGACCAGTCCATTTTTACAAATGGTGTAGAGTAAGATATCTGAGACCAGTCCATTCTTACAAATGGTGTAGAGTAAGATAACTGAGACCAGTCCATTCTTACAAATGGTGTAGAGTAAGATAACTGAGACCAGTCCATTCTTACAAATAGTGTAGAGTAAGATAACTGAGACCAGTCCATTCTTACAAATGGTGTAGAGTGAGATAGCTGAGACCAGTCCATTTTTACAAATGGTGTAAAGTAAGATAACTGAGACCAGTCCATTCTTACAAATGGTGTAGAGTAAGATAACTGAGACTAGTCCATTCTTACAAATGGTGTAGAGTAAGATAACTGAGACTAGTCCATTCTTACAAATGATGTAGAGTAAGATAACTGAGACAGTCCATTCTTACAAATGGTGTAGAGTAAGATAACTGAGACCAGTCCATTCTTACAAATAGTGTAGAGTAAGATGACTGAGACCAGTCCATTCTTACAAATGATGTAGAGTAAGATAACTGAGACCAAGTCCATTCTTACAAATGCTGTAGAGTAAGATAACTGAGACCAGTCCATTCTTACAAATGGTGTAGAGTAAGATAACTGAGACCAATCCATTCTTACAAATAATGTAGAGTAAAATAACTGAGACCAGTCCATTCTTATAATCATATGAAGGGCTACAATACAACACACTAGCAGAGCAATAATACTGTTAAATCAGGTATAATACAACACACTTGTCCTTAATAATAATTAAATGCTAAATTTGCTGCTTTTTTTAACTTACAAATTAATTTATTTCAGGTAAAGGTCAATATATTCATTAATATAGATTAAGTAACAAATAATGCAGATCCATATTAGACAGCACCCTATTATGGAACTACACTTTTGCTTAATATGTGATTAGAAGGCTAATAGTTTTTCTAATAAATAATGTTAGATTGTCATACATGTGACACAAAAGCACCAGACTGTATCAAAGTAAGTAAAGAAAACAAATAAATAATAAAGTCAAAGTAAACTGTTTAATTGAATTTATTATTAAATCAATTAATGGATCATGAGGCCTATCAACTAGCCTGTTCAGTGTTAAGAACTTGATCTCGATGCCTGCTGTTTTCACTGCGACCTTCGGTTCAGACCAGAGGTCAATGGTTATGCAGTCATCTCACCCATTTAATCTTGGTGATAAAAAAGATAACAGAAAAGGATCTGACCTTTATTCATTGGTGATGTCAACAAACAATTTGCTGTTGTGCATGTAGCTACATTAATTAGCTACTGTGAAGATGTCTTGCACTAAATTTATACAAATCTGACTTTTTGGGGGCATTTCCTGTGCCTTGTAGGGCCATCATGTTTGAAAATATAGAAACACAGGCGCATATCTTCCATTATGCACTTTATGCACCTGCATATCCTACATTTGATAAATTGAAAATCTTAAAGTACAAAAAATACTAAAAATAAGTCAATGCCTAACCTGGGTTAGGCATGATATTTTATTTCCATAGTTTCTTTGTTATAAAATCTTATTAACATTAATCTAGTAAAGAAGGTTTAACATGGTTAAACTTACACAAGGATTGCATTTTTAGTCAATACCAAGCAAAACTGTATTTTCTTTCTCACTTTTGGGGGGCAAAACAAGCCTTTAAATGCACCTGAGCCAATTTTGCAAATTTTTTTCTTTCCTTGGGTGTCCAGATTTTTTTATATTGTATCTTTTTTTTGTATTTTAAGATATGTTTTTAAATTTAAATTTTACCATTTGGGTTTAATTTGGGATATTTATTGCCTATAGAGACATTGTCATACAAATGTCCCACTGCTACAGGTCAAGAAAGCTGAACACTGCATACAATAAAGATATTATAACTATGAAAAATAATCCAAACCTTTCGATCATTATAGCTATTTTTAGCCATTAATGGTAGAGGGGACACCCAAGACACTAATCCTGGCATACAGGTCTGCTGTTTGAACTCTACTCAAGAAAATGTTCACCTTGACTTAATCTGAACTAGCATAGTGAGTGTCTGTGGTTTTGCAGGCTGGCCACCCTAACAGTTTGGCCACAGACGCCAATAATCAATCAACATATTAAATTGATTACTTACATCATCTGAGTTGCCATCGACGCTGATCAGACTTTGTTCACTGTCTCGTGCAGGGGCAGCCTGGCTCCCTGGGGCAGGAACAGACTGGAAGTAGACAGACAGGGAAGCAATTAGTCAAAAATATTCATCTGTATTTGAGATTTTGTCCCAAACGTTTATACATATATCACCTACAAACAAAGTAAGAAAAGTGATGCAAATTTATATAAGTAACTATTTATACTTGTATTCTGGATTGGGCTCCATGCTTAGCTGGCCTTTGCTTTTATATTTTTTTTAGAGATCATTATTAGAGCATTATTTTATTATTTTGTTGCATCTTGGTGAAGTATAACATTGACAGAAAAATGAAAAGTCCATTTGGACCTAAACAAGGGGCCCTTCCTTCACTATCAGGCCAAGATCTCACTGAACAAAGTCATTTACATGATCCTTCTAGTCATGGTAAAGAACTGGGTAAGAACTATCACTCCAATTTATCAGACTTTCAGGTGTTTTGTGAAAACATTTGACCAAATATAGCTGAAGTGTCTCTTTCTTGTAATCCTTACCAAAAGAGAAAAAAACATCAGTCCGTTTCTAAAGCATACATTTTGGAAAAAAAAAAGACAAAAAAAAGACATTTACTAAACTATGCCAACACTTGTCCTATGTTAAACAAAATGACATTTCTTGACAAAGACTAGAGCAGTTAATAGGATTTTCAAAGATTGATTTAGGAAAAAGCAATTTCAGTTTTCATTCAAACATAATTCTTCTCTGGGAAGTAATAAAATCTATCAACAGAGCAAAAGAAAATCCTTTCAAGAGGATTGTGCCATTATATTGTGTTCATCACTTGAAACATTTGGAAGAGATATAGAACACTGTAAAGGCAATGTCTTTAACTGTAAAACCTGTAAAACAAATTAAGTTATCTTCTTGTAATCATTGTAAATTTTTAATAAACAACATTAATCAAAGTTTACAATTGTTTTTTGTGTGTTATGAAAGCTATTAAGAAAAAATAAGTCGAGATGAAATAACATAAAATATACTGAAGTGATTTTATTCATCCAGTCAAATTACCTTTTATTTAAGTATCAATTTAAATAAAGCTAATCATTTAATTTTGTCTTCAGTAATTAATTTTCCACTGACAATCAAATATATAACTGAATGACACATTAATCATAATTATTCTGATCCTGAGACATTATATAACATAACTTCATGAATAATCCACATATTAGTTAAACATGTGTTCAGATTCTAACTTATGAAAATCATGAAAATCATATTGCTACCAAATCACTATCCATCCGATTTTTAATTGGCACTCAATCACATTAAATCCTTAATGGAATCAATATCTTTACTGTCTGTAAAAAACTTGTCTTTTACAGGCATTTGCCTTCTTTCAGTTCTATGTCTCACTATATATGTCCTTACCAAAAATAGTTGAGCTAAGACTACACCACCCTGGCTGGTGTGGTTGTTTTTTTAAAGCCCTTCCCTGCTAAATGTTACTATAACCATACAATATTCTTAAGTATTTACTAACAAATACCTATCAAAATATATTGAGACATCTGACTTAAGACTCTCCAGCAAGAAGTGCATCCTCTTCATAATGGAAGCTAGTTGATTTTGATCTACACTATTTGCCTAAGGCTGATAAATTTGTACTTAGCAGAATAAGAATTAAGCCATTAATACAACTGGTAATCTTATAAACAAACAATTTTCTGTGCAGTGGCTTCTCACAATGGGCTTATTATAGGCAGGCCTTAAACCTACCATATAAGTCCATGAACTGAGTGATAATAGGCCAGGGACAATGTGTCTTCTGCCCTGAGAGATGATACAATGTTTTGTTTTTCTTTTCAACTATAACAACTATAAACCACAACTTAAGGTGCTGTTTCCACTTTAAACAAGAAGAAAAAAGTGTACATTTGTAAGAAAACTATATTTTAATTTTTTTTTCTAGTTGTCATGTTTGCGTGCCATTTCATGTTTTATACATTTCAGGTAAGCTTGACAGCCTCTTCACAAGATATTGCTTATTTAGAAAGCTCTCATTGAGGATTAGGTCTTTAAATGTTGCTATTACAGTCTTCGCGAAAGGGATGAAAAACTGCCAGTCATCAAGTCTGGTGAAAACATTTTTTCTGCCAGACCGAAAAAGAATTTGCCAGACTGAAAAAAACACCTATATTCTTCGTAACATTATCTTATTTCACTTTATTTATGCTACACAACCACTCTTAATCTGGAAATTTAGAACTTTAGTCATACTAAGAAAAAAAAACTAAGTTTAAAAGTTTTATTCCCTGAGACACGCCATTAGATTTTCAAAATTGATAATTTCATTTTGAAAGTTTACACAATCAGAATCATCATCATCACTGTCCTCTCCATCGCACAACTTTTCAATTTGTTCCTCAAAACTCAAGTTCACTGGACAGTGAACATCAACAGAAGGTTCAGCTTCTTCCTTTGATGTACGAAAATCGCTACAACCCTTTATAAAAGGGTTAAGTGCTGCCTTAGGGTCATTTTCTGGCGCTGTTGACCTACAAACTTTACAAAACATTTCATTTCTTTCTTTGTCAAAGCTAAGCCAATCTCGACCGGCCTTCCAACTTTCCTGAAATGACCGTGGTGGTCTTTTCATTTCATATTCTTTTGCCTTTACTTTTTTTTCACTTTCAGTTTGTTTACGTTTCTGCCCAGGTTAGCATTTTTGTAATACTTGAGGAATGACATTTACCTTTTTATTAAGTTTTAAATGGTTGATCATCTGGGAACTTTATAAGCAGAAGTGACTATTCAGCTGTGTTTCAAGCAATTCGATTTGATAATCTGACGCTGCTTAACCAATCAAATTCATCGACACATCGCACTGTCATTATACCGGAAATGCTGTTTGCACGGAGAATTTTCGTACCCAAAATGACGAAAAAAATTGCCGGTCAGCCGGACTGACGACTTCCCAAAACTGCCGGACGGTAACAAATTTTGCCGGACATGACTGGCGGTCCGAAACAGGATACCAATTAATAGCAAGTAAACAATAGGGCCATGATGGACCTTAATCACTCACATGAGGACATGGACTTTTAGTAGGCTTATATCTGGTGTCAAGTAATTAAGAGTTATTTATAGTAGAAATCTTTGGTGAAGATGGGACCATTAGTGTGGCCAGTTGGCTGATAACATTTTCTAAGATTTGATCTGGTGACCTAATGACCCCATGTGACCCAGTTCATAACTCATCTCAGATTTCATGAAGGCAAACATTCAAACCAAGTTTGGTGAAGATTGTGCCATAAATGTAGCCTCTACCATGCTTAAACTTTTCAAAGATTTGACATAGTGACCTAGTTTATGATCCTACATGACCCAATTATGAACTCATCCAAGATTTCTTGCCAACCAATATTCTGGCCATGTTTAGTTAAGAAAGTGCCATAAATGTGGTCTCTATTGTGTTCAGAAGGGTTTTCTAAGATTTGAATTAGTGACCTACTTCAGGGTTTTCCCTTGAAAAATTTTTTAGGGGGTCAAAGTGTCCCCCTAGGTTTATGATTTGGGGGTCATTGGTAAATTTTGGGAGTCACATTATATAATCACTTTACTAATAGTCTTGCACCTTAAAAACAGAACTAAATTGTTCATTTATGTTTTATACTATTAAAACAAAACAAAAACCACAGTTTTTATTTTTTTTTTGCGAACTCGGACCGGGCAGGGGTTCATTTTCAGGCTGAGTTGATGATTTACTTTGTTTTGTTTGAAAAAACGTCGTCAGCTTGGACTGAGACATTTTGACAGAATGGTTCACATTTTTATAATTGTTTATGGTTCACTTTTGGATTTTTGTTGCAAAAACAAAAACCACTCAAAACTTAGGTATTCGTACTCATATTGGTTCAACCTACATGTCTTTCCTACATAACGTTAAATTTGACCTTGCAGTGTTTTTAATATATTGCCTTAGACCGTTTGGTTTCTAAAGCCAAACATATATTTGCTTAAAATTAATATGCAATGTATGACTTAACTATGTTCTAAAAGATTAATGCAGATAAAACTCATCCAAACCTTTGAAATGTAGCGTATTCACGGGCCGGCTTTAGCCGCGTTCTAAACTTAACGATCATTACTATTGCGACGCTTTAAAGAAATGCTGAACGTGAAACAGCGTCTAACTACACAGAATTGCTGGTTCCCAGTCATCTAAACGCAGTACATGTATCGTTTGGGTGGACCGGATAACAGTATTAAGACAACAAATAATGGACGCTCATTTACAAAGTACTTTGTCTATTTGATGAGCTGACAAAGATCAATGTCACTGGAGACAATAAATTATGGCTGTGGATTAATTCATTTTGTGCGTCCAGTGTGTCGCAATGTAAGTTCATTTTGCGGGTCATCTGTCGAAAATATGCGCCAAAACGCACCAATTTGTGCGTCAGGGAAAACCCTGCTACTTTTTGACCCCACATGACTCAGTTACAAACTCTGTGCAAAGATTTTTCAGACAAATGTTCTGACCAAGTTTGATGAAGACTGGATAAAAACTGTAGCCTCTATAGTGTGTTCAAAAGCAAATCTTTGACGCCGCACAAGGAACGACTGAAGAAGTGGTGCTCAGGTGTGCTAAAAACAGCATAAAATTTTGACCACAACTCAGCAGAAAAATTGACCTTTAATCAAGAGGTCTGCTGTTCGATGCCTGGCTGCTGCAGTCAACATTTCATGTTAATTTGTGAATTATTGATAGTATTAAAACATTTCCACCAATGAGACACATCCAGGCAGTGTTTATGTGTTATTAACACTTGAACCACTCACTATAGATGTCCCCGTTAATTTTTTTTTTTTTTTTTCATTTCTTCTGAACTCAGTGTAATGAGTAGACAAAATTTTACATACATCACCTTAAATTTAAACCTTTGAGACTACTAAAAAGATAATGAAATGCACAAAATATTAAGAAAAACTTTTCCCCACTACTGCAAAAGGGCAAGACATTTCATATAACATGCCTTTGAAATGACAGAGGTCCTAGCTGTCATATGTCATCAGTTAGAACCAAAAATCGAAAATCCAAGTCAACATACATAAACAGAAAAAGCAATTAAATGTGATAAGCACTGAAGGGAACATAAACTCTGCTCTAATCTATGACAGATATAATCCAGGTGAAGTTTGGGGCAAGATTCTAGACCAAGATCCAGGTGTATACATTAATGTCTTATCAGGTCTACAACATAGAGAGAAACATTATACTACATATAATATTATCTTAATATAAGTTTTATACATTGATTTTTTAGAATGTAAAAAGTACAAGCATACTAATTCATATATTTGGGAAATGTTCCAAAAGACATAAAGAATACTAATTTTGCAATACCCCTGTTCATTATGACATTTCATCCGAGAAAGTATGGCAGTATTCTGATGTTAGTATCTGAATTTACTTTTTACTTTACGTAGATTGCTGGTAAATATAATAACCTTAAATAGTACCCAAAATATATCCTTTTTGTTGAGAATTATAACATGTTGAGAATTTTAAGACTGAAATTTGGATTGTATTATAGCTTGCGTATAATAACCCCGACTTGACCTTTATGCAAGAATATATTATCTATCGAATACGAACGCAAAATTAGTTATCGATAATGCAATCGCTGACAGTCGGGTATGTTTGCCGAGGTGGAAGGAAGGCGTGGTATTGATCTTATATAGGTGTGAGCTAGATCGTTAATAGATGCTAATATTAAAGGTCAAGTCGGGGTTATTATACGCAAGCTATACCAATTCATGTAACATTTAATTCAAGTCATTGCCACTGTGCCTTTAGGCCTACTATGCATGAATTACATGATAGATTACAGATAGATCTACATCTGCAAGTTAATGTAAATAGTGTAGGTCTAGATTTGTAGGCTAATGTAAATAGTATAGATATAGATCTGCAGGCTTAGGCCAACAGTATAGACCCAGATCTGCAGACTTAGACAAATAATGTAGGTCCAGATCTGCAGGCTTAGACAAAAAGTGTAGATCTAGATCTGCAAGTTTATGTAAATAGTGTAGCTCTAGATCTTGCAGGCTAAGATAAATAGTATAGCCCCAGATTTGCAGGTTTAGACAAATAGTGTTGATCCAGATCTGCAGGTTTAATGGTGTAACCCCAGATCTAGAGGTTAAGACAAACAGTGTAGCTCTAGATCTGAAGGCTTAGACAAATACTATAACCCAAGATCTGCAGGCTTAGATAAATAGTATAACCTCAGATCTGCAGGCTTAGACAAATTGTATAACCTCAGATCTGCAGGCTTAGACAAATTGTATAACCATAGATCTGCAGGCTTAGACCAATAGTATAACCCCAGATCTGCAAACTTAATCAAATAGTGTAACTCCAGATCTGCAGGCTTAGACAAATTGTATAACCATAGATCTGCAGGCTTAGACAAATAGTATAACCCCAGATCTGCAAACTTAAGCAAATAGTGTAACTCCAGATCTGCAGATTTAGACAAATAGTATAACCCTAGATCTGCAGGCTTAGACAAATAGTGTAGCTCCAGATCTGCAGGCTTAGACAAATAGTGTAGCTCCAGATCTGCAGGCTTAGAAAAATAGTATAACCCAAGATCTGCAAACTTAAGCAAATAGTGTAACTCCAGATCTACAGATTTAGACAAATAGTATAACCCCAGAACTGTAGGCTTAGACAAATGGTGTAGCTCCAGATCTGCAGATTTAGACAAATAGTATAACCCCAGATCTGCAAGCTTAGACAAATAGCGTTGCTCCAGATCTGCAGGCTTAAACAAATAGTGTAACTCCAAATCTGCAGATTTAGAGAAATAGTATTACCCCAGATCTACAGGATTAGACAAATAGTGTAGCTCCAGATCTGCAGGCTTAGACAAATAGTGTAACTCCAGATCTGCAGACGTAGACAAATAGTGTAGCTTCAGATCTGCAGACATAGCCAAATAGCATGCAGAGCCCAAGATCTGCAGACTTAAGCAAATAGTGTAGATCTTGATCTCCTTACTCTTCTAATGAGCCGAACAAGGACTTTTTGCTGCTCAGTCTAGTAACACACCTCTAGGCACCTTATAAGGCCTATAGATGTAAGGAAATGCATAAGAACTTACATATGGGTTGTAATGCTGATACACCATGGTATGGGTAACAACAGGACCTTTAAAGGGCAATCAAGGCCTAGTATTATGATGCCCTGGGTCAATAGCCAATATACCTTGGTTCAACTTGTCTTTACCAGACCTGTGGCCCTGTTTCTCTGATGGACACCTTTGTTTCTCATATTTATGGTCTTTTAACTAAGAAGAATCTATTCTTGACAGCTTGGTCTACATTCTGTTAAGCCAAACAAAAATAAACTTTAACGATGGCAAATTTAGTACTTCATTGATAAAGAGTTGTTTGTAATCTCTTAAAGGCTGCTGGGAAACTAGTCAACTAAAAGCCTTAAATAAAACAAACTTGCTGCCTTTTATTGATTGTCTTTTCTTTCAACTATTCTTATAGGACTGCAATTGTTCTGTGAAAGTAATTTATAAAAAATCTTTGATAAGAGTTTATCTGTAGAACTATTTTAAAAGAGGATCTCTAAAAGGGGTGATGTGACCAATGTACACACAGGGATGAACTCCATTTTAACAACTTACATTAGGACTATGGGAGTGTTTTTAAAGCATTCTACTTAATAGGTTATTCTTTTGTATGTACTAATAGGTTATTCTTTTGAATGTACTAAAATTACTGTAAAAATAATGCAAATGTATAAAATTGCAACTTTTGTCGGCAGGCTGACAGTCAGGTAATGGATCTTACATGATAATGGCTCTGAATTTGGTAACACCTAATATCAAACATTTGCCCTGTCTTTCTTCTAGTTCTGAAGTAAAAGACAATATACAAGAAACATTTATATAACAGTCACAAAGTTTGTACTTGTAAAGTTTTGGTCCTTAGTCATTTTAGTAAAATTTGGAGCTACATAATTATTTTCTTCTCTTTTTTTTCCTATTTATAAATTGTGTTGCTTTTTTTATCCATGCAGTCTTACTGAAAAAGAAACCAACTTTACAAATGGTTGGAAGAAATACAACAATCAAATAGGAAGTCTTTCATAACATATACAAGTTACATGAATGTATCAGACCAGCTGAGGTTCTTCAATCTTTTTTCCTTATATTATTTCTGCTGGCCAACCAGAATGACTGACAAAAATCAAAAGGTTGACTTGATTACTGGGATATTTTGTAAACATATTTATCAATGGATGGAAGAAGCAAGAGGGTGTCCTTGATTGCTGGGCCCCAGCCTGACAATCAAGCTAATCAAGCCATATTGACCAATGGTCTGAGTATCTAGTGACAGAAGGACTTTATCACTGACAGCAGGCTACATTTGTTAAAAATTCATACTAAATTCTTAGTTATCTTCATGTAAATTCAGGCACTGGTAACACAAATTTAATATTAATGAACATTGTTGTGTTACATTAGAATGCACTTTGCTAGCAAATTTTGCAATTTTTGTTTTCGCTGAGAAATAAATATTGCATGATACAGATAAACAACAGTTCCATTGCCGAAAGTCATTACAATGTTCATAAAACATGTATGGTAGTTAGTATGCTTGACATTGATATTTTCTTGATCACAATGCCTCTGTGACATCTGGTTGGATCCCTATCAACTCCCTGGACATGGTCTGTCATCCATCATTCTTCACCATTAATGTCCACAACCTGAATATAGACACTACACAACTACCAGTAAACACAATGAAGGCATTTATGACACTCCAATTTGGTGAAAGACATAAGAGAGTTTTATAGCTATGGCATTTACTTGAAATAAATTGTACTGCCATTACTGTGATAGCATGCAACAAACACCTAACTTGACTAAGCATCCACGTTCAAGTCTAGAATGGAGCCAGAACCTTCATGAGAGGGGGTGACTCCAAGCTGACTTATGAAGCACTAGTGATTCTACCCAGACATTTGCTTGGGGTCTTCCTACACCTATAATGTCATGGCTTGGGTTTAAACCTATGGCCTTCTGTACCAGGAACCCATAATCTACCTAATGTACTACAAAGACAGGTGCTCTGATCACATGACCTGATACTACCTCTGAACTAAAAATATAGACATTGAACAAGTGCAGTGTCTTTACTTGAAGAAGATAAAGTGCTACTTTTGCTGTAATACCATGCCAAATTGACATGATAATATAAAATGCACATCATGAAAACTAGTCTTGAGGAAGTCAACCATTCATTCTTTGGAAAACTGATTTATTCTATACTAATTTATTAAGGCTCTCTAAAATCTCCCTGGATTTTACTCTGATAAAAAAAAAATCCTATTCCAAAATGGACCACACTGTCATCAGATAGTATACTTGATTACAGAGCTTCTCTACAAAATACACCTCTATACAACCACTTTAACTGTTTTGTTTGTGATCAAGAAGATTACAAAATCCATTATTTTAAATTTCTTCATGTAAAAAATGTGTCTATATGAATAGGATCATTTGTTAAATTTTCTAAAAAGCGGATTTTCTTTTAATATGTTTTTATTATAGAAATCTGATTTTATTTCATTTATTAAAGGAACTAAAGACGTATAAATATACTCAGAACATAAAGTGTTAACTATACTAGTATTGAACAGAATGTACTATATAAATTCACTAATTTCAGTAAAAATAGAAACATTTCAGTATTTGTACCTGTAGAACAATTATATCATTGACACAATCAACATCGCTATTCCACTCCATGCATTGACAAGCTCCATATTCGTAACCTCCATCATGCTATTTATAACAAATAACAAACCTTACAACTTCCTATTCACCTTCTTACATCTATATATGCAATGGAGACACAACTCAGCAGCAAATAATGCAGAGCCTGGATAATTTGGGCTCAGCATCTTGAGACTTAGGCGCGTTTCTGCCATTACGCACTTTACGCACGTGCGTAACCTCCGTTCGAAAATTCGGAAAATCTAAAAGAACCAAAAACACTAAAAATATCGATACCTTTCCCGGGATAGGAATGATATATTTTATTTCCCCAGTTTCTATGTTATAAAATCTTATTACCACGCCATTCAAGTTGAAAAGGTCGGTCATATTTTGTGTTAAGTTCCTCGCATGTCTGCATTTTACCTGTTTTTCATTCGAAAAGAACCGAATATATTCAAAAGTATTACTACAAAGGTTATTTTCCTTGTAATTGTGCGTAACTTCAAAAACGGCCCAGATACGCGCCTGTTGAGACTTCTTAATTCATGCAAGGAAGACATATACAATGTTTTATTCAATTCCTTATCCAGTAAATACAGATCAGGATATCTTTAAGATATACTTGCTGTCAAAACCTGGACAAGCTAACACCTCTTCAAGGGGAGATGATTAGTGTAAACATATTTTTGTCTTATCAATACTTTAAGGTGAAATCTATTTACATATTTAATGATCTACAAAGGACTTTATTTTGTTTTAATTTATATTAAAGTTTACAGTAGTTTTAACACCTAATCTCCTTATAAATTTGTTCTTAAGTCAGATACCACTAAATAGAAACTGTAATTTGCTTGTGACAAAATTGTTAACTAGACATTAAAACTTAGGAACTTGTAGAAAAATGTATACTCTAACATAAAACTTACATTAGAAGATTAATATACATTATAAATGTACATTATACATCAATATACATGCCTGATATATACTATATGCAGAGACCTCAGATTCATTCTTACTTTACAAGTTAAGATTAAAGAATACAAAAAAAAACCTTTTACAACTCGCGTTGTTTTTGAACACGCCTCTAGCGTTAGTAACAAACATGAATAATTTGATATTTTCTAAAACTAAAATTTTCATGAGCCTCAATTTACAGAATGTCCGTACAGCAATAAAACCAACTTAGGCCATTGGCAAGAATGTTTACAAATTTAACAAATCAATTAAGTGCAATGTTAGGTAAAACAGCATTCTAACATTTTGAATCACAGGAATCTGCTGTCATGTTCATTGAGAATAATACTTTACTTCCTATAATACTAATACTTCAACTCCTCAGTCTGATACCATTTGATAAGGCTTAAGTCAAGTAGTGTAGAACCAACCAGGGCTGTTCCCTGTTGGGAGCTGTCTGATCATGATATACACTATTACCTGATTATGTCACATTACCTTGACATGATTTAAATGATTTTATATAGGCTACTATAGAAGGCTAGATGATATTATTTATCAGGTACAATCGGCCTCTACCCAGTACTTAATTAACATGTACAATGGAAATAGATCAGGTGAAATTGACCAGTACCCAGCACTAAATTTACATGTACTTTGAAAATATATCAGGTGAAGTCAACTGGTACCCTGCACTTAACATATAAAATGGAAATATATCAGGTGAGATCAACCGGTACCCAGCTCTTAACATGTACAACAGAAATATATCAGGGAAAATCAACCGCTACCCAGCACTTTATATGTACAACAGAAATAAATCAGGGAAAATTAACCAGCATCTAGCACTTCACAGGTACAACAGAAATATATCAGGGAAAATCAACCCATCAACCCAGAGAAAGATCTAGAAACACAAAATTGTCTGAGCCCCTGACTAACAGCCACACATGCACATCATAATCATGCCTAGCTATATATGCCTCTGCCATTACCCAAGTCACTGAGGAGTTTCATCATTTTCTATTCTATCATCAAAGTAAATATAACTTCTGCTTGTGTATACATAGAACATCTGATTAATATGGGATAAAGGCTGAAAATATTGTTGCAGTCAAATCAAACTTCAAGTGGAGTATTCATTAAGATAACTTCATTACAATTTTGATTACAATAAATAGGTGTTAATTAAGATCTTACTTTTATTTATTTGGAATTAGTAACATAAAATGTTATTTTGAAACAAGAGACCATCAAAGATAGATAATGCTCTGTGATTGGGTATTTTGTCATAAAAACAGTTTGATGTATAACTATGAAAGTGAATTTTGTAAATGGAGTAGTACTATAAAATCAGACATAATCAAACGTGTATCTATGAAGGTTGAAAGGACTGGCTATTTCAACCAATGAGTTGGGAACAATGGAAATGATTATGCTACCAATGGAAAAGAATTAAAGAAATACATTTCTTTGTGTATTATATTTAATAAGGTAGACTGATAGACTAAAAATGTATTGGCTGGACAAGATTTTGTTTTAAGGTCACACTGTGACCTTGACCTTTAAGGTAGCGACCCAAATTTCACGGTAACATTCATCGGGAGCATAAAAAGCCCTAATATTGTTTTTATAAAATAATACTGAATTTCAGGTTGCATTTGTCTGAATAAAAAAATCAGAAATTCATAATCAACAAAAAATTGAATAGGTTACAATAAGAAAAAGTCCTATAAAAATTTCCACAGATATTTTAATTTTATCAACCAGTAGACAAAGGAAAAACAAGGTGAATATAAATTGACAAAAATACAGAGACGAGACATAACACACATAAAGAAAAACCATCAGTTACTGCCTTGGAAAGGTCAATCGGCAAAAGGGCCGACTGGGGTGCTTAAACCTGGTTCGTGGAGCGCTCCAACCTCACACTTCCTGATCTTTGAGGATGTTTTGTTTTTCTAATTCAACACAAAACAGCAACATAAATTACACAATATTTAAAGAAAAGAAGAAAAAAGGAAAAAAACAACTTACTACAGATCGGAACAGCATTCGTCCTCTCTTTGTAAAATTCATTTTTGATTCTGCTCTTCTTGAAGTTCCTCAGCAAAGGCAGATAATTATACAGCCTAAATTACTTCTGACCATCCATTTTAATAACATCCAATTCATGCACTGTGTATGATTAATATGATTGTACAGCAAGTTGTTTCACAAATACATAAAAGAATAATTCCAACACTAGTTCAATTCACATGTTACTAAACAATCCATATTATATATTGCCTGTAGGTCCATGGGGAAAGGTCTTCAAGCTAACACCAGGACAACAAGAAGAGACTAAAATATGGAACATACATTATTAAACTGCAGTAACTAAATTTATGTTTAATGAGATGACAAGTATCACACAAAGAACTGAAGTTTTGCAAATGCAGCATATTCCATCTAACCTTCATTTGTCTCACAAACTTTCCAAATTTTATTTAAGAACAATTGTAAGTTCAGCCTTATTAAAACGTCAAAGAAACGTCGTACACACAGGGCAAACAAAATAAATGTTTAAAGTATTGCTGACAAAAAACATCAAGATATCATCATTTTTATGAAACCTTCAATAGTACCATACCAGTAAATAGTAAAAAGATTAAGTGATTGATATTTGGACAGTAATGATAGCTATACAATACAGTTCAATTTGTAGATCTCCACTTTACAATATAGTACAGTTTATAGATCTCCACTATACAATACAGTGCAGTTTGTAGATCTCCACTATACAATACAGTACAGTTTGTAGATCTCCACTTTACAATATAGTACAGTTAATAGATCTCCACTATACAATACAGTGCAGTTTGTAGATCTCCACTATACAATACAGTACAGTTTGTAGATCTCCACTATACAATACAGTACAGTTTGTAGATCTCCACTAAATAATACAGTACAGTTTGTAGATCTCCACTATATAATACAGTACAGTTTGTAGATCTCCACTATACAATACAGTACAGTTTGTAGATCTCCACTATACAATACAGTACAGTTTGTAGATCTCCACTCTACAATACAGTACAGTATGTAGATCTCTACTATACAATACAGTAAAGTATGTAGATCTCTACTATACAATACAGTACAGTTTGTAGATCTCCACTATACAATACAGTATAGTTTGTAGATCTACACTATACAATACAGTACAGTTTGTAGATCTCCACTATACAATACAGTACAGTTTGTAGATCTCCACTATACAATACAGTACAGTTTGTAGATCTCCACTATACAATACAGTACAGTTTGTAGATCTTTACTATTTAATACAGTACAGTTTGTAGATCTCCACTATACAATACAGTACAGTTTGTAGATCTCCACTATACAATACAGTACAGTTTGTAGATCTTTACTATTTAATACAGTACAGTTTGTAGATCTCCACTATACAATACAGTACAGTTTGTAGATCTCCGCTATATAATACAGTACAGTTTGTAGATCTCCACTATACAATACAGTACAGTTTGTAGATCTCCACTATACAATACAGTACAGTTTGTAGATCTTTACTATTTAATACAGTACAGTTTGTTGATCTCCACTATACAATACAGTACAGTTTGTAGATCTCCACTATACAATACAGTTCAGTTTGTAGATCTCCACTATACAATACAGTACAGTTTGTAGATCTCCACTATACAATACAGTACAGTTTGTAGATCTCCACTATACAATACAGTACAGTTTGTAGATCTCCACTATACAATACAGTACAGTTTGTAGATCTCCACCATACAATACAGTACAGTGTGTAGATTTCCACTATACAATATAGTACAGTTTGTAGATCTCCACTTTATAATACAGTACAGTTTGTAGATATCCACTATACAATAAAGTACAATATTTAAATCTCCACTATACAATACAGTACAGTTAGTAGATCTCCACCATACAATACAGTACAGTGTGTAGATCTCCACTATACAATACAGTACAGTTTGTAGATCTCCACTATACAATACAGTTCAGTTTGTAGATCTCCACTATACAATACAGTACAGTTAGTAGATCTCCACCATACAATACAGTACAGTGTGTAGATCTCCACTATACAATACAGTACAGTTTGTAGATCTCCACTATACAATACAGTACAGTTTGTAGATCTCCACTATATAATACAGTACAGTTTGTAGATCTCCACTATACAATACAGTACAGTTTGTAGATCTCCACTATACAATACAGTACAGTTTGTAGATCTCCACTATACAATACAGTTCAGTTTGTAGATCTCCACTATACAATACAGTACAATTTGTAGATCTCCACTATTCAATACAGTACAGTTAGTAGATCTCCACTATACAATACAGTTCAGTTTGTAGATCTCCACTATACAATACAGTACAATTTGTAGATCTCCACTATTCAATACAGTACAGTTAGTAGATCTCCACTATACAATACAGTTCAGTTTGTAGATCTCCACTATACAATACAGTACAGTTTGTAGATCTCCACTATACAATACAGTACAGTGTGTAGATCTCCACTATGAAATACAGTACAGTTTGTAGATCTCCACTGTACAATACAGTGCAGTTTGTAGATCTCTACTATACAATACAGTACAGTTTGTAGATCTCCACTATTACTATATTCCTAGCAAAAGCAACACACCTAGTTATGCTTCTAACCAAAGTCTGCTGCAGTTGTTAATTCCCAAGCTGCTAATCATTACTGATTAAACATATGCAAACAGTGTAGATCCAGATCAGTTTCTACATGGATCTGTCTAATCAGGATCCACACTATTTTGCCAAGGCAATATGCCTTAACAAATGTGCATGTGTGTGTGAACAAAACAAAAATGAGCATGGTACTGTAGCAGTTTAAGGATTAATGACTAACTTTGTGTGTTTTTATCTTAATACATTTGTCAACAGGATGTAATATTCAAAAGGATGGATTATTCAGCAAATAGTGTAGATCACGAAGAGTCAGCTCCCAGCAGAATCTGGCTGATAGTAATGTACAATATTTGCTTTACCTTGACCAGTTTGTCCTAAGCAAGCTAAAAGTTTAAGTCCAAGGAACACAATCCAACATGAAGATGGTTTATTGTAAACACAACGATCCAATATGCCATAAAATTTGATTAAATCCTTCCACCTGGATAGGTCTCACCGTTTAATCAAACATAAGCAAGTCAAGGCGTGAACTCTGTTCAATGACCTCCTCTGGGTCACTCACAGGTTTTTATGTTGTTGAACTAATAAAAATATAGTTCCTTACTTCTTATTTACATAAGGCATCCAGAAGGCATTGAACATTTTCCACAATTGCTAAAATGATTTATATGCAGAATATTTTAGTAAAATATAATAAATTATCATACTGCATTTTAAAAGCACTTAATGCTTTTCATTTTTAGTTAAAACAAAAACAAAATGCTGGGAAACAAAAATGACTTTTGTAAGAAGTAAACAGTAAAATAATCTTAAGTTAATATTCTTAACAAAAAATTAAAAGTAAGATCCACCAAAGCATGCTTTTTTAAGATATATTATCCTAATTATATAAATAGTAAATCATCCAGTTTCTGAAGTCACCATCTTTTGTTTTGATATGTGCTAGTACTTAGTTACACAAACTTTTTAACAATGTATGACATACAAGTACTACTAACAGATCTTACATCTCATAAATCACCTGAAGTACATTATATCAACAACACATCTTATCCAAGTGCTTTGCTAATAAACGGACAAAGAACTTAACTTTCATTTTAAAGGTGTGCTAGATGCTTAGCCATATTTACTGACAAAGAAAGTTCATCACATGAGGTGAGCTTACAAGAGAAGGCTGACATTTATGAGTGGACAATGTGGACCTGCAATCAGGAAGGTTGTGGACCGACACAGGAATTCAAACCCGAGAATATTAGCAGGTCCGGGATACAGACTTGGTTTGACCAGTCATAGATCTGACAAAACAGGCACATTAAACCCTTAGCATGCTATGTTTATAAAACTTAATTCTTAGTTATTTTCAAACAACTTCCAGTTAAAGTAACAGAAAAAAGTATGGATATGGACCAGACAGGTCCCAGCAAGAGTGTGGTTATCAGGATCTACACTTTCTGCTTAAACCTGATAATTTGTTGCTTATCAGACTATGAGCTTCAAATGAGTACTTCAAGGTTATTGGGGGTGAAATATTTCTTCAGCATTTAAACTTGATTTCAACTTCAAACCCTTATACAGCTGGTTCTCACTGGAAGTATCTCAATGTGACAAATCAAAGTAACCTGTGCTGAAATTCTAGGATATATGGACACATAAAAGTAGACACACAAACCTCATCTACTACTGTGGTATTGGTCAAGGGATGAATTCCACTAACCAGTACTTAGCCACATGTCCTAATTAAGTACCAAAAACCTGAGATATTCAATATAACACCAACAATTCTTTTCAAGGTTTAAGTTCTACAATAAAGGCTGCTGCCTTAAATTCATGTGCAATAATAAATGTCTTCTACTTTTCATTTAACATTGCTAAATTTCAGCTAGATCTTCATCAAAGTAACCCCTAAACTAATAATACTGAGTAAACAGTAACATAAAATCCTCTCCAACAAATCAACTATAATGCTACTGACAAATTGGAACATCTTTTCATTGAAATTTTACCAATTATCTTTACAGAGCCTTCTTACATTTTGCAAGACAAAATGACAATTGAACAATGAAAATCAATATTAATGTATATATCTCCATCCATTAAAATAGTGTATGACAGCAGATGGCATACTGACAATATAATACCTTGTCAACAATGCCCAGCAACAAAGTACTAATTCTCCCATACAACACTCTACTGTCATTAACTACTGTGATCAATACTGATATTTTAAAGATGTTATTATACATATATATAATGTAATACCAGCTTCAGTTAATTAGGTTTCCTACATTTTAATGTATATAATGTATAGATGCTATTGTCACCAAATATTAACATGTAATATATCTAATAATTATTATTTCATAACCACTACAACCAAATTTAATGGCATTGTATACATAATTTCAATAAGAAGAAAACTTATTAAAATATTTAACTTTTTTTTAAATATAAAAATGACATGTTAAAAGCAAGAAACCTCAGGAGAAAATATTGATCAATTTGAAAATATATCATTACTTTTACAGACTGTCAAAGAGCATATGAATGCATTTGACCTGATAATATTAAAATGATATAATACAAGACAATAACTTAAACCAATAATTAACAACATAAATGAAATAAAGTTACTAAAATAATATCAAAGGTACCAATGACAGCTCAGAGATAGCACATGAAAAATTGAATAAGACCACCATTAGAAATATTACAGAAGACTAAAAAGAAATAAATTGATAAAAATTAAAGTCTCTCTTTAGCTACCTGTGTTGCTCCAAACTTATCTAAAATAACACAGAAACAACTTATAAAAACAACACTGAGGAAACTCTTGAAAACAGAAATGTACCCACAAACACTCTTCAATCCACCGCAACTAACCAAATAACACAAAAGTCTCCCTAAAAACAAAACCCTCATCACACAAATTCATAAAGAATATCCATGTGAAAGACATTCTTGACTATAACACCGAATTGACACTGAATTTACTTGTCAGGAAACCACTTTCTCCATCCAAAGTCCCAAAAGGGTCACCCCTAGCTCATTATGCAGTGCACATTCTGCTGACATTACCAAAGTGTGGACAAAATCAATGTACGTTGACAAGAGCGATCATGGAGAATTTAAGATAAGCCCACAGTTCCCTTGAATGAGCATGATGTATTTTGTCCCTTATCATCTTTTTCTCTCCTGAGTGAACAGCGCTAATGTCCAACTAGTAGTAATATACACAACACTGCCGGTTTCACTCTATCCCAAACAATGCCCCACACTGTTAAGGTTTCTTATCGCCCGATTTGTATTTGTATTCCATATATATACTGCCATACACCATACACTGCATTCAAATTAGCATACAGCCAATCGTAATATACATTGCAGACACAATTACAAATACTGCAGCTGTTTCATATTAGCCACTTGTTTTTATTCTATATAATTATATATTGCTACAAGTCAGTTCCTGTCAGTTATATTGACATCAAGAAGTGGTAAAGCTACAAGCCTATAGTTGAGGTAGCATCAGCAGTTGATGTGGTGGTAGTATCAGCAGTTGAGATGGAGGTAGTATCATTAGTTAAAATGGTAGTAGTATGTGTCAGAAGTTGAGGTGGTGGTAGTATCAGCAGTTGAGATGGAGGTAGTATCATTAGTTAAAATGGTAGTAGTATGTGTCAGAAGTTGAGGTGGTGGTAGTATCAGCAGTTGAGATGGAGGTAGTATCAGTAGTTAAAATGGTAATAGTATTTATCAGAAGTTGGGGTGGTTGTAGTATCAGAAGTTGAAGTGATTGTAGTATCAGTAGCAACAGTAACAAGTAGTGTAGATATTTTGAAGATAAAGTCAACCTTTTTAGTGATGGAGAAAGATAAAACTGTGTAGAATTATATAAATATTAAAAAACTCAGTAACTTACTGGTCCACCTTGACCAGAATGACTTATGTTCTAGAAAGCCTGCAGTTACACACTTTAAACATTCCTCTGTATGTTTCTAAGCAACAATTTTTTTATCACTCATGTATTAGTTTCTAATTAATGGGCCCTTTTTTAATAGGAAATGCCTAATCCTTTCTCCCTATTCATGGTTAAGGATTCTTTACTGTAACATTGGCTCTTAAGGGTTTGAACTAAAACTAAAGAGTGAAGAATAAATTTATTTAGTGTCATGTAACCTTAAGGAAAGGACTATTTATGCAAAGCGCCTGTAGGGCCTAACACTGTTTGAGAATGCGCTACAAAAAATCTGAGGGGCCATGGGTACAAGGTAGATCAAATAATGATAATGACAACTCAGAAACTATATAAACTAATACTGCATGCATGTTTTCTGGTGAGTGTGAACACAATTATAAAGGATCAATCATCAAAATGTACATTTTGTTGAAAATGTGGCAAGCACATCTGAAACTGATCAATACATGTCATATATGATTACAAGACATTATAACATGCATGAAATCCCATATCTGTATATATTATGTATATTGAATAATTATTTTTTTTTTTTACCCCAGTAATACAATTATGTTTAATCATTACTATAGTGACGTCCAATCATCTTTGGTGGAAGATGACCCCAGATAAATACCTGGAAAGGATTGCCAGCAGAGAATTAACAACTTTCCACAACAAATTTAGTTAAAAGATCTCTACTCTTAGTTACATGTCAAAAGCAGAAAATAACATACAGCATGTGTGAAGAAAAAACAATAACAGAAAAACAGAAGTATCTCTGATTAAGTGAAAGATATTTTAAGGGATGTTTTAATAAATATATAAACAGAATCAAAACATCTCTAATGGCATTTAGCAAGCCCGAGTAATAATGGAGGGTAAAAAACAGAAACACACAAAAGTATGGTCAATATATTTAAATCCATAGGCAGGATGCAATAGTGATTGTCTGTTTACCACTTAATCTCAGATTTAAATGTGTTTATCAGCTTGAAGGGAAAGAAGATGATAGCAAATGTAGCATTACTGCCAGGTATTCAGACAGGCAACCATCCAAAAACCAGATACAAGGCCTGAGCCCTGCTTGGTAAATGAACCATGAAACAGGGGAGATAACTTCATACAAACCCAGAAGATTCTCAGATGCCTAATATATATATATATATATATATATATATATATATATATATATATATATATATATATATATATATATATGGCTTTATTTCTACTTCATTTAATAACTATTAATTCCAGTGCAACTTTACAGATTACCACTTTCTGTAATCTGTCTACCATAGCAATGTAATAAAACTTTATGATAAACAACAATAATTCATCATCAAAGTATATACTTATGTTTTGTGTAGTATTTTTAAAAAGTTAAAATAGAGAACACATATAAACATCATCTGCATAGTCAAAAGAGATCTAAATAAATGCTGACAATGTAACATGGCTAATGTCAAGAAGTGGTGAATAATCCTCAGCCCAGAGTTATACAACCTTAAGCTCGAGTCTGAGACTATTTTCAACCACCTGATTGGTCATATTTAATTTTACTTCAAATCTGACCAATTAAATGTCTCAAAGCTCACAGTTTTATAACCTTGGGCTTTGCTGCATCACATGCCTCCTCATTAATATCCAAGCTAAAGATAAATTCCATTTCCATCACTACCACAATCAGCTGTCAAAACCATCAGATCATGTCACAAGACAGAATCAAAAACAATGCAAGTGGTCTGGGATTATAACTGGCTACACATAGAAAACAGTCTACAAAATGCCCTTATAAGGATAGGAACCTTGGACGTGGGTGAGATTTATCTGTAGTGGCCACAACAAGACACTTGAGTTCAAGAACACATGTAACAACTTCACATGAGTGGTGCCATGCATTTGTTCCTGAAACAATGGTAGCAATACATGCTATAGTGGCAGTGTACAGTACACTGTAGTAAGGATGTAAGGCCTGTAGACTGTATAAGGCTCAACCTTAAAGGTGGTATCCAGCAGTTTGCCCATATCCATGTAACAATATGTTTCCATGGTTTAAGGGAATTTAGGCATAATTTTTGCATAAACTCATATATAAGTCTAAGTAAAGATGCTATTGAACACTATCTAAATTGCAAGACAGCTTGAATAGTGAAAGGAACAACTCAAAATGTTCATGCTTTCCAAATCTATGAATAAGTATGAAAGTGATATATATGATGGCTCTCAAAAGCAAGTTGCCATGTGGTTTTCTTAGTTAAGAAACAGCTATCTATGCAGCATGGCTCAGAAGTGGAAATACCTGTTTGCAATGAAGGGTGGGGATTTAGGCTAGGGCATCAATGAACAGCATTGAGCAGGACCTTTTCAGATAGCATGTCTTATTTGGTTATTTGAGAAAAACAATCTTTGATCCAAACTGTCAGATACCACCTTTAAACAAGGTTTCTGGATTCATTAAATTGAGTCAATGACTTTTAATTAAAATGTATTTTAGCACTTAAGCATTTCTCTAAATGGATTTGAGTAGTAAACTTTGTTTACCATTTATTGAGGTTACAAAAATATAATTCTTCATTTGCAGAGCAATTCAGTTTTCATACAAAATGTTTTGTTTTTTTCTATTTGTGTGCCAGTGGCAAGACATAGGCTGGTCACTTGGTTAACTATTCCATTAGGTGGGTGAAATGATTATCATTATCACCATTTTTATTGTTTAAATTCTCATGTTCTTCTTATCTTTATATACAGGAGACCTAAACTACATTAATCATACGACAACTTAGAAAGTCCAGTCATTTTGTCAATGGCAAAGTCAAATCTTCAAACTTTTAGGTTAAATATCACCTTTCATGGCACTAATGATTTTATACACATGATATAAACTGAATCAATGTCACATGACAGAGTGAGCTGGGGTCATAAAACACAAGACCTTTTCCATATCAATGGGGCACTTACCCCCTGATTTTCCAATATAAAACCACTTAACACTGTCACTGCCAAATTTGTGGAGTCATGCAATCAATAAACACAGGCCCTCTCTTAACATCCTAACTTAAACCTTAAGAACTAGTTGGTTGATTGTTGAATACATCAGTCACAAACACAATTATGGTGTCGCAATCTAGTGGTGCAGTCGTAGTCACCGATTGGTAACTCCTCTGACTGCTAAGCCTCTTACCAAATGGGTTCAAGTCTTGTTTGGGCAAAAGAACTTAATGTGAAAAGGTCTTCAAGCTATCATGTGTTGGGTCACTGGTTCTAACCAGATATTTGTCTTGGATCCTCCTCCACCAAAATAGCTGAATGTTGCTATAATGACGATAATTGGTTGCTGGGATGTATTTCATAATGAAAATAACAACTATGGCCATGTTGGAGACATCTAACTATTGATGGTGGATCAAGACTTCCACACAAGTGTTTAAGTAGAATCACTGATACATTACAGAGCAGTGGCTCGAAGACATTCATACAAGTTTGCACCCTGCCAGAACTTGAGCCCACTGGTAAGGGGATGAGGAGTTACTTATTGAGGACAATAATTGCTCATCCAAACAGCATCCCTATAAAGACAAGATAATCAGGAAAAGATTTTCTACAAACATTTATAAAAACAATATTTATTTTGTTCAAGTGCACTTTTTCAAAAATGCACAAGAAACTGGTGTTGGTTTGTTTATATAATAAGAATAGTTTAGCTTATGTTTGAAATTGACTAAGCCAGATAGGTTTTATAAGGGTAAGCAATGACTACACCACACAAACTAGAACCACTGAGGGCAATGTTGCTATGTCCTACCTTCTAAATCACAAGACCCCCTTACACTATCTTGTGACACCTACCATCTTCAAAGTCATGCCCTCACCCCTAATCACTGACCTACCTACCTAATTTTATATTCTTTAGTGGGCTTCCTATGATAATAAAACCTATGCTTATTATTATTTGTGTTCTACCAAATCAATGTGTACATTATTAAACATATTGCAAAAACACTAAACCACCACTAGTGCAGGGCCACCCAGTAAAAGCTGACTGTTCTGGATCTATACTGTCCAAGACTGATCAGATCATAGTTAGTAGAGTAAGAGCTTATCAGTGACCTTGCTTCACTGTTTCATATTTACTTACTGATTAGAATGCTTAGTTACATTCAATACTTCATATTGACTATAGTGTATTATACTTTGTTAGGACAAGTTTAGTCATGAGACTAATACAAGTAAACAGTTGCAATACTTTACATATCATATATCATTCATTACCTGCTCTTACTATTTATATAAATACAATTTAGTTCCAAAACATAATTAAATCATTTAATATCAAAATGTTTAAACCATCCTCATAAATACCAACATAGACAATACACACCATAGACCAGGAGAACTTAACACAAACATTTCTTTTGTACAAATGAGATTTAAAATGTATAGTAAAGTTATGTGATTGCAATATACAAATTACATAATTGACTTCTACTTCTTTTTATCTTCTTAAGATACAAAACAAGACACATTTTACTTAGAAATCTGTTATGTCAATCCTATGTTTTTGCATAAACCTCACATTGATACATCAACATGCTACCATTATTGGAAGCAATTCAAATCCTTAGTTATGTGTATTTACATACAACAGTAGCATATCATGTACAACCTGATCAGACAGGTCGAGCAGGAGCTGACTGATCTGGATCTACAGTATCTGCCTAAGCCTGACCAGTTAGTGTTAAGAGGCTAATAGTCTACCTATATCAGACCTTATGTGTAGTAAATCCAAATAGCAGTGCCTTTAGCTAGGAAACTATTTGTCGCACACACACTAAACACTCAACACCTAATTCATCCTTGTAAGCAAGTAAAGGTATACAAACATTGAAGTGAGTTCGAAATTTACTGTGATCTGAATCTTAATCCTGACTCCACATTTCTTTTCTAAACATGATCACTAACTTTTGACTGAGATGCTGTGATGATACCAAAGTCCTCCGTCATTACCTGGTATAGAGCCTTAGAAGGCAGCCAGACCCCTTAAAGGATATCACAAATATCTTGGCCTTGTAGATAATGCAGACAGTGGTACACTCGATCTATTAACATTTTGCTCTCTCCTTTTTGCCCCTACCTCAAGTCACCGAGTTATATTCCGGCGCAGTGTTGATCATACAAAAATCTACATTTCACATAAAATGGTCTTACAAAATATCATCACTAGAACATCTATTTTAAACAAATAACAATATTAATGTCAACCTTTCAAGCATGCCTGGACATAACTTACACATCTACATGTAGTCCCCTTTGACATACATACTTGTTTCTGTATTTTCACTTTTTTTTCCCCCAGGTATGATGACTCGCTACGAGCAGTACAAGTCTTCCAGGGTCAGTCCTTCATGCTTCTTATAAATCAGGACCCTGCCACAGGTATCACCACCCAAAAACTATGTAACCATTGACGATCAAGCTTGTGTACAAATGTTCCACTCACTATATTATGTGACAATGAACATTTCAAATGTTATAAAATTCAAATATAAAAATTTATTTTTTAAATTATTTGACATTCCTTAGACTTCAATGTTAAAACAAACAAAAAATAATATTATCACATTTAATGTAATTCAACTGAGATTCGGCCTTTGTTTTATGCGGTGACAGAGATGTTTGTTTGTTTATTGGGTTTATCGTCCCACCAACAGTATTTCAGTTATCTGGAGACGGTGTCCACATGAAGCAGATATAGTGCTGCCTTTCTGAAATGCAAGTGACCTCTGGTTAGGTGCGAACAAAAGAGTCAACGCCAAAATGAATGACCAGTCAGTGTGAAAGTGCTCAAAAGATTATAGGCACAGTCTATTTTTTCAACATTACTGACAAAAAAAGGTTCTAAACAAAGACGGTGATGACAGTGAGTACAATAAGACACTCTACATACTTTTCCTAAATGTTTATTTGTAACAAATAAAATGTAGGTCTATCTTTTTATTGTTATATAGAACTATTTTAAATTCAGAAGAGACCGGACCTGGTAGCGCAATCGGTAGAGCATCGACTCCAGGTACGGGAGGCCCCGGGTTTGATCCCGGGCCGCGACATACCAAAGTCGTTAAAAATGGTAGTGGTATAGCTCCCTTGCTAATGCTCAAGCAAATATAAGGGTAGTTCCACGACTGGTTGGCCCGGGGTCAGGATAATGTGACTGGGTGTGGTATCATGCCAGGTGTTCACGGCATGCTATACACAGTGAAGGCAGCACTATATCTGCTTCAAGTGGACACCGTCTCCAGATAACTGAAATACTGTTGGTGGGACGATAAACCCAATAAACAATAAACAAATTCAGAAGAGGGGCACCCAAGGCTGCGCAGTTTGAGTGACCAGCTGTAACTCCTCAGTCTCAAGATGCAGGTTTGAGTCACCGATGGGGCAAGAATTTTCTTGTAATTTAGGTTTTCCAGCTAACCTGCAGTGTGCCAGGGGTTCTATTAATATATAAGTCTGGGTTCTTCCTCCACTAAAAGTTTGCCAATAAGACCATTATGTTGTGTCGGTGTGATGTAACAAAACTATGAGAAGCACAAATCCCCCAAGTCAGATAGACGTCAAGAGTCATAGAATGGAGGTCACTAAAATGGAGTGATGTCACCACCTATGTTTATAATGGGAGGGAACAAATGTATCAAATATAAAGATGTACAGAGTGTTAAACTAATGCAGACAGCCATAAAACATGTCTGTTCTGTTAAGTCTTAACTTGCTTTGATGTGCAACTTGAACAAGCTAGAGAAAAAACCCAGATCCAGTTCAGGTTCCACACCAATTGCTGCAGTTTCCAGAAACACAACTTGTTACTTATGTATGAGGTTGATAACAAAATGAAAAAGAACGAAGTACGAGGAATAAATGAACAGAATAAGAACAGCCAAGAGTAAAATTACTAATGTTAAGCCCCTACATCAAAGTGTCCTCACCTTTAGACAAACTATACACACACCTATACAAGCATACATGTTGTACACTCTATTCTGGACATGGATTAAACATTCAGTCTGCCTAGAGTAATCATTAACCACTTTTAAGTTGTATGAATGATGTTCTTTAATGTCAAAGCAGACAGTATAGACACAGATCAGACATTGGAAAAACTTTAAACAGCCAAAGTCAAATGAGCAATTCTTTAATTACAAAGAAAACCAAGCAAACACAGATCATACAGCTTCCAGGAATAGCCCTATATAAAGATGTTTGAAACATTTTGAAATTGGTGGTCTAGAAAAAACATCCTTGGATGTCCATGTTGTTTGCTAACAGAACTTTAGGAGGTGCAAAACAATGAACTTATTTCAACTAATATATATTGTTTTTCTTTTGTTTGTTGCACATGACAGAAAATTGTCACAAAGTGTAAACTTATCCTAGCTAATGTCCCATTGTCACCTGAAATATTGCCACTGTCTAAGGATCGTATGACTTTTTAACAATGTCTTTAACATTTAACAAGATAAAAAAACAAGAGCAACACAAGGTGGAGCATTATACGCCCTAAAGTCTATCAATCCACTCATACACATTAATATGATTCATATGTAAAGCAATTTTACTGTGGAAAAAAAGGAGGAGTTATCTGCACAATATGACAAAAAATAAATCAAAGGGCAACAACTGCACACAAAAAAAATGTGCAATTGTACAGATATCACTTTTAGACATAACTGCAAATTAATAACAATAAACCAGGCAAATACGAAGAAAGTATGCAGACAAATGAAAAAGAAGTGATTCATAAAATAATTTACTAAACAAATAACAAAGGTCAAAAACCACAGAGTGAACAAAACAATCTGAGTATTTACTCTTTTATACACAACTGCAGCCTTATGTCCATTATCAATGAAGGTATGACAAAAATTGATAAATAATAATGGAAAAGGAGACAGAAAGATATTCTACTAAATACAAATGTTGAATTTGTCCATGCAAGAATTTGCTTAGAAAAACAAAGGACAATAACTCTGCAATAAACATTACAACCTGAGTTATTTCACTTTCATGCAAATCAACATGTAAACATGTATCAGTCATCAATTCAAATAGGAGGAATTTAAATGAAAAACAAAGGAGAATTTATCTGTAAAAAGATCCTATGAACAGAAAGAAACACAATGTCACCATATTGTAATTTCTACCATTTGTATGAGGGAGTTCCCTTTAAGTGACATATGCACACTAAAGCTTATCTGTGTCCTTCTATGGTATAGATTTGCCAAAGACAATCAATGGGCCATGTAATTGTTAACTTATCAATAACAGATAAAAATAGATGCAACCTCAAAGTAATTATTTATACCAGTAAAATGTACAAGAAATTGTGAAATAGTTAATAGAATACAAAACAAGTGCAATATTTTTGGAAAACAAATAAAGATGAGAAAGTATGCCTTCAAAACTTACATCAATATAAAAGTAAGCATGCTATCTTTACTAAACAAGAAGGTTGTTTTGTGTGTTGTGGTGGCTGAGGGGGGTAGTGGGGGTGGGGGTGCGAGCTGAATTTTCTATTCAATAAAAAGATAATAATTTATATAATTTTACGATAAATTTGTTATAGAAGTTCATTTTCACCATGCTAAATATATATTTAAAACATTTGTTACAAGATAAAAGTTAATATTTCCACAATAAATCAGTTTTATCAATTAAATTGCAATAAAGCATTTAATATAAAAAAGAAACTGACAAATCGCTGGACAAAATCATACCCGAAAACTGAATCGACCAGCTGCCACATATGGACCAGCTCCCACATAACGGAAGGCTCCATTCTCATAGATGGTGTGCAAACTCATGGCATTCAATGTTTTTTATATGTATCCACAAATCAGCAGCTATTGTCTTTACAAGAGCTTAAATGTACATTTCTCAGTTTGCTTCACATGTTTTATCCTTAACATTCAATTTATATATCAACTAAGCTGCAAATTTCACTGTTTAAAAATGATTGTTATTTATTGCCCAACACTTATTTTGTTCTAGAGAAAAGCACTATCTAAGGTAATATTAAAAAAAGCAATAATTTGTTGTTCAAAAGTATCCAGACACTTTGTCATAACGTGACATATGATAGAAGAACAGAAATGCAAATTCTAGTAGCAAACTTAGCACCCATAACTCTGTCTGAGGCCTCCATTCTATGTCCAATGTACACAGGCTAGAAGACATGGAGTCATTTAAATCGTTCACCATTCAACAGATTTTAATTGACCTTATCTCTATAGAAGCCAACTGTTGCTACAATGGTCTGTGTACTGTATTCAAAGAACTGATATTTCAAGCCACAGTAGCAAATCCAGGACCCTGGAAAAGATTAGGAGTCTGTGTTCTGGCTCATGGAGTCTTCTTAAGGTAAAATAAGTGAAGACTTAGGTCTTGCTTTTCAATATCTCAATAGTCAAGATACATGTCTGAAATGTGGTATGCCTATTGATGTCTATAACAATAGTTCTGGTCACTTGTGAATTGTCTTTACACTGCACTTTCCTTTTAGGTAAAGTCATGTATCTTATGACTGATTATGTAAGATGTACACTTGATAACTGATCCATACTTTAATTGTATCCAAGGCTTTAAACAATAGCAAGAAACTTAAGCAAGACTTAAAAACATTCATGCATGCTTCATTTAAAATCATATTAAGTAAGATAAAAAATCAACATTACTCCTGTTCTACATAATCTATTAAAAAACTTGTTCAAGTTATATTTCAAAAACTAAACAGGAAAGCAAACATTATATTAACTGTTTCTTGTTACTTCACAAAAACTAAACATAACTCCGTACATCCATTAGTAAAGATTCACTTCCTCCATGATAATCATTGCGTCCAATGACAGTTGATGAACTAGAGCTGTCTGACCGCCCCCAGTACATCTCTGATGAACAGCTTTGGCCAAGGCAATAAATTAGATACTAACATAAGTTTTGAGCAAGGGCAGTTACCACAGACACAACAATAACGTGACCGACTTCCATGCATGACTTATGCACGTTGGCACCACACGTTGACAAGCATGCACAAATTTAATGCACAAATTGTCAAAGGACTACTTAAGATGACTTTATTGCACAATTTATTCATTTTTGTTTTTAGTTTAAAATTCCACATGAAAACCCAGCACAAATTTAAGTCTTGACATCCATGCACAAATTCTACAGGTTAACATCTTAAAACACAAAATTTTACTTTCCTCAATGCTCAAACTGATGGGGCTGGTATTCTACTATTTCCTGAGGAAAACATTATCAGCATGATGGTCTTCTCTTCTGAGAGTCACCTTTGATGCAGGGTTTTACTACTTGGCTGTATTTCCCTGTAACCTGTGAAACTGGCAGAGGCTTCTCATGCTTCATGAATTAATCAATCAGTTGCAGTGTGCCTCATATGAACCCTTATTATGCTACATGTTATTACTTTGTAACAACACTATATAATTAATTATATGCTCAAAATTCATGCACAGGTAGCTCAATGAACTGATAAACAGCAAATTGTTTAGATCCTGATCAGACAATACCAGCAGTAGTTTGTGGATCTACACTATTTGAGTAAGCCTGATTAAATTATGTTTAGTAGGCTAAAAGTAATGATGAGGGCTGTTTGCCAGCAGACAAAACAAGTCTGGTGTGTCACCTCAATGCATTACAGCAGGTGAGTCAAATCAATTAAAGGGACTTCCTAATTAGCTGTACATAATAGACAAATAATTGCAGGAAAGTTAAAAAAAAATTAAATAACGTGTCCAAATGCAAATTATAATTATAACTTATAGTGAAATACATAAGAACAATGGTAAAAATCTTTATAAATTTTGAATATCTTGGAATTTGAAGCCATTTTATGCGTAGTTTTCTGCTAAATAGTCGTTTTAAATATAAATAATATTAACATCCTTTAAATCAACTTTGATCAGGTCGGTAAAAAATATCAAATACATTCCCATATTTGATTGTATTTGTTAACAATTGACAACCACCTGCCATTCATAATTAACATTATGATATATTGTGTATATTCCTGAGTGATTGAATGGCATGTCGTCGCTGGATTACTGGTTATGAAGTATGATGTTTAAACCAAAAAGTGTGAATATGAATCCTACCCAGGGTTTATTTTAAAAGAAAAAGATAAGCCAAAAGTTTATAGATTGTGTTCCTTTCTTAAATCAGAATTGTTGATGATAACCTAGTATAGACAAAACACTATTAAAATAAAAAGCTAAAAAGAGTTGGAACTTTAAGCAAGGGCTAGTGGAGAATATGAACAAATCTTGATATGCAGTAGCAGATTTAATTGGGGGGGGGGGAAAGACACCAAAACATACTTTAAATAAAATTAATGCCTATATAAACTATAAAAAATATCCCCTTATAGCAAAACTGGACAAAATCAGCCATTGAATCATTTATGACATTATGGCTTTAAGGGGTAATGTCACATTGTTAATTTTATCATTAGCTAATATGTACTTATCATTTACTGAGATCTATAAAATATGTCTCATTTAAATGAAAATCCATGCCTCACCTAAGGCAAATTCCTTGATCCTCCTGACATAGACACAATAAACAACAAAGTATATCATTATCATTTCTCTTTTTAATATTTGGCATGGTTATAAGACAACAGGAAAAATTACTGGAGGCAATTTTCTACCCAAGTAAGATGGAAACAAATTCAACATTTACCAACAGTAATAGAACCCAGAAGCCTGACACAGAAATGGAGGAAGTATACATGCTTAGCCTCTGTACAGAGTCATAATTAATGAGCAGAAAAATAACAGGATGAACATTAATGATTGCCATGTTAGATATGCCATCAATCTGAGCCTTCTCTATAACTTAACATCTTTTTATTTCAACTTAATATGGCCTGCTCTTTAAATGTCAGAGATAACAAGCCATTTGGAAAGGTCAGCTATTTTAAATGCACACATTACTTCAAATAAAGTGACGGGCACATTTACTACAGGAAGAGAATTTGCTAATTTTGCATATTTCTTAACCATGTTTTCATTATTATTCAGAGGATTTACATTTCCTGAATTTAAATCCCCAGATTTATCAGGTAATTTTACTGTCTGGATAGTTTTAGCACAAAAAGTCCTACAATTAAAGTATAATTTTCTAGACATCAAATGATTGCTTATTTATACATTGCAGTATTGTAAGGAAGATTAACATTTTGTTTTTATGTACTTGGTAAATAAAATGAAAACAAAAATCAACTAAACAATTGATGTCCATAGGCCTATGATGAAGATCAAAATATAATATGAACAAGGGTTTATACCGACATCAATTACAGAATGACATACTTATTGCCATGCTGATATTTTGGGCAATTTTAAATCTGTGCAAAAGTGAATGCTAGAAATTGGTAATATTTTTACAGGAAGATACAGACATAGAAATTCAGCATATTATTTCTTAATAACAGACTAAATACAATATATGCCAACCATTTTTCCAATATCAATTACAGAATGACAGATTTTACTGCCATGCTGTCACGATGGCCAATCATAAATCTATGAGCACAGGAACATTGTTTGCAGCTGTCTATCATATAAAGACCTATGCAGAACTGACATGCAGCACTGGCAAGCGTCCAAGGATAATTATATCACTTCTGACATATTAACATCGTTAAGGTCATGTGTAAGGTCAAAGCATGGCAGGTCATTACCCCACCCACAACATATGTCCACCTACTTGCCCAGACTTAAGGTCAGTCGGGCAAGCCACATATTGTAACTTCCCTCAAGCACTTGCAATTACTGTAACAGTTTTAATTAATTATGACGTGTTCGGTAGTTAGATAGAAATATATAAATATAATAATTAGAATTTCAAAGTTTGCAGAAAATATACATTATTTTGATGTCAATACATAGAGAGCATTTGACAAGGATCTAAGCAATTTGCTGCCATAAGTAACTAACAGAAGTGCTACTTAAGTTTGAACTTAGCTATCAATAATAAGAATTTAAAAAAAATAAGTAGTAGAAATATCATTAGTAGTCATAGTAGTAGTAGTAGTAGTAGTAGTAGTAGTAGTAAAAGCAGTAGTAGAAGTTGTAGTAGTAGTAATAGTAAAAGCAGTAGTAGAAGTAGTAGTAATAGTAGTAGTAATAATAGCAGTAGTAGGAACAGTAGCAAGAAAAGTATAAGTAAGGATTATTTTGAGAATGTTGTTAAAGATGTTGAGAGCCAATATATTTTTCTGGGATATATATTGATTAGGGTTTCTGCTGTTTGCTCATTCAGCAATATATTGAAATCACGAAAAATGTCAATGTAATAAATAAATACAACCATCTATTGTTTCTAAAAATCATGCATTATAACTCATTTAAAAAGTTAACAAGTATTTTTCTTCTCAACACTTTCTTGTTTAAAATACTTAATTATTTAATATTATAATTAATTTACATGCCTGAATGTAACCATTTCCTTTATTTAGATTACTAAAACAAAAATACTTTTTTTCTAGGTCTGTCATTGATTCTACTTTTCACATAATATCAATATCAAAATAGTGAAGACCAAATATTGATGATATATCGATATATATATATAAATACATTATTACTTTAAATTTAACAAGGGTATTTTCAACTCTTTTCTTGTATCTTTTCTGCTTGTTTAGTTCCCTTCATAAATCTTTCTATTGTTGACGATATTGTTCAGTTTACTTCTGGCAAAATGAAGAGTAAGAACTGTTTAACCCTTCTGTTTATTTGTCAACAGTACGTGTCTTTTTCAGTAGGGCTTTTGAACAATATATTGTCTTTAAAAAACAATTTTCAAATCATAACATTAATATGTTAAGTTTGAAAAGTTAATACAGGACCACCATTACATGTATGGATATTTAACATCAATATTTAGGTAATTTAAACAATACGTTTTCTTTCAACTCTTCAACAAACTTCTATCCAGAAGTTAAAAAAGAGGTTTTTGTACTTCAGGTACACATGTCCAACATTAGTAATATGCTGTATACATACATATCTTGTGTACACCTCATTGGCTTATGTAATATTACTATCTGCAATAATGCTGAAAGAAAACTGTATCAAAACACTAGACACAGGACTACACAGATTATTATAACTATCATATGTAATTTAAAAATCTGGAAAAAATACTTTGTACTTCATTTTTCCCCACTAAAAATATCAATGTTTTTAATTGTGTATCAATAGTTGATTGGCAACAACATACTGGCGATACCTCAATATCAAATAAATCAATGACAGCCCTATTATTTTTCTCTTTTATCTTCAAATTACTGGAACAAAGGAAAACCTTAAGTAATTATTAAATGCTTGATAACTTTACCTGTTAAAGATTAAACCATAATCTAGCACAGAAAAGCCCATTGTCTCTTTTATCAATATTATTCTGGTACATATAAAAGCCTGTATTGAACTGTACAAAATGCTATTTATATCAGGAGTATATAAGAAAAACTATCATCCACACATCTAAATAACTGTTAAATTGTTATTAATGTTAAACTATCAAAAAGGTAAACATGACCTACATAGTATAGAAGTACATGACCCTGATCTCTTCCCACTTTCAATAACAACCTATTGGAACAAGCCTTTCCATATAGAAACTATTTATAGCTGTACTAAATCATCAGATCATTCTAAACATAACAGGCAAAATGATTCTGCTGAGTGTTTCAATTAACTTTACAGTACTTCTAGTGCTATACAATCACAAATAAATTAAAATTCCCCATGCTAATCAATGAAATCATAACAGGCACAATGATTCTGCTGAGTGTTTCAATTTTACAATACTCCTAGTGCTATACAATCACAAATAAATTAAAATTCCCCATACTAATCAATGAAATTTAACACATTAATCTAAAATTACTTTACCTTGAAAGTTGATGTATTCATCTTTTAATCCACAACCATATCAAATGATGTTATTGCTCACAGAATATTTCCCATGCTTGCAATTTTTTCCATACTCTTAATGTTTTGATGTCTAATACTACTACTACCAAAACAGGCAGGTAGTGAGAATTTCTGAGAGAGAGACAGTTACCATAGCAACCATTGATCAATAATTGGTGCTTTTTGTTGAGAGAGAAGTATGCTGCTACAGAAATACGATCACAGAGGCTTGAATGTGGCTCTGTGACAAAGGAGAGGCAAAATAATGCCAACAAATCGAAAATACCTTGTATCATGACAATGGCAGGAGGCCACAAAGTGCAGATTGTGCACATCGTATATTTTCTTTAACATTCATCAGTGATGCAGGAGAATACAGGTTGTGTTATGTCTTGATGGTGTAATTTAGTCAGCAATTTAAGCAATAATTCATGATAGTGAATTGTATATCAACTGGATAAACTTGCTATAAGAGTATATTTCTAACAGTAATTACTTTAAAGGGACACTAAATACTATGATATGGCAGAATCAATGATGTCATACAGGTCAGGTGGAAGCATATTACTGATGAGAAATCTCAGTTATTCAACAGACTGAACGCAATGAAAGAGAGGCTTAGAAATCTTTAAAGTCCATATAAATGCCAGTTTAAACAGACAATAAGTTGTTCAAATGTATCCAGTTAGCAAAAATGTTCATGTTCAATACGGTTTCCCTTTTACAGGAAAAAACTGGTACACTGTGTTATTATACCCCAACAACAGGGAATGGGTTGCTATGGTATTTAGAAATCACTTTGTCTGCCTGTCACAAAATGTGGTTAACCATTGCAAATAGCAGGGCAGTGAGGTATTAATTGCATTTAATGATAGTTAGGTTGAAATTCAAGTTCTGGTATATATGCAAAACTTAACTTTAAAATACCAGTAAGACTTACTGATATATATGAGCCAGGACAGGCACAACATTTCATTCTGTTGTTAAGAACAAGAAAGCTGAAATTGACATACACGCAAATGTTATAAAATTTCTATAACACAAGACAAATAGCAAAATAAAACATGCTGAGTAATACATGCAAATCAGAATACATTGCTTTTACATGCTATTTACACTGCTTTTACAGGCTGTTTACATTGCTTTACATGCTACTCACACTGCTTTTACATATAACTGACATGCTGTTAACAGTCATACCATGTTACTTGTCATTTACATAGTACAATACATGCAATTTACATGAAATTCATATTGAATTGAATGTGTATTTAGAGAAAGTACACATTTACACGCAATAACAATAACTTGGCAAGCAATAAATACATAGATTATATACAGTACTGTGGCTATATATACCATGCTTATAAATATACCAAATGCAAAACACTGGTGAAAATAAAAAAAAAAAAAAAAAAAAAATAAGTTATGTGGTAGTGAACATAATTATGATATTTAATTGTTAGGAAGTGATAAAAAACAGTGAATAATAACTAGTTTGCAGTCAGATGAACTCATTCAATTACATGTTTAGTAATAACTGGGAAAAATGAACTGTCAAAATAACTTTCATATCAATAGCAAGATGAACAAGTTACACAATCCAAATAACCTGGCAGAGTATGTCAAACTTTAAGGATTTTTGTCAAACGGAAATTTCACAGTTATCAATGATTTCAGAACTTTGCTTTTACTTTCAGTCATATTATCTGTATAGATAAAATATGACCTCATGCATACTTGTAGATATGATAACTTTCCCAACTACTAGTTAAAATCCTACTTGTGACTCCTTCGTACAACAACCGTTTTTTATCATCAAGGTGCATTGTGGTGGGGTGGACTGTTCAGCTCTTTCAACCAATGGATAAATAACTCCTCCCTCTATTATTCGTGCGTTAGAAGATCTAACAACGAGTCACAAAAAGCAAATGTGTTCCACTGAGGGGGGATTCCAATAGCCAAAGGACATATTCATATGCTAATTAGTTATGACATCATGGGCATCCAGACATTTGGATTGAGGGCACGGCTTAGTTTGGTCTTCTCCTGATAACTGGTCTGTTGAAATCAGACTTCACCTGATTACTGGTCAGATATTATGTACATGTATTAATACTGCCACTATCTTACATCATGTGCCATTATGAAATAAACATGTAATCTTTAAATGAGACATGGTGCATATTTAAATCCACACATTATGTTACATGTGCATTGTAAAATTGTATCCAGATATAGGCCAGCATACATCTGCACATAATGTAAATGATGAATATGTCTTTAGGCTATTAGATGGCCCCAGGCCACATCATACAGGTCATCTGTTTAACGCGTGCTTTGCAGTAACTTTGACTGGTTAAGTGCAATTTATTTAAAAAAAAAAAAAAAACACAAAAAAACTTGACTGGCAGTAAGGAACCACTCCCTTAAGTAAGTAAGTTGGCATGGTTTGGATCTCGATGATTGTGTAGGCAACTTACCTGGGAGTAGAAGGCAGGGTTACTGGATGTGAGAGTGGGGGCGGGACTATAGGGCAGTCCTTCATCAATGTCCGAATCAGACTGGCGAGCTCTGAGCTTGTTATACAACTCCGACTGCAAACCAACCAATGGGTGCTAGGTTAGTGCTATACAGGTGAATAAAATAGTGGCCAAGTGTCATGAATATATGATGTTTACATTTTCAATTAAATGTACACATCTCAGACTCATTCTAACATTTCTAGACTTCTGACTGCTTTTATTTGTTAATTCTTGATAAATCTGAGATCTTCAACTTAAATATATGTTTGTACAAAAAAAGAAAATATTTGATTGGTTTTTAAAGAAATATCAATCTTAATCAGCCAGGTAGGTGAAATTTAAGGTAAGTCTAAGCCAAGACATTTTCAATGTTCAAACTGTGTAAATATTTACCTAATCATATTTAAAGGTTTTGATTGTTTAGCTGATCAAAAGTCTTGATTGTAACAGAATCTAAGATCTAATTACTATGAAGAGCTGTTTATGGATATGATGTTAACAGTAGCTAAAAGAAAATATTACATATACTTAATGGGTCATAGTTAAATTGACCAATCACAAGGCTAGAATTGAGTGAGTCTGATTTAGAGTTATATGCATGGCCCGAGCCATGTTAATTATGTAGAATATACAAGGTGATATACAATATATATAAATATTATAGGATGAGTAATATCTAAAAGAAGTTATACTATTAGAGGTTTAATATGGTGTTTTTTTATAAGAAGTGAAAACCTGAGAGCCCAAATTATTATGTCAGTTGTTGTTTTTTCTAGGTAATAAAATAAAAAAATGTATTTTAAACTAATGATTATTAAATAATGAATTGTTCACCAAATGCTAACAACATTTGTTAGTTTCAACGATAAAAAGCATGTGCCAAGGTTTTAAAGACTCTTTGTACATGTATTGGAAATTTCATAAGGTAGAGCACTCTGCTTTCACAGTCAGTAAGTATAGGTTAAGTTATTTCCCTTAGACATATTTTCACAAGGCACTTTTGACATTGTATTTTATATGTATCTTTTTCCTTCAAATAAATATATCATGTCAACATAATGACTATAACTATGAATTAATTGCATCAATGCCCTTCAATTCATTAACATTTTTTAACTGAAACTGTAGGAACTACTTTTCTCCAAACTGCTGAATAAGCATTTACAGATCCATGCACATTTATTGATCAGAAAACAAACACACGTTATGGTAAGCAAACAGACACACAAACCGGACAAATGTATATTTGAATACAAGGTAAACTGAGGTGTATTCATGTCAAGCTTATAAATGGAAGGTAGTATAATACAAAACATGCATTTTCATTTTATTGACAATCCATTAGCCCCTACTTCAAAAGAAAACAAGATATTATAAAAGAAATGAAACATGCAACAATAAATAGGTCCAAGGAAGGCATTCTGGTCAATTGTCTGAAAAAAGGTTTCTTGTGAGTTTAGTTTGCCAACATTCTGACAAAGTAAATTTAAAGAAAAACAAAAAAAAACAGCCTGAAGTCAAACACGGTCTTCAACATTTTTTTCTATTACATTTTTTCTATTAGTCATTTAGGTGGCTGTTACGAAGATCTTTTGACATCTTTATATACAAAAAGACTGTGCTGCTGATTCTCTCTCTCTCTCTCTTTCTGTGTCTCTCTCTCAGTTTCTCTCTATCTCTCTCTGTGTGTCTCTCTCTCTCTCTAAATGTCTGTCTCTTTGTCTCTCTCTCTCTCTCTCTCTCTCTCTCTCTCTCTCTTTCTCTCTCTGTGTGTCTCTCTCTGTCTCTCTCTCTCTAAATGTCTGTCTCTTTGTCTCTCTCTCTCTCTCTCTCTCTCTCTCTCTCTCTCTCTCTCTCTCTATGTCTATACAAATTTACACTCTACAATATTTATTATGCTGTTTCACTTGTTAAGTATCTATATAAATTTGTTTTTTTAGGCATAGCTGCCTTTTTTTAGGCAAAGCTGTCTAAACTAACTTTTGATCTAAAAGATCAGGGAACACAATATTGTTTGTATTACAGGTAAGTATTCCTATGGCGAAATTGTTTTTAAAAAAAGATGTGTTTTAAAGTTGTAGACAGTCTAAAATTAAATCCCTACAGATTTGGCATGTATAATGCATCAAATGTTGCTTAATTTTGATTAGTGTCTGTTTGGAGGGAAGGTTCCAATTAAGAGGCACAAACAGAGGAGCAACTAGCTGCAAAATTGTATAATCTTGTCAGTGTTTGTGCGACACTTCAACATTAACACCAAGGTTAGCATATAACCAAATGACCAATACCATGGGTTTTCCATTCATTCTACAGAATAGTGTGTTAACCAACAACAGATCATGTGTTACAATAATGTTTTTATACAGGGAAAGTAACAAATATATCCCTAATTGATAAAACAATATAAGTTGAAATATGAGAACATGAACAGCTGACATACAAGAAATGTAATTGGTAATCATACAGCAAATATTGAAGCAAAGGAGAAAATGTTATGGTGAGAAATACAAACTAACAGATATCAGACAGGTATCACACCATATGTAATAATCAGGGACATATTATTGATGTCAAGTGGCTGAGTGATGACACATTACCTTCATTTTCATAAGCCTTAATATTAATAGATTATCATTATCTTTGCATTAATAAAATAATATTTAACAAGTATTCCAAGTGTGAAGTGAGCATCTTTAGTGATTTTTGAAAAAAGGGTAAAACAAAGGCTCATGCTGATGAGATGGCCATAACAATAGGTCCACTATTTGTCTTCCAAAAGTGAAGCTTTAAACACTTTTATTTAGAATGTACCTTTAAATTGTATGATGGACAAGAAAAGAATTTTCTTTAAGGTAAAATGTTGGTTCAATAACCTATATGACCTTTAAAGGGAACACTTAAAACAGACCATGTAAGTCACATTTCACTTAAATGCTGTGAAACATTAAGACACAAAAAACACTATTTGCATCTGTAAATGAATATGTAACCAAAATAAACTGACAAGTTTTCTTTAAGGGAGGATGCTTTGCTACTCAAAAACTCAAACCGCCATCAAAATTCTTCTGAGATAATTAGGACCTTTGGTGCTTTCTGTAATGGCTCAATAATCATAACCATATATACGGTGGTTATAACGCTTGGATGTGGACACATTTAATTTTTTATAAATTTGTTTCCTTATGGCTCCTTCTATAAACAAGGTACTTGATCATGTTTGTACCATGTTTACATTAACGGCAGGCAAAGACAACATGGCAACAAGTAAGGAGACCCTTGCTTACTCTAACTCTGCTGAGAATTAATTGATCATGGCTAAGCACATAGTGAAGATCCAGATCTGCCAGCTCATGCTGAGAGCTCTCTGATCAGTATCTACACTATATACTGTTAGGTCTCAACCAACACACCCTTTAACCTGTGTCTGTAGTCGTTAGAAGTTAGATGTATAGGCTGTTTATACAGAAAGCAGGTAAGGGCTAATATAACAGCCTAATGTGGCAACAGGCAGACTACATGCCACTTCTGGTGGCAAATGGATGTTCACAAAACACAGAGACACAAACGCGCCTACACAGTTTTAATGCACATGTTGGAACATCAATAAAACAAAAGGTGTTCTTAACAAGAAAGGCACCGTTAAAGTTTTATGCACACTAAAAGTTAAAAAAAGACAAGATAAAGGTAGGCAGGGTCTTCCCACTCAGATCTAACCAGCAGCCTTACCTAGTATTGCAAGTTCTTCCCTTCCTTTTCTAGATACATTATTATTGTTTGGGTGTTAAACTGTTATAGTAACACATCTGTATGTTACCAACATAATAATCTCTTATTCCTTAATGTCTACTTAGCTTAATATTAATACTAGAAAAATATTTATGATCCCCCTTGGTAATTTTCTGATATTCATATTTACCGTACAAACAGTTTGCTAGAAGTATATTATTAAATCTTTTACATTAAAACTACACAGTGATAGATGCAAATAAGGTATTCACAACTACAGTATTAGGACAAGTGATACAGACCAAATACCACAGACCTTGTCAAACCATCTAATTTCAACCAAGCAAAAAGACAGTAAGTAAAATACTAGTAATCAGTGTTGTTTTAAACATATACCTGACTAAAGACCTTGCCAAAGATGTGTAGCTCTTTTTTCACCTCAACATAATTACACAGCAGACACTAGCACAGCTACAATAAGCATATGACATAACAGTAGAAGTAGAGTTGGGTACTAAAGGAAAACTACAGTTGATTTCAGTTAAACAAATAAAATAATGGTTATACACATGTGCTATTTTATTTAATTCAAACACCAAAACTTTTCTTCTTAACCTTTGTTGAAAGTTGATGGCTATTTGCATAAGGTGTCAGTCTGTTTTCATTAATTCGGTTATGAGCATAATCCGCCTTTGCTCACCAGTCTGCTCAAATTCACCAAAAAGTTTATCTCTGCAGTAACTTTTACACCTATTCAGGTGATTAGTATACATGGTCACTAATATGTGTCAACTGCATGGTCAGCAGTTATTTATGCCACATTTTACTGCCAATAGCACGCTTTCTATCACATCTTCTAGACAAATTTTACACGTTGGTTAACAAATGACCTTGAGTCAACAGTGAATAATGTCATACATGAAACAAGAGATAACTCTCAGTATTATTAACTTGTTGCCCTCCCTTGGAAAAATTATGCAAAACTAAGGCATATAGTATTTTAAACGTAAGTGTATTGGTTTATTAAAAAAAACTGTTAACAATATAGTAAATGCAGGTTTATTTGCCATGTGACTTATTACAAAGATTAACATTGGAAAAGAGCACTTTGCAATATCATGATTACAAGAAGACGTACTGAATTGCTGATAAAAATTATGACCTCATTATTGATTTTATGATGAAAAGGATAAATAGCTGTATAACTAATGATTAATTGGCTGAGAGTTTATAATAGAAACGGTAAATTAAATGGTATTCATATATTGATTTTAGATTAATGCTTATTCAGTTTATTTGTGTAAATTTGTCTTGAAATGATGTATGCAAATACTGAGAATCATCTTTTCTTCAATATGTAACTATTTTTGCCTATTTACTAAGAAATGAATTGTAAGTTTTATTATCCCCATTTGTATGCTTATTGACAAAGTTTCTTGTTTGTTTGTTTGTTGGGTTTATCACCTCACCAACAGTATTTCAGTTATCTGGAGACGGTGTCCACTCGAAGCAGATATAGTGCTACCTTCACTGTGTATAGCATGCAGTGAGCAACTGGCATGATACCACACCCAGTTACATTATCCTGACACCTGGCCAACCAGTCGTCAAACTACCCTTATATTTGCTTGAGCATTAGCAATACCACTACCAATTTTAACAACTTTGGTATGTCGTGACCCAGGATTGAACCCAGAGCCTCCTGTACCTGGAGCCGACATTCTACCGATTGCGCTACCAGGCCCAGTAAAGTTTCTTGTATTACAACACCAGACACTTGTTATATTTAAAAATAAATGCAAAGAAAGTCAAGATATCAACTTTTATCTAGGAGAAGAAAAAAGTTTTGGTTTATGGATAAACTTCCATTTTTAATTACTAGTTCCAGTCTTTTAAAACTTGGTTTGTACAAGATATTTCACATTACCAGTGTACTAGCTTACTGCTGCCCTGGCTTTGCAGTCAGTTTGCAAGAACGGTTTCATTGAATTATTGGGAATGCTCATTTATGTATACAGGTGTTTTGATAGCTTAATTACTCTCAGAAAAACTCAGTGGATGCCGACTCCCACAAGACATCATCATGATTTGATTAATGGCATTACCGAAGTTTTAGAAACCTGCCGAGGAAGTGTTTTTGCGCCACTGAAGATTAAAAAGAGAAAAAAATGTCCATAGATGGTCCTATGGGTGCAACATCGGTGTCCTTTCATATTTTTCATGAGTTTGTTCCATACTCGAATTGGGGTATAACAATGATAGTATCACTTTAGTCATTTCCTCAGAAATTTTAATAGAAAAGATGTAATTTTGATTATTGCAGGAGACGACCTAGTTTTAGCAACATATGGAATAAAATGGTTTCTAAAATACATTGGTCAAGTAAGTATAGCTCCCCATAAGTCTCCAACAGTGAAGACTGACAACTTTATTCTATGAGATGTTTGTGCAGAAGTACATCGACACAAATCGCAGGTCTCATTTTCCATTATAATTTATGCAGAGCTTCAAAAAAGACTCACTATACAAATAATAATTTTACAATTGCCATTCTCACATGAAACTTCTTGAAAATTTACAAATCCAGCTGTTTATAAACTGTAGATATTTGTGGTTATTTGTTTCATTGTCATGACGATTATGTCATAAATTGTACTGTTACTGGTAAGTGAACCATTTGTGGCAAAATTAGTACCGTATTCACTCGTGTAATGGTTGCACCCGTGTAATGGCCGCACCCCCAAAATAACAGCAAACTTTGAAGAAAAAATCCTAATTCAATGTAATGGCCGCACCCCCAAAATGACCGCAAAATTTGAAGAAAAAATATGAAGGCCGCACAGGTTATACAGCGGAGCTCCGCTATATCGTCAATACTGTCGGTCAACGATTAACTGTCTCAAATACATTTCCCTTTGTTCTGCATAAAACACAGCTTATTATCCGTCAGTAAACTTCAACTTCAGTCTGCTAAATACACCAAGCTGTAATTTACTTGGCGTTTCTGTGTAGACTTGCCTCATTACACAGGTCAAGTGACTGACTCTGAGATAAGCTGTTGTCAAGGTGATATCGATCGTAGCAGTTTGACAGTGAGGGAGTGAACGATGTGTTTTTATAAGCAGCTGCTGATTACATTTCTCCATGAAATTATTGATTGGTGAAATGTACACAAGGACAGTGCACTGTTCCCAGATATATCGTGTACTGTCATACCAGACTTGGTGACGTAGATCAAAGAAATTAATTTCATGCCGCCACGAGCTACAGGATAGCAGTGCGACTGAGACTAGATACATTCGCAACGTGTCAAAAATACAGTCACTGTTTAACAATTAACCCTTTTGTTGAGACAGCATGACTGGTCGACGCTCCTGTTCATTTTTCACCTCGTCAAAGAGATTGTCGCCTCGTATCAAAGCTGTGTTGTTTTATCGGCTCTACTATGAAATCCTTTGATCTGCATGGTAGTGTGCACATGACAGCTGGGTGAAACAGTTTGATGATGCAAACATTCAGAAATATGATAGAAGAGATAAAACTAGGAAGTCATTTATAAATTATGGAATATGTTCACATTGGTTAGACAAAAGCATAGAACGGCGCTATCTCGTTCATATCGTCCGTCAACCTCCTACTTAGAGAGCTCATCTAGACGCATGGCGTCCCAAAAATCGGCAGAATCGTTCTAGAAAAAATGTCCCAAGGCCTTACACCTATAGAATGGCCGCACCCTCAACTCCTTAACGATAAAATCGGGTAAAAAAGTGCGGCGATTACACGAGTGAATACGGTAAAATAGCATCGAAATGCAAAACTTTCCTGGATTATTTTAGTCCCTATTAACTGAGAAAGAGAATGTAATTTCATGTTGCTGTGTATCAATCAAATGGAAGTAACTAGTTTTACAAAAATACTTAGATGAACAAGCTTTTGCAGCAACAACTTGAAATCATGCTTGGCCCAACAAAATATCAAAATGGCTGCACATTTTCAAGAGTAGGGGGCCCAAGGCCCAACATTTCAAAAATAATCGGCAGAACATTGCTCTCTCTTTGGCATGTTGAAGTTAGGCTCCAAAATGAGTCACAGTTTGTATACTATATTTACCTTGAAGGCCTGATTGATACCCTCCATAGACACAGCTTGTCCATGTAACACCCCTATAGTGGGCGCCTCCTTCTGTAGGTCGGGCTTGAAGATACTGTCTTCAGATATACTGCGGCTTCCAGTAAATGACTTTCGGAATCTACAAAAAATATGTTTTTCAGAATAAAATAACTTTCATACACTATTAAAACTAAAATTTCATAGACTATAAATGGTCTGATATCAGACACAAAACCTCACAATGAACATTAAAGTGCCAGGCCTGAAAAGATACTTATGCAGATCAAACATATCAGAGAACACAATTATTTTACCCTTTGATACTTGCTGACATGTTAGGGCATGGGCAAATGAAGAAACGGTAATAGCATATTTAGTCAATTTACTTTGATTTAAAGGTATTTATGCTTTGTAACTGTTTTCAACAAGTTTTAATAGATCAGTGGCTGATCCTGAATTTGCCTGTTATGTGGATCAAGAAGAAGGCTCAATGGAAAGCCTATCAGGCCACTCCTTTTTTATTTTATGGTTTACAAAAATTTTTGGTCAAAGTGTCCGTAAGGCGGTGATTTGCCCCGGCGAATAACTTCTCATTGCATTATGTAAACAAAGATGGCTGACTTTTCAAAGTGCATGCAGTACGCTTTAGATACAATGGAGGTTCAATACTCCTTGAAAGAAGAGCAGATTGCTTCGTTAAAGAATATTTTTAACTCAGTTGATACTGTATGTATATTACCAACAGGATTTGGTAAAAGTGTAATATACCAGTTATCACCCTGCATGCACTCGGATCACGCTTCGGTGATTTCGAAGCTTGCCTGAGATCACCGTTTAGGTACGATTACCATTTTGAAAGTAGTTCGTCAATATGGCGGCGACAGCATTATTTCCGAGGTGATTACGTAGAGGACGGAATTACCCGAGGAGTTCCGCGTGCGTAATACTAGTCAGCCATTTCTGCGCTGGACTGGTTTACCAAAATCCGATCCGATACTCTGTGTATTGCTATTTTATCTCTGAGACATAAAACCCGTCTACCTGTTTCGAGGGCGCGCGGCCTATTTATATAAAAACAAGCAAAATGGGATTTGTTTCGATAGTTTTCGGCTCGTTTTCATAGGGTCGGAAATTATTAATGAAAAAAAAAATCGTCGACTTTCGATTTTATTTTTTTTCGATTTCTTGAAAAAATAGGTCCGCCGGTTTTGTAAACCATTTTATATAAAAGAAGTGGCCTCATGGTAGAGAAAAATAATTGCTGAGGTTTTTTATGCTATTTAAGCATACAACTCTGTTCCTAACAGTTTACTTCAACATCATCAAACTAACAATAATTGCGGATATTATTAGATTGACGGTTTGTTGGTGTTGACCTGTTTATAGATCAACCAATAAGCTTATTATGAAAAATGGAAATATTTATGCTCTTATGTCTACAGCAAAGCTATTGCTCTTTGTACTCATTTGAATTGTCATGAAAAGAGGGTTCCAGTAAATAGTCATATAATATAAATTGGTTGAGAACTTAAGGATATATCTGCAAGGCTAATGCATCTGTCACTTCCTTCATCCGGTGCTCTGCCATTAATGGATTCATTTGATCCATGACCTCTTGTTGCATGAGTTAGATAAAAAGTGATTTTTATTGTTTCTGTTTAACATCCAACCAACAATATTGTAGATATCCAAAAAGGTATTCAAATAAATCATATATAGTACTACCTGCCATCACTGTTATAGTATGCCCTGAATACCTTGCCAGACACCTCATCCAGTAACATTACTTTGATAATGAGCCAAGCAGTCATGAATCTACCTTGTATTTGCTTGACAACAAGCCAGAAAGATGTACCACTAAAGATTTTTAGAAACCTTTGTATGCCATGGCTTGTATATGAACCTGGTGTTGCCATACTTTGATAAATATTGTTAAGGCAGACCAAAATCTACCCACCCTCCATCATCGTCATCCTCGTCTGGAGGGACATCACCATTGAGAGCACTGGTAGAATGGAACTTTGGCCCCTCCTCTGTCTTGAAGCGCTTCTTGCTGCTGCCACGGAAGAAATTCTTCATCTTCTGAAATGGTTTGAACTTCTTTTTCTTGCCATCTGGAGAGCGAGGGTCTGCAACAGGAAAAATGAAAAAAATGTTTTGCTTTTTTTCATCATGAGTAATGTTTAAATGCAGTGTATGATTATGGTGAAGAATTACAGATGAGGTAGTTTTCATAAAGTTTAAATCCTGTCTCTTTTTTACCATTTTAAATGAGGTGGTTGTTTTTATTTTAAATGTGGTAACACTTTTTTTCCCTTTGTTTTTCTTTGAAAAATACCCTCTTAAACAGAAGTATTTTGCATTCACATTAGGAGATAAGAATAATTATGGCCTCTAATGACCAGCATAACTGTTCTGACATGTGATATTTTATGATAATTTTAATGGATCAAATGTACATTTAACAATGGCAAGTGTAATGCCAAAACTTTGTGTGTTTAGAAAGACCATTAATACAGTTAAAAAACAAAAACAGTGATGAAATAATTATTTTTATTCAACATTGCATCAGCAGTTATCTGACCTTAAATTTTGGTAAGTCAGAAATAGAGCTAATCATTAAGATCCATAATTATTAATTAATCTATTTTCTTCTAATGCAAACATTACTGTTTTAATTAATAGCCCTAAAATAGGAAATCGCACAGGCGAGTATCTCTTGTATTTCAGTTGACCTCCCATGTATCTAATAGCAAACACATAATGGTAATTATTTTTTGTTAAGTTCTCATCCTACTACTATGTCATACTATACCATTTAAAACACTATTATTACTATACCTACTATATGTACATATTTGGTTTGTACATGTAGACTAATCTTAGTCATTTTCTAAACATCTTCATGCAATAGTTCCACAACATAGACTTGACACCTAATAGAGCAGATCATGATAACACAGCTCCCTCTATTGTTGACTCATCTTGAGCTTACCCATTTATCTAAGCAATGTCAATTCCTAAAAATCAAGCAAAGAGTTAATAGATAGTTTCCATGTGATGTCATCGATACTGATGTTTAAGGCAGCCATCTTTGTGGGCAGAAGCTAATGCAGGCCGAAATCGGGAAAAATGTGGTGTATTAAACTCACCACTGTGTTTTTATTTTTCAGTCTATTTTATTGAATTTCATATCACATTTAACAGCTTTTATAAAGTATTTTAAATATTAAAACTACATTTTGATAGTTTAAAAGGTTAAAGAAATACAACCAAAAAACATACACTGTTCATTTTGTTTTAAGTATGAGCCAATAGTTTAATATATTTCTGTGTATTAATTCTGTGTGCATTTATCAATTGTAAAAATATTGTATTCTAAAATTATGAACTTCAAGAGCTTTCCAATGGTGTATAGCTTTTAATTTTCGGACCACAAATGAAAACATTACAAAAAAAATAAAATTTACCATTCTATACAATTCATACGAAAATCCCTTGAATTACCATCAAAGATGGCTGCCAAGGGATTTTCACTGATGCGGAAACTATCTATAAAACTATTTATCAAGTACACTTCAGTGTTTGTTTGTTATTGGTTTTATTGTCCCACCAACAGTATTTCAGTTATCTGAAGATGGTGTCAACATGAACCAGATATAGTGCTGCCTTCACTGTGTATAGCATGCCGTGAACACCTGCCATGATACCACAACCGGTCATATTATCCAAACACTAGGCCAACCATTCGTGGAACTACCCTCATATTTGCTTGAGCATTAGCATGGGAGCTATACCACAATCATTACTTAGAAATGGTAGTTGTATAGCTCCCTTGCTAATGCTCAAGCAAATATAAGGGTGGTTCTATGACTTTAGAATGTCGTGGCCCAGGATTGAACACGGAGCCTCCAGTACCTGGAGCAGATGCTCTACTGATTTCGCTACCAGGTCCGGTACTCTTCAGTGTAGCTTAAATGTTAACACATTAACATACAAATGACATCTAGAGAGTACAGAAGAATATGCGTGTTGTTGTTTTGTGCATGTGTGTGTGTGTGTGTCTTTTATGTTACATGGCATCAACAGATATGGTCATATTGGTGGAAGAGAACCAGATGTATGTCTGGGTAGAACTACTGGCGCACCACAGGTCAACTGGAAGAGCATGCGACAAGTTCGCCAGTTTGCACTTTTCATTGATATGCTTGAATTTCATGCAAGATTTTGTATGTACGTTAACACTTGGCTTTCTGCTATTTAAATGGGTTTGAAGATTTAATTTATGCTTAAAGCTAATACTGCAATGATGTTATTCATACAGTTTAGTAGCAGGACATTCAGTGGGATGAATTTTATTCTGGCATCTCCAATTGTAGCATGCAGACATTTCATGGAGATATTTTACAAAATCTAGTGGCTTAGTCCTCAGTCTTTGGTTGGTTGTTAAACCAACTATTGCATTGGTTGGTAACGCATAACTATTGTATTGGTTGGTAGCATATAGGGATGGAATGGGATTTGCCAGCATTTTTGCTGATAATATGCAGTGACATTTCTATCATTATAGCACAGGGGCACTAATGAGGTGCCCAGGGACTGAACCCGGCTGGTCCATTATCCCGACACCGACTAGTCAGGCGTAATGCTGTCCCCTTAGCCCCGAGTGGTAGGAAGGAAGCCACAACTACCAACTTTAAAGTCTTTGGTTTGACCCGGCTGAGGTTTGAACCCACGACCTCCCAATCCGCAAACTGACGCTCTACAACTTGAGCTATTGTGACCAGTTTGGTAGCTATTACTCTACCAACCAATACAATATTACTATTGTATTGGTTGGTAGAGTATTACTATTGTATTGGTTGGTAGAGTATAACTATTGTATTGGTAAGTAGAGTATAACTATTGTATTGATTGGTAGAGTATTACTATTGTATTGGTTGGTAGAGTATAACTATTGTATTGGTAAGTAGAGTATAACTATTGTATTGATTGGTAGAGTATAACTATTGTATTGGTTGGTAGAGTATAACTATTATATTGGTTGGTAGAGTATAACTATTGTATTGGTTGGTAGAGTATAACTATTGTATTGGTTGGTAGAGTATTACTATTGTATTGGTTGGTAGAGTATAACTATTGTATTGGTTGGTAGAGTATAACTATTGTATTGGTAAGTAGAGTATAACTATTGTATTGGTTAGTAGAGTATAACTATTGTATTGGTAAGTAGAGTATAACTATTGTATTGATTGGTAGAGTATTACTATTGTATTGGTTGGTAGACTATAACTATTGTAATGGTAAGTAGAGTATAACTATTGTATTGGTTGGTAGAGTATAACTATTGTATTGGTAAGTAGAGTATAACTATTGTATTGATTGGTAGAGTATTACTATTGCATTGGTTGGTAGAGTATAACTATTGTATTGGTAAGTAGAGTATAACTATTGTATTGATTGGTAGAGTATAACTATTGTATTGGTAAGTAGAGTATAACTATTGTATTGATTGGTAGAGTATTACTATTGTATTGGTTGGTAGAGTATAACTATTGTATTGGTAAGTAGAGTATAACTATTGTATTGATTGGTAGAGTATAACTATTGTATTGGTTGGTAGAGTATAACTATTATATTGGTTGGTAGAGTATAACTATTATATTGGTTGGTAGAGTATAACTATTGTATTGGTTGGTAGAGTATTACTATTGTATTGGTTGGTAGAGTATAACTATTGTATTGGTTGGTAGAGTATAACTATTGTATTGGTTGGTAGAGTATTACTATTGTATTGGTTGGTAGAGTGTTACTATTGAATTGGTTGGTAGCGTATAACTATTGTATTTGTTGGTAGAGTATAACTATTGTAGTGGTTGGTAGAGTATAACTATTATATTGGTTGGTAGAGTATAACTATTGTATTGGTTGGTAGAGTATAACTATTGTATTGGTTGGTAGAGTATAACTATTGTATTGGTTGATAGAGTATAACTATTGTATTGGTTGGTAGAGTATTACTATTGTATTGGTTGGTAGAGTGTTACTATTGTATTGGTTGGTAGAGTATTACTATTGTATTGGTTAGTAGAGTATTACTATTGTATTGGCTGGTAGAGTATTACTATTGTATTGGTTAGTAGAGTATTACTATTGTATTGGTTGGTAGAGTATTACTATTGTATTGGTTGGTAGAGTATTACTATTGTATTGGTTGGTAGAGTATTACTATTGTATTGGTTGGTAGAGTATTACTATTGTATTGGTTGGTAGAGTATTACTATTGTATTGGTTAGGAGAGTATAACTATTGTATTGGTTGGTAGAGTATAACTATTGTATTGGTTGGTAAAGTATTACTATTGTTTTGGCTGGTAGAGCAAGTACTGAAAACAACTGCTCAACAATCTCTTGGAATACCTGCACTATCCAATCTAAAATCCTGATTCAAATGTAAGTTTGCAAAATAAATGTGTTCCTAAAGAATCTCTGAAAGACAAGCCATTGTCCACTTCATGACTGTAATTTTATAAAACATGTATAAAGCGATTATGGTGACAGTAGAAAATAATTATATTTGATTCCTATTATGTTGTGAGTACTTACAATAAAGCTGTAATCAATCAGAGACTGATATAGTATTTTGGTTAAAAAAGATAAATAAATGAACAATTTAACATTATTCTTATCAAGTGAATATCCACAAAACATCTACAATAAGCCTTTCTATAGCTTTTCTTGCTTAATAAATATTATAATTGAAAACTGAATTGAAAAAAAGTAATTCACCAAGTAAATACTGTTGCTTATTTGCAAATGAAAAGGCAAGCTACATATACATTTTTCTTACCTTCATTAAATGAATCTTCCCCTTCATTAGGGTTGTTGCTGCCATTAGCCTCTGCCATCTTTAGAGATCCAGTGTCAAGGTCACTTAAACTTGGTCAATAGGTCAAGGTTCTAAACATTTTCTGAATTCCTAGTGGTCTAAGCTGTTAAGCACTATATTCTAAAAAACTTCACACTTAATTCTAACAAATTTCACGCAGTATTTTAGCAAACTTACACTGAATTCAAACAAATATTACACTTAATTCTAACAAACTTACACTGAACTTTCACAAATCTACACACTTTGCTTAATACAGCTGAGTTTATAAATCCAAACCCATCCACTAACACACATTAACAATCCAGGTAATTGAAATTGAAAACACTATCTTTGTGACTCAGCTCTAGTTGAGAGATGATAATCACAAATAGTGGTTGTGCTGGTATTATCCAATAGTGGCATGAATGACAAAACATCCAATTACAGAGAAAATGTAGTGCACCCAATCTGTCCTGTAGATGTATTACTCCCCAGCATTACTGGCATCCCGGGAGTAGAGTCTGAAAAATACAATAAAGCACAAAAATTAATTTCAGTCCCTAATAATGTCCTGAATATACAATGAGCTACAGTATAATGTGAAAATACAGCGCCTAATTAATCCTTATTATAATTATAATGAAATTAGTAAAAGTATGAAAGTTATTAGTTTGTGGCTTAGAATTACATGCAATCAGAATAATATTGCATAACAGCACAGATAAGGTCCTGATCAGAGAGCTCACAGAAGAAGGTTGCTGATCTAAATCTGCACTATTTGTCTTATCCTTGCTGGCTAATAGTTAATCAACCAATAACTTTTCTTTCTATATTTAGGTATTTGTAAGAACCATATCCGTAGGTGCTTTTTTCTGTTGTTGTGAATACTTCATATGGCTGAAGTTGCATCTTCTGAAAATGAGGACACATAATTGATGAAACCATCACTGTTTTGATGTCTACAAAGGGCACACAAGAAAATCTCTAATGAATTTATTGGTGACTTCCTAGAAATAATTTTTTTCAACAGATATCTAGACTAACTTATGAGTTAGTTCATTTAACATTAGTCCTGAAAATGTCATTGATGTAAATGTAAATTTTGACAGGAGGACAATCTTTTCAGGAAGTCAACAAAATAATGCATCACAGCACATTTTCCGTTGCTAGTTAAGGTTTGCAGAGAACATGAGCTTTTGAGTTGTTGTGACACTTTTTCAGTGTTTCTGTTCCGATAAAATCCAAACCTACATACAAGTTCACAAACAAATCTCTTCACTGATATTTCACTTATACATGTTTCACCCTTATTATACTAGTTGTTTATATTGTGTACTAAATGTTCAGTTATCAGCTTTATCATGCATCATGCAGTAAGGTGCAATGTAACCTTACATTGTGTTAGAGTCTTAACCAGTTCAGTGTGGAGAGCTAGCTGATCTGGATCTACACTATGTGCCGAAGCCTAAATAATGTGTGCTTAAGCAGCTAAAGATTGAATAGTTTAGCACAAAATACTTCACTGGCTTAGAAAATTGCTGGTTTAAAAGGATTTATTTAGATAGTTGATTGGGAAACAAGTACTGTTTACATACGTTAATCCATCTTGGTTGCTCAATCCTGAATAGAACCAGTACTCAGGTACCGAGTACCTTGAGAAATGTGATGTAAATAGGCTTGCTCAAGAACTAATATCAGTTGGTTGGTCTCCACATTCAAACCTGTGACCGTGTGATCTGGAGTCCAAAAGTATCAAAAACTAGACCACAGATGCTCAGTTGAATTTTGCTGCCTCTGTTGCAGTCAGGCATCATCAATGTTATTAATCTGCTGATACAGTTATATCTTTATTTAACATCCCAAGAGGTTATTCAAGATGGCTGAAGACTACTTTAAAGCTTCTGCAGCAACTAGCATTTTAAAACAGAAATATTCAATCAGTAAGAGGCTGTATATAATTATTAAAATAAACCAGCAATGAATTTTAAAAGTTAAGCTAAATTAACTGTTGACATGTAACCAGTACATACATTACTGAATAAATCAATTAAAGCTGTGCAGCTGCAACTGCTGAGTGATCAAAGTTACCCCTTATGTCACATAAGCTCATAAGTCATATCCAAAGACACAAATGCTGCATTTACTGGCAAGTTTTCCAATAAAGATGTACATGCTACAATAAAGATGTACCTGCTACATTAAAGCAACTTTCTTTACAGATTCTAAGTAACCTCTACGAAGACTTGCAATTAAAGATATGAAACTTTACCTTAGTGAGAAATGAAAGTTGAAACTTGGAAGCTTTCTCTAAACTTATAACCAGCAACAAAATCTTGATGCCAAGTCAACCAAATCTAGAACTAACCCTATCAACATAGCATTACGGGAGCTCAACTGGCACAACTATTGGCGCTGCTTTGGAGAGAAGTGACTCTTATTAAATAACATTTTTCATAGGGACATTAATGCAGGATGCATAAACAGGAAATTGAAGTTGTTAGAAGAGACTTTATATTCTAAGAAAAGAACTAAGAAGTGCAGATTTCAGTTAGAAAAAAGCCCATATATAATGTAGGTGATAAAGAGAAATTGCAGGTGTTTGGCAAGGAATTGTTTCAAGAAAAGAATGGATTGTAACGAAATTAACACCACATCCTACAATAACACAAGGATGTAGCAAACAAGGAATGAAGAAAAGCAGCAGATAGACGGGTCCCAAGAATCATTGGCACCGCTCTTGAGAGCGTTACCTTTTATGAAATGCATATTTTTATAGGGACGATAGTGTAGCGGTTAATAACACGATGTCACAGTGTAAGAGAGTGCTTAGTTCCCAGGATAGTCATCTTCTTGTTGAAAGTGAATGCTCTCTATGGCACCTTGGACGTTTCAAATCCAAGCTCTTTCTTGTTATCTTTTTGCTTGAAGCCCTTGCTCTCTGCAGTGCCTTAGATCAGTTTTGGCCTAAGATTAGGAATTGATGACCAACTGTGCCACTCAGGAATCATGTTCATGTAACAAAGGTCCAATCAATGGCAGTTGAGTGCATAGATTATCATGCCAAAAATCCAACTGAAAATTACAGTTTAACTTTGCACTGACTTGGCAGATTAACACGCAGCAAGTGCCATAAAAAGACCATGTTTGTTTATACACAATTGCAAATAAGGATCTATAACGATGAGAGATCTAAGATCTTGCATGTCTTAGGGAGTGTCATAACAATGTTATCTCCACAACAGAAGAGTGTGTTTTGTCAACAAATATGAACAACCATGCATTAGCAGCCAACATGACTAAACTTGAAGGCAATAAATATATCATCTATCGTGTTTTATCATGTTAATTAAGCTCTTAAGCAGCTTCAGGGATTTGATGAAGATTTAGCCTACATAAACATACTTAAGATTTATTCAATCATCTACAAAATGTTTGTTTTTAAATCAAAAAGGCATTTTCACACAACTGCCATTGTTATAAAATTGAATAAAATTTAAGCATCACATGTTAGCCCTTACTATTTATTTGCTAAATACTGCCTACACATTCTTTGTTACCTGCTTACACCTACATGCAATGACTCCTAGTCATACATCCTAAGACAGGCACTGGTCTGACAACTACTAACAGCTAGTTGTTCTGGATCTACAATTACACTTCTCTCCTGTTTTAAGGAATTTGTAGCAAAGGTCTTAGCAGATTTCATAAACAGAAGTTTAACATTAACAAACTATCATATATCAAGTTTAAGTTAAACACATGAATATAAAAATATATTATGCATGCTAGGAAATTTATCCATAGTGTCTTCTGAGACATGTGAGGTAATAAAGTCTTGTGTGAATTTAAAGTGTGAGAATTTAGCTTGAATTGAAACTGCAGTGAAGTTTACAAGGTTATGTCACACTTGAGTAGCATAGAGGAATTTTGAAATAATATACTTTGTAACAGGTTACAAGTGATGAAATGGGTTTGTTCAATTTTCACAGGACACCCAAACATCTCCTTACAGCAATTTATCCTAAGAGAGGCAGTTGTGAGTCAAGTTTGAATCCAAAAGCTATAATAACTGTGGCATACATGTTGTTTTACATTGTCCAAGATGGTTCAAAACATGGTATAGGGCTTACAACTTATAATAATACCAATTGATTGATTAAATTTGGGCACTGTAAATATGAAAAAAGGAAGAAAAAGACAAAAATGTGCTAAAACAAATGCTTGATTTTTCTCATTGAACCTGAGACCTCTTGCGTGGCAGTCCAGTGGTCTACTGACTGCATCACTGAATGCATCAGAGTGAACAATAACATGCAAAATAAATAAAAAATACCTTGTCAAGTTCTTGCCTGCTGTCATACAATGCACAATTTTACCAGTCATATCTCCCTGTGTTTTAAGTGCACCGAGGCATAAAAAAAGGTATGAACAAACAACAAAACAAGACATGAACTTAATAAACTTGTACATGCAAACCAGACAGGCAGGTTGGTTACAATCAAGTGATATTTATAGTCAGATACATGTTACCTGGCTGCTTGAGCCAATCAACAAAGATAATTGCTTTTTGTTGTCAACTTAATGTACACAATCACTTTCAAAGGGCAGGCCTCAGGTATAACTTATAGAACATGTACAGATTGCAGTCACCACTGACCAGTGTTATGTTATTCTATAAACCTAATCAAATGCCAACACAACAAGTCTAATTGCTAGACTTTTTAGCAAACAGTGTAGATCCTGATCTGAAAGTTCAAAGCAGAATCTGGCTGCATTGCATCTGTATTATTTACCTTAGCATGATAGATTCCTGTTAAGCAGACTAAGTGTCAGGGCTTGCCATTGTTTGATTATAGACCCTAATTGTTTTTACCTAGATAACAATCAGCCATTACATACAGCACACAGCAAACACAAAGGTATAGGTTAAAGTTTTACATAATGTTTAGTCATTTATATACATAGATTAAAGAGAAAACATGGTCTACAAAAATAGAGTTAGTGATCAAGTGGTTATGTTCTTGGCCTAAGGACCATTTCAGAGATTTGGGTTTGCATTCAACACACAACACAAGATGTTAATCTTTGGGCATTATTATTTACCTATTGCTCCAGGTAGTTTTAACAAGAGTACTTGTTCTACCCAGGAAGTGGAGTGTTAGAGATGCAATGAAAATAAGATATTGTTGTGCTATCCCTAAAAAGCAAAAACAGACCCATTGTATGACTATTTGAGATGTAACAATTCATTAGTAATGTCTGTTATGATTGGCTATCTTAAACTATGTACTCCAAAGTTCATGTCTGTAATAAGTACATCTAAATATCAACATATAAACAAGAGAACTCGGTCATGTAGTCACAGCATTATAGCTCATGTAGTCACAGCAACAAGCTACATTACAGTTGAGGCAGTAATAAATATTCTTACAAATTACTTGTAAACAGAAAAACCTTTTTATGGCTTAAAATCACTGTTGCACATGTGATCCTTATAGATATCTTCAAAGTTTAGGCCTATCCATGGCCAAAAAGATCATTGTCTAAAATTTAAACCTTAAAAATATCTTACGAGTTTAGACCTTTTATAACTAAGATGGCATTGTTTAAAACTTAACACTTATAAATATGTTACAAATTTAGACCTTCTCATGCATCATAAGATCACTGTTGGAAACATTAAGTTAAGCCTAGAATGAAATTGCTGGTATCTGGTGACATCACATGCTATCACCCTGGATGGGAGGTGAATTTATATAATATTAAAATATTTACAGGTACTATTCTAATTAGCTGTCTTCCTACATCTACATGCAAATATTGCTACTGTTGAGATTTGGTAGCAAACAGTACAGATCCTCAACAGTCAGCTCATTGGCTGACCTAGGTCTACACAATCTGCCATAGCCTGACAGTAAAACCTTTGTATAACATCAAGTAAACAATAATTGTTCAACATCTCTGACATATAAGTATCATACCTAATAGGTCACTTATGGCAAGTTTACCCACTATCCTTGGGGGTCAGTGGACTGTAGTTTGGTATCTGTGGAATGTTGAACTTTAATGACAAATAAATCTACCTGTACTCTCAATATTCAATGATCATTGTCCCCACCTATTTTCTTTTGACTTTTACTCTTTGCCAGCTATATGTACCATATCACCAGGTGTAGGTTACTCACAATTGAGATGGGTTTTAAATGTGGCAGACAAAAAGTAAAGTATTAAATCACAGATATTTATTGGCCTGCAAAGCATAAATAGTCCTTACCTCTGCAAATGGTGTACACCAAGATCAGACAGCTCCTATTTACAGCTGTCTGTATAGAAGTTGCACTATTTGATACAAGTTTTAACTAAATATATTCAACATAAATTTGCATGTTATTGTAAGAAAATGTGATTAATTTTGGATAAGTTTCAAACAAATAAAGCCTGGCATTCTGAGCAGGCTCAGAGTTCAGAATGACTACTGATATAAGAATAGATTTATAACAGACATGACATGCCAATAAATCAAGATCCATTCAGCTGGAAGGTTTTTAATCTGAATGAGTTACTTACTGTTTAAAACTGCTTGATGATGATGAAATTATATGGTTACAGTTTTTTCACCGGTTGATCCCCAGTACACTATTAGTTGAAACATTAGGTTGATCAAGGACTACACACTGGCAAAGTTGCATTGAAAATGACACTTTGAAAATAGCTAAAAACAAGGGACATTATGTTAATCAACATGTCAATTTGTATGCAAGTTATTGGTTTTGGTGGTCACTTTGCATATAAATAGGGCACAACCATCCCATCTAAAGTAAATGTGTGTTGTTGTTTTTTCAGAAAATTGTTCAGAAATATCATTTTAGATTTCACTAACACCTTCTTCAATAAGCTGGTGACATTTTACATTTCTAATGTTTGTTGTGTGTCAGGAGAACTTGGAACAAGAAACAATGTAAATGTTGATAAAAAATGTGAAACAGCCCTAGTTTGTAACTAAAGTGATGTGCAGAAAAATAATCTGAGCAAAATTGTAGTAGTGCCCTAAACAATTCCTAAAATTGGAACAAATTACAGCAAAATATGTATAAAGTTCACTTAAACATATTTTCTGCAAAATAAAGTTATATTAAGAAGTGAGTCATGTTTTTAGCAGGTGTGCTGCTGCAAGTTTCTGATCATGATACATACAGTTTGCTACTGAGTCCTCTATACATGTATCAATGTGACCAGTTGCCTAGGCTGGTTTATTGCCAAAAAACTAAGTACTATTATGGGTCATTTAAAAAATTTGCAGCTGAGAAGTATAATTATCCTATCACAACAGATTGGCAGAAACAATGAGTTTCGGCTTGTATTGGTCATTATTTGACAGTTAACACACACGACTGGAGTGACAAACGCCAGGGGTAATTAAAGTAGACAGGGGGAGGTCACTAGGAAGGGATCTGTTATTACAGCTAATGGCTCAACTGACAGGAAACAACAACAGCAGCATAATTAAGTGCTATACTGATAATGGCTTGACTGTGTAATATGGTTTTCTTTTAAAAAAATATATATATTTTTTTTTATAAAACTGTATCAAACTTAAAAGTAATATATATCTACAAAAATATATACTGTGATAAAAACCTTTGTATGACACATTAATTTTAAAAGAAAATGGCAAGTCCTTTTAGTGCAGACAATTCCAACAGTTTAAAATAATGCACACTTTACAACTTATATAACAAAATGGTAACTTATGTACAGAAAAATTCAACCTTCCTCCTTACAGCAGGTGCAACTCTTTTTTGGAAATAAACTACATATAGGTACAGTCTCTTTAAAATTCACCTGTTTGTTGAGAGCTTTGGACTTTTATAGAGATCAGTGTCAATCACTAGTGTCCCCTGCCATGAGATGATAAATGTCCACTTGAGTATCTTCTGACATGGTCAGGGGTAAAGAAAGGGAGACAGGCTTACTCTGGCCTCATGAACACAATGATTGTAATTCAAACTCTGAAGATTATACTCAAATGTCAGTTTTATATATAATAATCAAGTTGTTTAAGGCACATAATTAAGATAGTATGATTTTGTTTACACTTCTCCATTGTTTATGTTGATATTTTCACATATTTTACATTTTCAGTATTACAGGCATATAGCTTGCTTGGATTTGACAAGGTCCAAATAAAACTAGAAAGATCCAGTATCAAAACACTCGCAGTCAAAGCACTACTACCACTAGTACACAACAGAATCGCCTTTTAAAGCAGATATTATGCTATACTTAAGCCGGTATGGGTAATTTCACGACTGGTCAGACAAGTGTCAGGATAATGTTATTGTATGCTGTTAATTCCAGGTGTTCATAGCATGCTAACACAATGAAGTTTCAAGAGGACACTGTACCTAACTGAAAGACTGTTTTGGGATGATAATCCCAACAAACCAACATCTGAATTATAATAAACCCAGTGACACTGCCTGTTATTAGAATAATAAAATACCTTGATTAAATCAAATAAAGCAACAATTAATCATAGTATCATGACACTGTGGGGCAATGAAACAATCAATATAAACTTAGCATATACATGTATGAAATAAAGTTTCAATGAAATAAAAAAAATTAAATGCTTATCATGTCTTCATTGAGAATTACGCTGGTACCACCTGCCTACATGGCCAACACTACCTACAGTACTTTGCTACAAGGGCCATTAAGTTATTTGATTGTGTAATGTACTCCAACATCACAGATTAATAAACTCAGTAAGTTGACCTTGCAACAGCTACTACCAAGTATTAGAAGAGGACACAATTTAAACTGATGTCCCCATTCTTCTATCACCTAGAGTAAATATCAAACATCCATTGACTTATCTCATACTTACTATACATATCAGGATAAGTACAGTGCAAGTTAAACCTTCACTTGATTAATGTATGTACAGACACACTAGGTCTATAGGAAAGTTGATGAATATTAAATTAACAGGTCTAATGTAGGTTTTTGATTGACTGGAGTCTGAAGCTGTGATTTAAGAAGTTAAAGTTATAAGAAAATCTTTTAACTGCTGATTTGTTGATTTCAAATCATAAGTTGAAATGACACCATTAAAATTATTGTAATCACTTCCAATTACAACAGTTACTAGGGTAAAAAGACCCAAACAAATCACTGGTTAGACCATCACATTCACTATACAACTGCTGGAAGACCTTATTGTATGAAGTTTTCACTTATGCTGGGACTTAAACCCACAGTAAGAGGGGCAATGAAGTCAGTGACTTACTGCTCAGGCACTGGGGCCATTATTTACAAAACATTCTTGGTTGGTTATATTTTTTGCTTTTGAAATACATAGCATTTACACAATTATAGTTTTTATAACAACATTTAGTTATTTTGATGGAGGAAGCCCCAGACAAGTATTTGTGTAGAACCACTGGCGCACCACAGGTCAGCTGGCACACCTCCTCATGTTAAGTGCATCGCCCAGACCAGGACTCAACCCAGCCAGTGAGGAGAACCAGAGGAGTTACACGTCAGAAACTTTACTCCTGGGATATTTGCTCTCTAAAGCCTTCTAAGACACAACAAGAGTAGAAATCTTAAATACAGATAAAACATTAACCACTATTCACATTATAGAACTTTGTTTCAGGTTTCAGCATGGAGAGACAAACATTTGGTTCCAGGTGAACCATCTCAGCTGGTTGTAAACAATCAATAAACGGGGTGGCTTGTTGACAGGTCAAAAGTTCAAACCCACTTGTTGTAAGTATAAAAGGTACAGCTACATTATCATCACAGCAGGAATTGCCCTTTGGAGAGGTGGAGTACATATATAAACCTTGATTTCCTTTGTGAAATAAAAAAGAACATATTCAATCATTTACTTACAAAAACAAATCCATGTATCCACAGGTGCAATGAAAATCTGCGAACAATGAAAATCTGTGAAAGCTTAAACGTAAGTTGTCACATGACAAGGCACTTGACTCATTAATAACGTAAAGTAAATTTGGTAGTACATGCACACAAAACTTCAACCTACATATATATGAGCCAAAATTTAATGAGTAAAACCTGGGCCATATTTCTCACAAAATCTAACTACAATAAAGAGTAAGGATGTGAGACATCCAAGGTGCAGCAGAGAGCATGCGAAGAAGATGACACTTCTGCGAACTTAACACTCTCTTACACTGTCGAATCATTATGTAAATATATGAGAGCAAGAAACCATAACTCTGATAGGAACTAGAATATCTGCTACTTTGCTTTCTTCCTTGGTGTCTGCTACATTTGTAATTACAAGCTGCATACTTAGTTTCATTGTTAAACAAGAAGCCAAAAAGCGACGAAATGCTAATAAGGTCTGCTACCTTTTCTTATGATTGCAAACTACACATCATTGTTGCAAGCTTGCAACACTCGGTTTGTTTCTCTGAAAAAGGTCTCACAGAAAAGCTGTGATTTTTTGTAAATGCCTAAAACACTATTACATCCCCACAGAAAAATGCATTCCACAAAAGGCACCAAACTCTAGAGCAGCACAAAATAAGCTACGAAACTTTATGAGTTAACATGACCACTAACAAGGCATGTACTGCTTTATTCTAATCTATGCATAGGTTATGGAAATATAAGCTTTGCAAAACTTTCAAGGAAAAATTTAACCAAAGTATTGCCTTGATACACCTGTTGAGTTTCAAAATTATCAATAATAAAAAAAAAAGAAGCTAAAAATGGATAAATATGTTTCAGAAGGCATTCTTAATAAGTTTTACAACAAATATTTATCAGGTAACATATAAACCCCTTAAAACTTAAAATAAGTTAAGGAAACGGAAATACATTTTATTTATGAATACTACCCAACTTACCAATCACACCTCTTCCTGAATGTGTTTGGCAGGTTTGTATTTCCTCATATCAGCTTATCTTGCATATGAAAAAGTACCAGGGAAATCCTTTTGCTAACCTGTGAGAGTCAGTGTGCACGATCCAGTAATACTTTAATCATTGCTTAATCTGTCACTTCCTCATGCTATCTTGAACAGGATCAATATAGGTAACATTACTCATTGCACTTTGCACACTACAGGCATGCATGGTGATGCAGTCATAGACACTGACTACATGCATTCAAGTCCCCAGTCTAACACCATAACACCTATATAAGTAGTCAGAGTAAAGCTGGTTCAACTCTGACCCAGAAATAAAATGCTAGAAAAGTCTTAAAAATTTATGGAAATATTGTCCTATAATCATGAAAATTGATCCTTTATTACCTAAGCAACAACTGAAGTTGCCAAAATGAACTTATTTGTTGGTTTGATTTATTAAACCAATACAGCAAAGGCAAACAAGTATCAACACCTTTTGTATAAGGCAGGAATATTAAAGATGGCATCCATCAATGTACACACTTTGTCATGAAAAGGTAGCAAACAATGATTATTGTCTTTTTTAATGTGGAAATGGTAACTGAAAGTAGGTATCATCTAACATGTAAAGTTTACACAAACCAAACCATGTTTGAGCATTAAAAGGTCAGTCCCACAAAAACATGACATCACCAAGTAGCTTTAGCAAAACCATTCAATTTAACCATACACTGTTTGCATTTACTGGACGTAGGTTACCACTCTAAACCTTTTACATACATTGGTCAAAAGCTGTTCCAATCCTTGAGAGAAAATCTGTTAGGGGATTTCTCTCCACACATTGATTTCATTAATCATCCCAATGCCATTTGAATGACACTGTTGCCAAACATCAAGGATTTGATTTGTTTTCATAATGTATTATTTTGAAAATGAGAACAAAGGCTGACCAAATCATAAGATTCAGAATATTATTGATATAAAGGCTCCACATAATTCATGGATAACACAAGGACATCTGGAATGCTCAGTAAGACTCCAGACTTTATAGGAATATAGGCTCATGGTATTCGATTATATCGTTTGATTTTTTGCTACATCGCGCCAAGGCAATAATGGTCACATTGGTGACATCCAGATAATCATTGGTGGAAGCAGACCCCAGACAAATGTCTTGGTAGGACTACCTGCTCACCACAGGTCTGCTACAAGACCTTCTCAGATGTCCCAACTGGGACTCAAACCCACATGGTGATAAGCATGAACAGTTATATATAGGCAAATCTAACAGCTCAGTCTGCACCCCTGTATTGGCTAAAAGACACAGCACAATGTTTACAGTTTATTTACTAAAGTAAGCTTTACTGTAATTAACCTAATTTTAATAACCTTGATATAGATATAAATGTGTACAGATAATTTTACCTAAAATTAAATGACACGTCAAAACTTAGCTAATGGCAGGTTGATTATGTCATCATATATTGAAATGTTCCCTGCATATGAGGATATCATCTCAATAACACTGATGAGACAAATATATGTCTACTTTATTAATTGGTCCAGGACATAGTTGCTTATAAAATGATAGAATAGACCTTACAATGAATACAATATAAAAATGATGGGTAGCCATGGGATATCGCTGAGCTAAAAGATGTTCTTCCCAGACTTTACCATCAAAATGCTACACATACTATAAAAGTGTCATTGCATTAAATACAGAATGGTATTCCAGACAAGATGGACCAAAAATATGGCTGTTGATTTGACTAGTCCCAAGGGATTGTCTTTTATAAATAATGCAAGATGTGTCTATAGACAAATACATGTAATTACTGCAGTGATACAGTGTTATACACATAGATAGTATTTTATGCATCCTTAATGATGTGCTATTGAAAAAAAGCTTTTACATTAATGAGACACTGAGATTAAGTTTGTTTGCTTCTTTGTTTTGAATTTCAGTCCAGTAATTAATTGTTCACAAACAAAGTTAACAATTCTTCTAAATGTTTTTAAACTAGTACAATATAAATGAATAACATTTTTTTTTCATGACACACTATTAATGAGCTACTTTTACATAGCTAATAAACAAAATTCATGTAGTTACCTTTCTGCACATTTTGATCCTTGCAGATTTTCTTTACCTTTTCTCACCGATGTGTCAAAGACAATTTTATTTCCAATAACAGGGAAACTGAGCACAAAACTAAATCATTTTGCACACTTTATAAATTCAACTTATCACATGACTGACTGAGCTGAAAATACTTCCTCTCAATTTAGGAAAGATGAATGTCATCAATCTATTGACCAAGAAGTAGCCCTTCAGTGTGAATTTCATAAGTAAGTAAACAACACTGTATGACAGCAATATAAACCTGTACTGCATTCAATCAAATACTGGCCAGAATCAGTGTCAGCTGTTGGCCGGACCCCCAGTTACCCAGCAGGCCTTAAAAGCTGCGTCAGGCTTCTGTGAACTAATAAACACCCACCGCAATACAGTTGTTAATAAACCCGTTCCTGCTTATTTGCTTAGAACATAAGAGACCGTGGCAAAAACTGTAGATCCAGACAGGCAATTCCTGATCTAGACCTTCATCTTTGGTGTAAGTTTGATCAATTTGTGCATGGCAGGCAAAGAATAACTATATAATTAGTCCTTCAGAATGATCATACAGTAGTATAATTACAGCTGTCAGTCTGTCACAGCCTTCATGACAGACAATGTGAATGGGAATAACATCTTAATGTACCAGCTGTATATATGTATAGATCGTATATAGAAGGTATATATAAAACATTTGTACCAAAAAACAACAATGGATGTGTAGGTGGACAACATTTCGAAGAAAGTATGATGGAAATGTTCGTACTTTGTTGGAAGTAGACAGGACTACATTTACTGTGAAAGCATGCTGTGAACACCAGACCCAGTCACCAAGGGTTCTATTAATATCAAATTCTATTTTGTTGTCTATCAAATTTTTGGGTTACAATCACATTACATAAGGGTTATGTTTTATTTAAATAAAATTCCTGGTTAAATTAAATCCTTTAGAATTTGCTTAAGCTCATAATTGCATGTATGTAGGTCAAGGCAGACCCCTCTTCTCTTTGCCAAATCTATTGTGTTGTTCTTCTTAATAAATTAAGTCTGCTTTTCAAAGTTAATAAACACTTTAAGCCCCATTTTTCAGACCCTGAGTAAGCTGATTGTTGAACTGCCCAGTTTATCCTACCACAGTACATGTTCTAGGACTAGTAAGGGGGCTATCAGGGTTTGAACCCAGGGCCTTCATTACCTGGAGCTAATACTCAACCTGCTATGATAACAAGGCCTGATTTGTATGCTTGTCGGTGTGTATATCTCTCAATATCAGCCGTTATAGTTAGCCAAACAACACTGTTGCCCACAAGAAATAGGTATAGTTTTGCCCTTTCTGTAATACACATCAATAACCTTCTATTATACAAAATAATATAGGTTGTCAGTGGCTGGGTAGCAAATAGGGCCAAACAAATTTTGCACTAATGTTCTATGTTGCATTTACTGTTATTCATGGCTGTGGCCTTATAAAATAGTAAAATGACTTATTATTTATAATTATGTTAATTATATGTCAATTATTAATTAATTAGGCAAGGAAAGGAAATGTAACTGCATACTGCCACAAAACACACATTGATAAGACATAGGAAAAAAAGTCTAGCTCAAGATCAGCTTCCAATGGAAGCTGTCTGATCAGAATTTGCACTGTTTAATATACAGAATATGTAGCAACATATCTGATCACCTTTTTTACATTTCATGTAGTTGAGAACAGATAACAAGTAATGAAGTAAAGGTTATTCAAAGAGTATCAGCCTTTGGGTTATTGAGTTCCAGCTATTTCCACCAGTGCAACCCAGGTAAGCAGGTAGTGGGAACCTGATCACTTGAAAGGTTAATGAGTTTAGAATAGGGATAGAATAGACAATCTTCTCGTGATGATTGGTATTTGCTGCTGCAGTATGAATAAGTAAATAAAGGTCCTATCAAAATGTCCACAGATATTTAAATCTAAACTACATCAAGTCAAAGGCAAACAGGGTTAAACTGCAAAAGAATGGTACACCTGTTTATGACAAACTAAAGTATAAATTCCAATTCAATCACAGTATAAGTGTCCCCTGAGGCTGCTTGTATAGCTAACTACTTGATGGGTCTTGGGTACATGATAATATTGTACTACTCAAAAACTTGTTAGAAGCAAGATGGCAAAATATCTTGGGGGATGTTTCATTTGTAATAAAAGAAATAAGAGACTTCTTGCAGTCTAGTAATTCAGAAAGGTATGGCAACTCTTGTGAAGTGGAATGCATTGTTATAATGTGGAAGTAATTTCAATTTCTTTTTATTCATTGAGTACATTTCTTATTACTTTGACTGTAGAATCTACTTTCAGTTTTTATTGAACCCATACCAGAACAATTTTATTTGGACTTTTAACTCAAGTTTGTCAATGAACTAAAAATGCCACAGGCACCAGTATTACTGCAAAACTTATTTCTCCTTTAGAAAAAAGGACAACATCCTGTCCTAGTGTCTATGTAGATCTATGTAAATCAAGTGACATTCAGCACATCACCCTGACATCCTTTCTCTCATAACAATTCTTGTACATGTATCAACATGGATGAAAAATTAATTTAGTTTTATTGTAAGATCACAATGACACATTTTTTTGCCAATGTCTCTCTTTGACTGGTGGAGACAGACACCTGACAACTGCTGGCTAGAACCAGCTTGCTGAGCAAGTCAGCTGAAAGAAATCCTTACAGTTAAGTTCTTGCCTGGGTTTCAAACTATCAAAATGAGGGATCAAGGAAATACATCTCAGCAACTTTATCTGCTTGACCACAGATGCCCAATCTGTGGTTTAACCCAATCATCATTTGTTTACGTCTACAACACTAACATTGAGCCCATGATATCATACTCTTAATTTAACATTTAACAATACATAGTATACATATTTAAAATGTACTTTAAATGTAACTCAAAGAATTGTCACCAACAGAGACCTGATAAGACCTACGGATAAACAATTATTCTGAGACTTATGTCAAATGGTGGCCTTTGACATTTCGGATTGTACTGTTCAATGTCCATACAAACACATCCTCTATCATACCTGAATTATAGACACTGGCTAGTTAATCCTTGGAAAGGAACAGATTCATAGTTAATCTTTCAAACAAACATGTATAGATCACACAGGCAAAAATATCCAACATAAACTGTCAGAGAATGCTTGAAACTGTTTGAATCTGGCTTCCTTTTGGCTTAGTGTTCAGTTTTACAGTCAAAAAGAAGATAAGATAATGTGGAAAATTTGGTTGTTTATATTGATGACTGACATCTATATACCAGTGCATGCATAGTCCAGGTAGAATGACTGACATTAAGTAGATTTATTGTTTCTTTTACCTCTGTACTACAGAGAAAAAATAATGGTTTTAGTAGCAAAGTCAAGCCTTTATGAATGGAAGAATTCTCAGACACATGTGTATAACTTCTGGCAGGTCAGCTACAAGACCTCGCTACATGAATGTTATTGCCTCATATGGTACTCTAACCCAAGAAAGAGAGGCTGTTGAGTTCTATGTTGGCAACTGTTATCGCTAGGCCATGGAAGTTTGACAATCGGCAGAAAAAATTCTGGTATCAGCCATTTGCAATACATTAACAGGTAATGCATCAAATGAATTTACTATCTATGCATAAATGTACATGCCATTTCCATGAAATGTTTAAGCTTAATTGTACATATCTTCCTCAACTTATGACCTGACCTATAAAACATGGAAATATGGAAACATTAAATCTGCTTGAAATTGATACAACAAAACCATTATGGAGATGCCATTATTTCACAGGTGACCTATATATGTATGTGTACACTCTTATCTTGCACAACACACAGAGAATGTGGAAAGAGTAACCAATGACAAAGGCTTGGACACTTATCTTAATCAGGGGATATGATGAAGGATCAAAACATCCCAGTGATCTCCCCTTTCTACTCTCAGAAAGTAACACCTGCCATCCTGTGGTTAAGGTTGTGGACAGTGGATTGAAGTGTCACTGGTTCGGGACACAGACTGCACACATGATTAGTCCTTGGACAAAATTATCTTCTATATATTCTGCCAAGTAAATACTACCTGAGAACTGGTTTTATCTCAGAAGTGGACTGTCAAGAAGGATAAATATAAAGTGATACAACTTGATCCCTTACTGACAAAAAACCGAATAGATCTCACCAATATCTCACTTCTATTGCGCAAAGATTTACCAACCATTAAAAAATTTCTTCTTGAATGATGAATGTAAAATTTCTTTTTGAATGATGATGTAAAAACTTTTTAAAAAAAAATCTAGAATTGGTTAACCCAGTGATCTGCTGCAGTACCATGTCAAGAGTTCTTTGTATTTACATGTTATTACAGTAAAAACAGCACTATTGGGTTTTTGGATGGGGATGGGTTTAAGATACATTGCAGTAACACAACAATGATATAGGGCTGAACAGTTTGTCTTTGAACACCGACATGATCCAGGCAGTAGTAAGTGAATTAATTAGCATGCCTAATTAGGTAGGCTTGTAGCAAGATAAATGATTGTCATTGTTTCAAATTGAGGATGACGGCCTTTAAGCTACTGTTGTATGTTGTATGACATCTTATAAAGATGACTCATGATTTATTCAAAGCTTAATGAAGTGAGAAGATGGGGTGAGTAAACTTTAAAATTTAAGAATTAAGATTACACTCAGGGTCAGATATTTTATATCATACATATATATACATAATTTTAGGCATTATTAACCTATAAAAATATGATAACAGGCACACTTTTTTCATCTAAGAGTCATTTATTTAGTATATTTATTGATAAAATTTCAATGATCTTAAATATAAATTAATAAAAATATTTCCCATTTTAACGTGAGCCTTTAAACTGCCAACACAAATTAATAGCAATGCTAAATTAAATTTGTACATTGTTGTCATCTTTTAAAGTGGAAAGCAACATTTACTGGCAACACTCTGGAGAGTTGTGACCTTATGGAATGCATGTTTTTATGGAAATGATAGTGAAGCAGGCAATAACAGGAAATCGCACCTGTACTGTGAGACTTTTTTCAGAGAAAAGAACTGAGAATTCCACAAAACAGTGTAGCTTGCAACAATAAAGCATAACATGCTATTATAAAAAAAGTAGCAGGCATTAATAGGAATTCACAGATGTTTGTAGAGGTCTTGATATATATATATATATATATATATATATATATATATATATATATATATATATATATATAAGAAACCTATTATGCCAATCCATGCTCTCATCTCTTATTTTGTTAATTGTTGTATGGTCAACCACAACTATCAAAGTAGATCTACTATCTCATTCTGGCTAATAAGTAAAACTAAGGCCAAAATTTAAAAAAAAGAACCATTGTTAAGGTATCTTGACTGAAAATGTTCATGTGTTTGCCTACTGCATCTTGAGAAGCTATGCCACTAATTGAAAGAGCCAACTGCAGCAAATATCCCATTCTATTTCAAGGTCACTTACAAGACCCCAGCCAGACTGTGGGCAGCATAATATTACAGCAATTATGTGTAATACTATGCTACCTCGACCACCTTCCCTCTTTACACAACCCAGGGACAAAACAACATCACCAGAAAACAACACAGGTAGAATGACTGTTGATGAAGTCAAAATCAATACGGTGACCGTGTTGGCTTGTACTGCAGGTAATAAAGGTGTTTGTATCAACCTTCTTTTTCTTTTTTCACGTCCTAACTTTGTAATCAATAGCAAAACTAGAATTGCTACTGCTGAATGTGTATTTTATAAAAGGTACATCAAAAACATATGTTGTGGTTAAATGGCATAAATTTATAACCTATATACACATATACTCTTACAGCGTTTTTGTTTTGTGATATTATTACGGTAGATATTTAAAGGAGAATGAGTATGTATAAACTAGAAAAAGAGATGCTATTGTAACATAATATATAATGCAAAAAAACACAGCTAAATTCTTAAGTCTAGTGACAGACAGCTTGGCCATGGTAAATTTTTTTGTAGATTTTTAGATGGTGTTCTAGAAAACCTTCGGTTTGTTTCGTATTTAGGAAAAATCAAACAGACATAATAAGAGTCATATATTGGCTTCATCCAGCTTATACTAGTAGAGGTGGACCCAAGACAAATGTTAGGGTAGAACTACTTGCAAACTACAGGTCAATCAGAACTCCTTGGGTAATTCCATCCTCGGGACAATCATCCCTCTGATGTATCTAGTGCAATAATACTTAATGAAATCACTATCGTTTTGTTCGCCGGAAGTCGGAAGAAGAATATGCCTAAGTAGTTTGCACTAAACATAAACACTGCCATCGTTTGACAGCTGCGTGTCTGCTGCGCTGGGAAAATTAAAATCGGACAATTTAAATTTGAAGCCGCAACAAATTGAAGTTTTACAGGCATCGTACTGTAGTGAGCTGTCACCCGTGCTGCCATCTTTGTTTTGACGTCTGTCTCAAAAGAAGTCCCATTTAGATAAATGGCCGAGGTGATCCGACTACCTACATACATCCGTGAGATAATTCGTGAATTATCCGAGGTGTTCCGATTGACTACAAGTTGGCTGAATAACCTCCCCTCATTAATGTTTTTGCCCCAAATCGGCCTTGAATGCATGTGGTATGGGTTAGAGGAGTATAAGTTGGTGACTCTAACTGCTTGAAAAATGGACACCCTTCGCATAGAAAAACTGATATTAATGTTGAAGTACAAAACATACAAAGACAGACTATAATGCCAAATAAAGACATTTCAATAATTTACTTAACTGACATAGTCCTAATGCACTGATTTGTTTTCACTAAAGAAAGACTGCTCTATAAAATGGCATAGAGACACAAGGAATTGGCAAAAAGACAAACAGTCAGACAATATCTATACAAAGGATGAAAATATAAACTAACCTTGATAGATTAAAAATAAAGGAAAACTCAAACCGACGCACCTCTTCCTACTAAGAGTAAGCTTTCAACAGTAGTCGCAAGTTTTCAATATTGATTTCTATTATGTTGTTTGACAATGTTGAATAATGGTTTAGAAAGAGAAGTGTTTGATTTCAAGAAATGAAAAATATTAAATTGAATATTCATTGATTATAAGAGAGTGTTCAAGCATAATTATATACCTTTACAAATACTGAACAGTGACAAAAGAAAGTCACAACTTTGTTGCTTAAATCAAAGATATAGTTCAAAAATTAAGATATGGATGACATGAACCTATCTCCCAAACATAAATATAAATATCCCAATTGATATGTACATACTTCTTGGAGGCAGGACACCTCGAAAGTAAATACTTCAATTCTTGTTCGATGAAACTGTTCTGCATACATCTTGGAAGGCTGTTGAACATCTAGATATGATCACAAGTTAATGCCCCTTCAAGTCAGATAAATTTCAGTAGTCTATTAACATGAATGGCCACAGGTGTTCCCTCAATTTTGGACTTCCACTTTCTAACTTGAAGGAGATAAATATAGTGCTGTCTTTATTATAAAATCTTGACATGAATGACATACCAACCCCAGTAACATGGTGACATGGGGCAATCCAGTCTCAAGAATTGTTACTCTCAAAATTGCTTGAACTTATGCTAGAACATTATACCACTTTGTTATTATCTCTTAGTGTTTTCTATGGCTTAGGCCAACAGTCTCGAACCAGCCTGGCCAGATCAGATCACTATTTGCTGCAGAGATTCGAGTAACATCTATTTGTATTTTGGGTTTTACAGCACACTGACACTTGGAAGGTCAAACGGCGCAAACAAAGAAGTGAAACGCGAATAGAGTATAATCAGGTTAAATCTAAAATATGTGAGTAGAAATATAAAAATCTATCAGGTTAAAATAATGTGAATTATAATTGAAAACAGGTTAACATATTAAACAGTATAAAAATTTATAACTTTACAAGTAATATGTATATAGAGCTCTGCATGTTGGTGATAAGAACATAAATAAGAATAACCATGAGTTATTGGGTCGCCGTGATCTTGACCCATTATTTATAATTAGTTTTGTTGGTGTCATATAAGCTTTTAGGAAGCAATCATAATTTTTAAACTGAAATTATAATCATATTTCAGCAATCAATTCATACACTGTTACATTTAAATTACAGTGTTTTGTTTCTTTTTTATCTTCTAAAGAACAACTGCATAAACATTAAAAAAAGGGTGAGAACAATGAAAAAGTAACAAGTAACCTTTTTCACCTATCAAATATAAAATTCTAATTTTCTAATTGCAGGACTGCTACATACTAATGTTAAACATTTCATTATATCAAAGATATATCATTTTCTTTTTTAACAATCATTATAAGCAGTTTTGGTCTTTTTTTACAACCCAATAAAAAGCTGTTGTGGGTATATTGTGCAAGCAAAGCATGGCACAATTTTACAACAATTAGTGCTATGTTTGCTTTAGGTTTGAATACACTGCACAATTATCACACATCTGCAAAACACTTTGATAGATATGAGTGTGATATTTCCTCAGTTTTCTAATGATTAAAATTTTATGGTTCTACTTTTGCATTAAAGAATATTGCTTTTGGAGACATATGTTGAAGAAATAATTAGATCAGATAAATAAATGTTTTTGTGGCTTTCTGTAAAGATTGTCTGCACAAAGGAGGATGTTGGTGTCTTTGTACCACTTTTAAGTTGTTCCACTTGATTACATATTACGATGGATACTTCAAACAGCATGGGTTAAGCTGGTGTTGTTTACACCTGTTGTTGTATTGCTTTAGGAATTAAAAACCATTCATACTTACAAATGTAATAATTTCTAACAAACATTTTTTTATAAAGATTTATTATTCCAAACAAAGCAATTGAAGTAGTACTAAATGCTACTTTGCTAAATATGCTTAACTTACTGATATATTTTTTTTTGCACCTTTGATGCTTCGCATCAACTTTTTCTTGTTGACAAGGATTATGGTTTTGGTATGTTATGACCTAAAGGAGACGCTGATCGACTTTTGGGCTACCATGAAACAGCATGAATTTGAAATGTGGATCTATAAAAAGAGAGACTCAATTTTAACTCTTCATGAATATTCAATGACACTACCAGCGTCAAGTGAATTTTAACCAGTTTATCAAATTAGTCAACTTATTTGACTCCAGGTGTAGGTTTCAAGGTAAAAACCTGCACAAGCAAAACAAAGATGGCTACGTAAAAGAACTGTTAAATCAGTCTCTATTCTACTGAGTTTAGAGAAAAAAAGAATGAATTCACAACTCAAATGGGATAAAAATTCTGTCTCTTACAACAGCGTTCTTTGCTTAAATTTTCAGTAAGTAATTTAAATACTCTCCAAAAAGAAATACCATATATATATATATATATATATATATATATATATATATATATATATATATATATATATATATATATATATACAAATTATCATATTTTCTTTTAAATCATTAGCATGATAATTTTGGTCATTGCTACAAATGCAAGCAACAGTTTTAAGCACTATATGAATTAAAGACTTTCAATGAGGCTAGTTAACTTTCAACTTGGACTTTTCAATCAACATTTGACTTTCAAGAATGTTTCTTTGTTTGTTTGTTTGTTTGTTGGGCTTATTGTCCCACCAACAGTATGTCAGTTATCTGGAGACAGTGTCCACTTGAAGCAGATATAGTGCTGCCTTCACCATGTATAGCATAGCATGAACACCTGGCATGACACCACACCCAGTCACATTATTCTGACACAGGGCCAACCTGTCGTGGAACTACCTTTATATTGCTTGAGCGTTAGCAAGGGAGCTATGCCACTACCATTTTTAACGACTTTGGTGTGTCGAGGCATGGGATCGAACCTGGGGCCTCTCGTACCTGGAGCCATTGCTCTACAGATTGTGCTACCAGGTCGGTATTTTAAAAATGCCTTTATCAATCTGTCAAGGTAAATACAATATACTATTGACAATTACACATGGTATTATGGTTAAACTTGGAAGTTCATATAAACAAAGATTACTAGCGATTATAGAAGGCTGCTAACCTCTTACCAAAATTAAATGCTAAAGTCATTTTAAAAAAGTCCCCAGATCTAAAGCTGGCAGTTAAATATATTGTTCTAAATAGAACACATTTGGTTACATAAACATCAGCCCAATTTTTTATGTATACAATTAAATCAGCCATTTGAATCCAATATTTACCAATGAAAAGATTGGGGTCATTACTACCAGGTACAAGCTTTGACCATTTTATGGTTAATGTAGTTTTAATATGTTGACATATCTACTGGCGAAATAGCTAGGACTTTATAAGTATCGGAAAGATGGTTAAAAATCTGATTGTTGGAAAATTGCATTGACTGCCTATGGTACAAGGATTTGTACTGAAGTACTGTTGGCATATATACATCAATACTCAGTAGGCATGAGGTTATTCACATCATGGCACATTCTAAGGATTTGTGTGGGAAAAAAAAAATTAACTCCATGCCTGCTAAGGCAGGAATTGATCAGTCATGAACTAAATAGTTTAGATCCAGGTCAGCAAGCATCCATTGGGACATGTCTGACCAGGATCTGCACCATTTGCTACGGAGTCTGGTGAAATGACTATAAATACCTGGTTCTGGTAATAGCAATGCATTTACCGTAATTCTTTACATCAATTCATGGCAAGCACTCAAGTCATTATAATAAATGTATTTACACAAAAAAAGAGCTGTTAAAATACAGATTGAAGACATTCTCACATCAAATCCTTTGCTCCAAAGGGGACTTGAACCCTCATTGTGAGAGGTTAAGAATTCAGGAGTTACAAGTCAGTGGCTACCACTATGCCAAGGGCGCCTACTTGTCATTACGGCTAGACAATAATATTTAATGTTGACGAGAATAGTCTCATAAAAAAGGTACAAATTGATGTAAATACTAAACAAAATTGAATACAATTGAACACCATACAATTTGTATTGTAGATGTGTATCCCATTTTTCATTGCATCGCTGTGTGTAGTTCCAGTGTCTTTGTTAATTGTTTAAATGTAATTTTTACCTTGGAATAGCTTAGTTAAGGCATTATGCAGACTCTTAGACATATATGTTTAAATACTTAGAACAGCTATCCATGACCTGAGAAATCTTTCCTTAAGAACTGTTGTGGCAAATAAACCTTAGTCTAATGAAAGGCAACAAACTAAGTACTGCATGGATAAGTTGGCAACTTGGCTTTTCAATATACATCAAAGGATTACACTAAAAGGATGAGGAATTTAGTTTTCATTTAGTAAGTAAGGGTGTGTTTTTAATATTTTGTTAGACAATTAGCTACCATAATTTGTTAAATGGTTAGCCACCAAGCAAGGAAAATGTTTCAAATAATACTGGATCAACCTCAAACCTTTACAAAGAGAACTAAATTTGGACACATTGCATACCAATGAAAATCACTTCATCAAGTGTTCATTTTTTAAATATATTGCAGTGTCCAGTTATGATGATTATAGCAAATGTCTGCATAGAACCACCTGGAACTGTAGGTGACAGCTGAAAGTCCTTACCACAATAAGTCCTTTGCCCTGATTGGGGCTAGAGCCCACATGGTGAGAGGCTAAGCAGTCAGAATTGTAAGAAGTCAATGACCAATTATTATACAACTGGCAATATCTCTGAATCAGGTGAACTGATTGAATATGTAAGTATAAAATCCAATACACCAGCCAAAGAAAAAATATAACCTCCAGTTTATTCAGCTCCATTTATAGATTACCTCCGTACAAAGCATTATCATGCTGGAAGTATGATTACAAATCTCTAAATAATAAGGTTCTAGATTACCTGCAAGAACTTATGTTTTGAACAAACACAAGATATAATCTGCACTTGGCTTCAAACAATAGCTTGTCTCACTTTTTCTTTAAAAACACTTTTCTAAAACAAAGACCTTTTGTCATCTTTCATAATTGCCTAATATACTGTCTGCATGCTCAATAAATATCTTTAAAACAATGTTATCAAAAACATTTGCTGTCATCACAGGACATGTAATTTTCTATTGCATCATAACTTGTGTTACTGTCTATGACTTTTTATGTCAATGTGTGTACATGATATATGGATGCTGTTAATTTTGTTGTAGAAGGCCACATTGAAAATGTTGTAACATTGTTATGATTATATGTCTTTATGTGTTTCCTTCTTGAAATTAAGTTTTTATTATTATTATTAATATTATTATTATTAATATTATTATTATTATCATTGTTATAAACTAATTGCTGCCTTCTTCTGTTTGGATGTTACAAAACTGGACAATCTATAATTTGACATCACATATGCATTTACACAACTACAAGTCCAAAAATGTTACATACAACATTTAAGCACCAGACAACAGGTACTTTAAAATTAACCCCTCTCCTGCTACCTTTATAACAGGTTAAAGTTTTGTTTAGTTTCTAACTCCATGGAAGTTAACAGGATATTTATTTCTAAGACTAAACTAAAAGGAGTATGGTAGTTCATGTTCGAAAAGTGCCAAGAACGAGCTGGCTGATCTAGATCTATAGATATGATAACTTTGTGCTAATCAGGCTGAGAAATAAGCAACATACAACTTGTATATTTAAATGTCGATCCCAGAAGAAAGGGCTTAAGAAGTGATTGAAGCCGTGAGCAACGCCCATGTAATCTTGTAACGTTCTGCTAGACTGGGCTCTCACCAACCCGCTTCATCGAGCAGTCTCTTATTGACAATAATCATTTTTATGTTGTAGGTAAAACTTTTTTCCCACACTGTACCTACACTGCAACATGGCAGGTATAAACTCTTAAGTCTGCTTAGCATATTGTATAAGGCTTACACAAATACATCCAGACCACTCAGAGCTTACTGACCAGGCTCCACACTATTGGCTGCTTGGCTACTACACATGTTTGATGTTTTTGCATGAAGTTGTTTCCGAACAATGAAATTATTCAGCGCAGGAGGCTAAGATTTAACTTTAAAACATATGGTGATTTAATAGTTTGTTAGTATTTGTTTTTATGAGTCAAAGTTACTGTCAAACTAAGGTGTTTTATGCTGTGATGATGCATTAACTTACAGTTTTAAAATGAAATGCTGTACATGCATGTAAGAGAAAATTAGTTCATTATTACCTTAACCATTAACTTAATGAAAGGTGAGTTAGTTTTATTTATCATTTTGTAAGGCTTGTTGTAACCACAAGTTTTTTCAGACATACAAAAACAAAAAACAGGAAATCATGTAAAAAAGAGGAAGATATGCTCGAAAAATGTCTGGGTAAAACTATAAATGCTATGCAGGTAAACTGGAAAACCATCTCCCATATAAAACTTTCCACCCCAACCAGGACTTTAACCCACACAGTGTTTTACAAAGTGCAGATTCAAACTGACCAGCCACAGGCATCCCTCTCTCAATTGCTAAATGGATAACAGAAGAGTCCAGATGCTGGTGTATTTAGCTGTTATAGATAATAAATATTGGACTCATCACATTATCTGTACATAGAAAGTCAACAGTTGATGATTTCCTGGATGTGATAGCCAGCATTCAGAAAACAGATCATGCCCATCCCATATTACAACTGACACAACAGGTAACACAGTCCAGGTAACTAAACACCAGTCAATAGACGGTCAAACAAGCAATTAGGCTATTCATTAATATAATTAGCAATTAGACAATGTATCAATGATCAACATAGTTTTCTTTTGTTTAGAAACAAGGAAGGAAAAGTGGGAACAGTATTACTGAATATATATTTATCATATTTATATGTTAATTAAGATAACAGGTGTAAGAATTAAAATTTATTGATATGGTTGTTATTTATACTGATTGAAAATGATTAAAAAGTCTTGAATACAAAGTTAATACAGTGTTTTCTAACAGTAGGTAGACTAACAGATCTTGAATCTGACAACATAGAGAAGAGATCAAACATATGGTTTAACAAGCTTATATGGGACAATCATTGTTATGTGGAGAAAATGGTGGTAAATTTAAAATAATTGATCTTTTGTTGGGGTTAAAACTCAATCCTGAATGTACTGTGTTTCTGTGATATTGTTTATATAACCTTGAATATGCTAAATTTCTGTGATATTATGTATATAGCCTGAATGTGCTAAGCTTCTGTGATATTGTGTACATCACCTGAATGGGATGGGATGGGATTTGCCAGCATTTTTGCTGATACTGTGCAGGACATTTCCACCATTATAGCACAGGGGCACTTATGAGGTGCCCAGGGACTGAACCCTGCCAGTCTATTATACTGACACCGACGAGTCAGGTGTAATGCTGTCTCATTAGCTCCGAGTGTTAGGAGGGAAGCCACTACTACCAACTTTATAGTCTTCCATTTGACCCGGCCGGGGTTTGAACCAGAGACCTCTCGATCCACAAGCCATCACCTGAATGTGCTAAGCTACTGCAGTATTATGTTTATATCACCTAAATAATTATGCTACATGTAAACATATGTGATACTGTGTACATTACCTGATTATGCTAAGCATCTGTGATATTATGTATATCACCTTTATGTGCTAAGCTTAAGAGATATTGTGTACATTCCTAGAATTTTTGTTATTTTCTGTGATTTTTCTTACCTTTTGGTATAGACTTTTGGGGCAAGAAAGTACAGAACAACATGATACCCTTCTTTAGTGTGTATATAGCAGATGATATATATATCATGCTTCTTTCATTTTCATGGATGTAATAAAGTCTATTGTAGGAGTATTTTGTTACATAAAGGATTTTTAAATTGCTAAAATTTAATGATTTTTTATATAAATGAGATTAATTTACAACATATAACAAACCATGGCAGGCAATGAGTTGCATGGAACATCTGTGGCAAACATAAATTGAACTTGGGGTTGTTTGTTTTATGCGACTTTATGTATGTGCCCGTTTTCAGCAGAACAGCTTGTGTTCATGTTTATGTGAGATGATCATAATAAAGATGAAATGTGACTGTAGTGAGTAATACTTTCATTACATAACAAATATGGGAGGGGGCAAACATTCGCCTTTTTATTTTGACAGGGGTGCAAATATCTGGCTTTTATATTTGATAGTGGGGCAAGCATCCGGTTTGCACTAACGGGAGACAAATGTCCGTGATTTGAGAATTAGGGCGACAGTCAGACCCAGGGTATGTATAGACAAGGACATAAGAAGTCATCATTTTGCCAAGACTGTGTGACATGAGAGTACTCAGAACAAAAAAAAAACACCCTCAAATACATCAGGCAACTATTACAACTTGTGGCGTGAAGTGTTATAAAAATCAAATGGTATGACAGGATGTATAAAACAATGGATTATTGGTAATTTATTCTGTCATCATGACTCAGCAAGATCCTGGTGACAAATGGACCACTGGTTGAGGTCTGCTCTGATATAGGATATACCTGTATTACACAAGGAGTATTGATTTACCTGCAGACCCAAGTAACTTACACCATTCTGATTGGGTTCTGACAGATGGTGCTGGTAAAGACAAGCCCAGAGAGAATTGAAGTCATTCAATAAAACCCCTGACAGTTCTAATCATAAGTTGTTACTAGTTACAAAGTTGTCCTTAGAATTGGGTAGCATGCGTAGTGTCTCACTTGTGCCTCCTCAGCCTCTCACCATAAGGGCTCAAGTCCTAGTGTGGGCGGTGGAGAACTTTCATTCAACCTTCACGAAACCTCTGATGAATATTGTAAATTAGATTTCTGGCTAAAAGGTGGATGTAATTATACACCCAACAAAAGCCATATTTTGTTTTGTTTCATCAATGGATGGGATTCCACCTTATCTGCCATCTGGTGGTTCTATATGACAATTGTCTGAGGCTTACTTCATAAACTAATAGCTGGGCTACCCTGTTACCCATAATGACCACAGTAATTATAATTCTAGTGGTGTAATATATCATTGTAGGTATTTTTATTTTTATTGGATGCTCAATTGTTAAAGTACTTATTTAAAGTAGTTTCAAATCTAACATTTTATTTGTTGTAAAATTGCTCAAGTACTAAACTGAAGCATTTTAATTGGTATTTACAATAAGTTTATAATAACAATTAATTCAGGTGATCGTTAAATGAGCATCTATATTCGCACATGTTTATTCACATATAATTTTATTACAAACCAATCATATTTCTTTTAGACCAGTTAAAATACATGACTGTCATGATAACTATGTGTAACAGTTGTTGTACTATAACTTCAACAACTTGCTATTTAACTGAAGGCATTAACAAACATATTTCATTAAAACTTCAACGTCAACAACTAAAGATTGATATATTTTCTCAAAAACTAATTCCTTTAGATATATAGAAAAAATGACAGCTAATTCCTTTCGATATATAGAAAAAATGACAGCTGATGCAAAGCATGTAACACAATGATAACATCTAAAAATGTGTATGTCAGTATTATTAATCAAATTATTAATCAAATAAATCAATAATCTTTTAATACATAATTAAATCTAAAAAAAATGTTTTCATCAAAGCATTGAGTAAATCACAAGCATACACAATAATAACAATGAAATAAACAGTAAGACAGAACTAATTCTCACCTGTACATAACACAACTATATAGGTGATCTTCAAGTTGTGAAAAGTAACTGTATATTAGTATATGCACTAATTTTACAACACGTCCTTCTACGGACCTACAGTAACTTGTGTCTATACTGTGTATTGTGTAGAGTCATGGTCTGTTTAGCAGACGACTGGGGCTGGGTAAATCTGACATGCTGACAACCAAAACAAGAACCTTTACACCATCATACCTGGTCATTACACGTGTTTAATGACGATAACAAAGATAATTACGTATCGTCTGCAATCAACATACCTCCATATAGACATAGTATGTTTAATGTATCACGAAGAAACATTGAAACCCCAGGGGCTATATTAAATTTATACGCAGACCAATAATACAGACGTGGTCGCTGCTTACTTTTTCTCCTGTATCTACCAGTCATACAGGTGTGTCAAATACATACAAAACACCTGCGTTGACATGTCGCTGCAATTATGATAAAACTTAGGACTTACCTTTTGTAATTTAGTGATTATCTCTGTTTTTCCTAAGTTAACACGGTATTAAATCCACGTGTCGATATTTTGGGTAAATCTACCTGTTCCTTTAGGCAACAATATAAACATGGCGCTGACCGAAGAACGAGGTCAGTCTGATCACGTGATGCATCATGTGATAAAATTATGGAGGCTATTGTTACCGATAAGTCAACTGCAGGACCGGATTCAGACATTTTTAATGGGGTGTGATGAGGTGGGACTCACACAGACAGACAGACATACAGACAGACAGACAGACAGATAATGGGGTGTGATGAGGTGGGACTCAGACAGACAGACAGACAGACAGACAGGCAATACATTTTATTTCGACCCAGGTACATTACAAGTACAGCATGGGGAACAAGACATACCTACATCACTGTAATATCAACAAAGTATCAAATGAGTGTTCCGGTCAAATATATAAGGATCCATTTGCCAAATAAAGAAAGTGTAGCAGATGAATACATTTTATATCTTGTTTGGTAGAGGAGGAACCTAAGTATAATAAACTAAACAATGACGATGCCAGTATCTGTGACAATGCGGCATTTAATATTGCGTCTTAGGGTAGATTAGACTTCAATTTATCTGCGACTTCAATTTATCTGCTGTAAACCGTTCCTGGCGCATGCTCCTCCGTACGAAAACTAAATCGTGAATGTAGTGTCAGCGATAGAAACGTTATGAAGCGCATCTTCGAAACAAAACGAAGCAACAAACAACCCGCTATTTTACATATACATGTAACTGATTGCTGGACCAACACTCAACTAAATTTTGTCAAGTAAGCGCCAGTTTTACGTTTTGTAAAAAAGAAAGGAAAGCTATTTAATACTCTTGTTATGCCAGTACTTCATTATGCAGCCAATGTATGAGGACATCATAAAGCTCCAGATATTGAAACGGTTCATTCCAAGCTTTGCAGAAAATTATTAACTGTTAAAAACTCAACAAATTTAGATGCCTTATACTGTGAACTTGGTCCTACCTCATTATACGAGCGTATAGAATTAATTCTGTTGAAATATTGGATTAAACTAATCAAATTAAACAGTCGCACTATTTTGTTTAAAACATATGAGATGTTGACAAGAGATTCTAATGCAGCAAACACCTATAATGGAAATACTTGGGCACATCACATAAAAAAAGAGCTAGAAACAAAGGTCTCTCATATGTTTGGAAAAATCAACAGAGTATTAATATTAATCATAACTTTATGAAACAAAGGTTCACTGACATTAATATTCACAACTGGCCAGCGGCAGTTTATAACTCGTTCACGTACATACAGTTTAGTTAAACCAACTTTTAATTTTGAAAGTTATTTACATGAAATTACCGACCCCAAATATACAGTAGCAATAACACAGTTTAGAGTTTAATCACATCAACTAGAAAAAGAAAATGGCGGACATAATAATACAAACAGAAATGAAAGATTGTGCAGAAACTGTCATTTAAATCAAACAGAAACAGAATACCACTTTTTACTTATATGCCCTAATCATTCACAATTACGCTTTATTTATTTAAAAGGTACTATTATACCTGGCCTACTAAACAAAAGTTCGTTTCATTAATGAAAGTCAACTCAACAGGAAAAAAAAGAAACATTTCAAGCTACATACAGTTTACTAATAAGATGAGATCGTGATTATTATTACCGTTTACATGCTCTTCAGATAATTCCACATCCTTTGCCTTTTATCACTTTATCTATATATGTATTTTGTCTTGTTGTAAAACACGTTATATTTTAATGCAATAAACTGTTGAATTTAATTGAATTGTTTGCCTTTTAAGTGGGTTACAGGTATATATCTGTTAACAACTGTCAAATTAGGGCCGCTTTCTTGCAGACCGTTCCTTGCATTTTGAGGTATGATAACTCAAAATAATCATTATTTATCGTCGGTTTTAATCAACATGAACTATTTTAAAGTTATTGTCCGACATAACAATATTACAAATATCTAATATTTTTTTTACAAAACCATAATGAGTATATCAGATATTCATACACAGTCAAATACAGAACATTCTATATATACAATATTATCAACTATGACATTTTAAAGGTGAAAAATGAATTATAAATTTAAAAATGTGAATATATTAACGGAAAGAAGAATACAATAATGTATTATAAAAACGAGTCAAAAGATGAGTGAATAAATGAAAGAAGTTGGTTATGATTGAATGAATGGACGAATAGATGAATGAATGAATTAGCGAGTAAGAGAAATAAATTGCACAAATAATACTTATATTTAAATGTACACAAAAACCTACACTTGGTTAGACCTAGGTTCATATCAGGCGTTTGAACTCACTATAATGGGTGATTGTACGTAAGTCGTTCGGTAATTTGTTTCAGATATGGGTGGCCTCATAGCGGAGACATGTGTAGCATAACTTATTGTATTGAAACGTGGAACATCCAGAATATCATTATATCTATAAACATAATGTCTTGATTTGTCGGAGATTCTTGTATGTAGACTGGGAATAATATAATCCAACCATGTGACCTTTCTGCAGTTAAAATACATCTGCATATGCATTATTTAAATGGTAAAAACATTTAAATATATTGTGTTTTTTTTTTCCATTTTTGATAGATAATATACTGAGATGCTTTTAATTAATTTGTGTTGAATTTTGTACTCCAATAGTAGCGGCAATATTAATATAAAACTTATTCAGTATATTATATGTTTGCTCAGTTGTATGGAATTGAAACTATTTTCCTATTATATTTACGGAGTTTTTTGCTTGAAAGAAATATGTGTGATTGCTGGCCAAAACTTACTTACCGAAACCACCACGTTCGATCTAGAAACAGAAAATGTTCAGGGCGAGCATGTCCCTGGACCCCGCTAGCGGCCGCGCTTACACATCATTTCATGCCTAGCTAAGCCCTTGGCATTGTTGCCAAACAAAATATGAAACATTAGCACCTCGCCCTTATTTCTTACATTTGATTGTTCATTACAGTTCACCCTCACAAAACATCACTAAAACATAAAAACTTGCGCTATTTTTGTCTCAAATATTTGAAGTCCAGGCCAGAAAAAATAAATTCCACATTTGCCCCGTTTAACCGCAGACAATTTAATAAAACTGGGCCCAAATAAATTAAATCTAAATACTGGTTCTTCTAAATTGGCGTGAAAGTTTAAACTTATTTTAAGAACTTGTTACTCGACCAGTGTGTCTATCCTTTAATTTTATTGTAACTTGTACATATATTGCAAGAAGTGTTTTTTTTTAAATAAAATTCGTTTAACTATTGTAGTTGTAAGTAATTTGGACTAAATAAATAACAATCAACCAACAGGCCGGTACTTTGAAACGTTCGCCGGTTCCTCGTTGAGCGCCCAAAACAACGCTAGAGACCAAAACAACAAACACAGATTCAGGACATTAATTAATAGGTCTAATCCAGATTGTCATGGACCCCACCCCAATCTCCTCCTTAGTTAAGTCCGCCCCTGGAATAATACATCTAAACCCCAACTGTATCAGCTGGTCACCTCTTTAAAGGTATTGTTTTATGATAATAGTTCTTGCTTGTATTTCTTTTTTCCCTTAAAACGATTATTTTAGTTCCCCGTTATTAGAAATTACCTTCAAATACCTTCAAATACGTTACAAAATAACGAAACACAACCTTAGTTAACACTTTCTAGACGCTCTTTCACTCACTATATCATATTTAATCACGTTCGTTAGAAAAACCCCGAAATAGTGGCTCCAATGGTCCCGAGATATTGCAATTCGTGAGTGAGCCGCTTATACCAACGAATAAAAAATTGGATAAATAAGCAAAAGTGCAGCGTTTAATAACTGCAATATTTTGGAATAATAAAAGAGTGTCACAGAAAAATATGTTGTCTGTTGGAAGCATGTTGGCATGCCTGCTTAGCAAAACTAAGTTAATGACCTCAGGTATTTTGCATTAAATTTTTATTTTGTAAATTTTAACATTTTGTTTCAATAGAAAGAATACGATACAGTAATATCACAGAGTAACTTTCTGTGTGCTATTTAAATTACAGGTGCATCATATATATTTCTTTCTGTTGGTTGTCAGTAACGGTTAAGTCATTTCATTATGTGATTAATCATTATTACATCTTTTTATTGTACAGTGCTGATCAAAATCGATGTCATTGGCACTTGTCACTATCTAGTCTGTGGTAGAGAATTCCACCTGTTTCCTGCATGAGATAAGAACTGACTTTTGTAAAATAAAAGCTTTTCTGTGCCTTGGTATGTCAAGTTTCAATGTGTGTTCTCTAGTAGTATTTGTTTTGGCAAAAGTATGAGGAAGTCCTCATCCAAGCATCCATCTACACCCCACAATATATTGCACGTTTATATATGCTCTCATTCTCTCAACTTGATCAGAGCTGCAGCATCAGTAATTTTAGTGGCTCAAGTCCTAGTTTTATGTTTTTCAAGACCAATAGTGATCTTTTTAAATAAGATGCACCATGTTAAATCAGCAATGATTGAAATCCTTATTTGTGCACACTTGCACACAGCTTATTGCTGATCTGTAGTTAGGTGCAGGGATAGATCGTGTAAATTGTCCACTTACGTCACTTAGTGAACATGTCCTGTTAGTTAAAGAGTCCTGGGTTTGTGGGATTACATAACTAAAATTTGAAATATAACTTTTACCCTCTCTTAGTCAAAAGTAAAATCCTTGGTTGGTTATAGATTATCATCATGCTATTTCATGTCCCCTTTCTGGAACTTTATCATGATGTTACAGTAAGATGTGAATGACAACACTCCTTGAGGTACTGTCAGTAAATTTAGTCAGTAAAACATTTACCCTTTTTGCCAAAGGTTATGGGTTTAATGTATGGATGGTTGCACTTTTTTTCTCCCCTTTTCAAAGTCTAAATAAGCCACCCATGGTATTTTGCTACACATTTTGTACTTAACACCTTATTAGTAATTACCGGTTGTAGTAATTTTTTTAGAAAATGGGTTGAGATGGCATACACTTACTACCATTTGTGAAAGTGTACTGCTTACATTATAAAATTATTTCTAAATAAGTATAAGAGTTTGAATTAATTTAAGTTTAAAGAGTTCTTGCTTTCTTTTTTGATAAAAAAACCCCATACAAAAACAGGAAAAGATCTGTGTCTAAGGTACACAATGTTTAACATGTAAAAAGAAGAACATTGTTTTAACATTGTGAAATTGAACAATAAAATTAATAAATAAATAAATCATTTGAATACAAGTTATACATTTTTATTAATGGACAGTTTAAATTGATATAAACAACTTTTGAATAAAAAAGTGTATTATATTTTTATCAATTTAAGGTACATTTTGTTATCAACTACTATTTTCAAGAAACTGTAGAGTTTAGTCAGAAGGTATTGATATTTGTATCACAATTTAGGATGTCCCAATCAGAAGTTGTTCAGTTCCATGCCAAGTCAAGGGAGATTACTTGAGATGGTAAAATCCCTTATTCCTCCCCTTACCTTCAGCCAGCATAAGGGAGAGAGTGGCCGAATTGGAATCATTGGCGGATGTCAGGAGTAAGTAATGGTGTAACTGAAGCCAAATCACAAAACAGAATTTTATTCTTTTTGAATCTTGATGATTGAAAAATATGGAGAATTACCTATATAAGATAAAAATAAAATAAATCAATAACAGTTCCAGTTGGTAATTGTATACATCACATTTCAAGTTAAGGAACAGAAAGTACCTCCACCTAGATTTGAACCAGATTTATCAACTCATACTCTTGTAACTAGACCATAACAGTTGAAGCAAACTAGTTTTAAATGGGGGTTATAATCTATATAAATGTTGAACTCTTTAATAACCTATTTTCATACAGCAGAAGGATGGCACATACATATAGCATTTGCACTGTACATATTATGTAGCACATAACATTTACTAGTGCAACCCTCTAGGACAAGGTCACAGTCAAGACCATATTTGAGGTCATTCCTTTTAAATGGTTATTCATGCTATTTATTAGTGTCTTAGTTATAATTTTATCATTTTCTACAGGTATTCACTTAATAACTTACTGACATACACTAATTAAGCAATTCAACCCTGAAGGTAACAGTCATATCTAAAGTCATTGTATCTTGTGGCTAGTGGGAGAGGGGCATATATCAGTTCTATTAATTGCTATTTTAGTTACTTGATTAGGGCTACTTGCTAAGCTTATAATCAGACACTAACCTAGTTCTATAGTATTTACCTAGGTCTGTTCAATTTGTGCCAAGCAGTCTGAGAGATGAAATCAATTAATTATTTAGTTGAACAAGGGCTACCCATGACCAACTTCCAAAAGAAGCTAGCTCATAACATCTCAGCTCCTCACCATATTGGTTCAAAGCCCAGTCAAGGCAATGTATTTGCAGCTAATCTGTGGTGCACTAGTGACTATCCAAACATCTGACTGGGGTCTTCCACAACTAGTAACAGTCACAATAATTGCCACACAAGAGAAGTTTTGAGTTGCTGTTGTAGTAGTCAATTAGGCAAGTTTTATCTTTATTGGTAGTTTAAATTATATTAACCACATGTATCTGTGTAAAACAAACCATTTAAGCGACAAATATTTTCTGCAATTTAAAAATCTAGTAAAAATAAAACTTTGTCAAATTATAAAACTATAAATGGTAGACAAATTGTTTCTAGTTTAAAGTTGGATTGTTACAGATATACTGGAGCTCCCTACTTTGCTGCTATTTCTGCACTGAAAATAGTAAGTAAAATAATTACAGTTTTTTGATATTTCAAGCTATACAGATTTAATTTTTAAATGCTTTGTAGAAAAAAAAATCACTGTATCAAAACTGTCAATTTCTTTTAAATTGTTAAACAAAACACTTTTTATAATGTTGGCATTTTCCTATGGCTTAAGTGTTGGGTAAGAAAACATGTCAATTGAAGAAGATAATTTACAAAATGTTTTGTGTTTCATTTATATAACCTCAGCAAGTTTTACTTCACACATGAAATCCTTCTCTCTAACTGGGACTCCAACCTACAAGGTGAGAGGCTAAGCAGTCAGAGGAGTTACAATTCTGTGACTCTTTAACTAGGCCACTAGCACCACTAACAAGTTTGTTTTAAAGGATGAGCAAGCCAAAAAGCTTTTCCATTAAACATCAGTTAATACAGCAAACTGTCAATCAGATCTTACATCAGTAGTTATTTCACACTGATTGTCATATGCCAGGGAGGTGTAAAAACATGATCTCCAGTAGATTGACAGCAAATCAATCAGTCTGCTGCCCAGGGATTTTTAAGCTTTGATTGCTGTTAGAACCATAAATTGTGAACATACATGTAAATAGACTGCAGGGATGTTTAACCGGTTGGTTCGTTTTAACAACAGATTGTATAATCGATTCCAAGGTGTTTTTTATAAGATAAAATGCAGGGAGCAGCAATTCTTTCAAATGATCCATTTACCATTCTGTGCTTTTAGCAAATGGGGTTGTAATATCTTGTAGATTTACTTACTAAATGAAAAGTTACAAACATAAACAGGCATTGACTGTACTTATTAAAATAATATATTTCATTTCTACCCTGCAGGGAGCAGATCTGTCCCATGTGTTCTGTACTGGAGATTCAGCGTCCGTCATCAAGTCTTACAGTCCAGAGCTGATTGTACATCCTATACTGTAAGTATTACATGTCATGGACAGTCTAGTATTTGTGATATAAAAAATGTAAATAATTTCTGTCTCATGCCATAAGTTTACAGAAATATTCTGCTAACAAAATTGATATTTGTAAAGGTCTTGCCTGATTGAAGATCACATTTCTTGAAGGACAACATTAATGTTACAGGATCACTGGTGGTCAAATTTGCATGTTTACTTCCATTTTGAAGAAAAATGTGAAACTATTCAGTATTGTCTTGACACTCTTGTCGGCTTCAATTTACCTTTTTGTTAATGTTCTTTTTTTTAAAAACATAAAATTCTCTAAAACTCTTTAACAGAGTTGAGACCCTTGTGCAAGGATTTTCTGTGCTGATAATTTTGAGTTTTGGTCAATTTCTCAAAAACTGTCCAAATAATTAATTTGAAAACTTGAAATACTTGCTCATAATAAAAAAAGAAACACATTTTAAAATGGCAGGTCATGTTCATAGCTAGTTGATACAGTAAGGGCAAAACCACTTCAGCTGGTCACAAAATGACTGATAATGCCATTGCAAATCAAAATTTTGACTTTTTCTGTAAATTAAAATACTCTTCTTCTTCCTATGTTTTCTAACAAAGTAGCATTCATTTTCTTCATTATGTTTCTTGATATAGTGAACGTCCCAGTGCACCTACTGAGGTATCAGAATGGTTACCACGGTTACATGCAGTTGTTGTAGGACCTGGGATGGGACGGAACGAGACAATTATTAGCAATGTTCGCAGCATCATCAATCAAGTGATGGCAAGAAAGATACCTCTTGTCATTGATGCTGTAAGTTGTTAATCAAATTAGACAAATTCAAATTCTTTGTTACTTGCTAAATGCAAAAGACGTGGTGGTAGAGACAGGCAAATAGTATAGAGCCTGCTCATACAGCACCTATTGGGAAAGTTGCTCATCTGGATGTACACTAGTTGTCAGAACTTTACCAGAACATGATTGGCAGACTAAGAGCTAAGAAGACTTTGTTAAGTTTCAGTTCATAACACATTCTATGTTGTAAAGTATGGTGTTAGCAACACTTTCTGGTGTTTTTCCTTATGACAATGAAAAATATTATTAATCCGATCGCTGGTAACAGAGTTGCATAAATAGTTGCATAGGTTTTCTAGATATTGCATGTAAGTTTTACAAATGTCTGGGTCATAATTATTAGGTTGTGCTCACTGTAAAAACTGTCTGTGTTTCAGCCTTTTGTTAATTAACAAGGAATTTATCTCTGGATTTCCTAGAGATGTGTTTTAAGGAAGCTTCTTGTTGCATATGAGTCTCATCCTGGAGCAACATCACCATTTAGTCAGTGTCACATATTTATTATATATAACTAGTAGTGGCCTCTTTTTATTATATACTTTTAACAAGCTAAATGCCTCAGTTAGTAACATAGCTTTCCTTATGAAATCTTGAAAAGGTTTATTGCTTTCACCTAAATATGGTGACTGGGCAATTGCACAAAGTCAAAATAATCCTTTAATAGATGTGTAATATTGACTTAACTGAATCCTGACAAAAGATATATCACATTATTCAGCATAGTATTCTGGATTATTTTCCAAATTTTAACAACTTTTCACCTCAGCTAACTTGAGTTTTGCGAATTTTTTATGTACTAGGTTGATGTCCTCAAATCTGACCTTTAAATAATCTCATACATGTCAACATTGGACGAATAAAAAATAAAGAAAACACAGTAATGTCATTTGTTTTCTACATTTTTATTAGAGTATATTTTTCTAAATAGAAATACACCAAAAACATGTGAAAAACACTTCTTTCTTTCTTCGCTTTAATTTTGCTTTTATGATGAATCTTCCTCGCTGACCGTGATTCCTTGTCTCCATTTCATTCTCTGAAGTCCGAGTGTTGACGTAAATGACCCAACATGTAACATCATAAAACGCTAAATGCCGACATTACACAAATATTCATGAGATTGATTACACATCTAATACCTTAAATCACAAAGCTTGCCATCAACGTTGTATCACATACTTAATGTGTGAGCACGTGGCTCTCGAATGTGTGTGGTTGATTCATTTTGGTTACTACAGATTTATTATAAAAGACAATCACATGTGTAAGCTCTTAAGCTATCTGCAGTTCCATTAAAACCTGACCGAGGCTTTTTCACACTTAATGTTGTTTGTAAATGAAGTTGCTTTTCACTCGCAACTAAGGTTTAGTGTAAACACAATTCAGTAATCAATGTGGCAGACTTGATAAGTGGTGAAAAAGCGAATGCAGTGGAGTCACAATACGGTGTAAAAGGTGCTTTAGATATATTCATGTTTATGTTCAGTCTTCCCAAAATCCCGTCGGACCAACGGCGTGACTGGTAAAAGTTGCTTCGGTCTGACTTATTTTAAAAAATGCAAGACAGACTGTCCAATAAAAAAATTATCAGAAAACCATAGTTTTAACAAAAAAACATTGGGTTGGTGTGATTTAAAAAAACAACATTTGCTTATTATAAAATAAAAAATAACACCATTTGTTAGCGAACATTTTAATCGGATAGGTTGCAAGCGCAAACTATGTAAAGTGCAAATACCTAACATCTCAGCCTTTTCCATATAAGCTTGGATAATAGCGTTTACAATAGGTTTAAAATTAAACATTTTTTTATTAACTCTCACATTTTCCTGTATCAAGTAAATATTTGAAATAAATTTATGTAATGAACAGGCACAAAATGTTTCATTGCTTAAGTATCTTGTATCTAACTTCACCATACTTGATCCGTGGTATAAATAATTCTGCATACTAAAATTTCGACAGTTGTCGACTGCACTTGTTTCATATGGAAATATTTTGAAAACTGGCTGCTTACAGTTGATTTTGATGCAAACTATGATATATGGACAAAAATGAAGATGATATTGTTTTCATTTTTGATTAGATATACACTAAATTGAGCACTCTTTTTTTTTCGGTCTAGTAAATGCTTGTTCAGTCTGGTAAAAATTTTTCTTTTACCAGACCGAATGTCTAATTAAGTTTTGGCCAGTTTTGGGAAGACGGATAATGTATTTATTTTTTTTTTAAATAATTGTGTTGTCTTATTTATTAACAGGGATGCTTTTCTTATTAGTGATAACACATTTATTTTTTTTTTATTTAATATTTGATTTTTCATCTGAATTTTTACAGACTCATTAAATGCTTATTGTTAAAATACAGATGGATTTATAAAAAAAAATCACTATTTTGTAACTTTGAAATCAACATTATTGATGCATTTTAACTTTAGGTTATAGTGTAGAAGTATTGTAGATTCATACAATTGTGGTTTAAGTCAATGCTTATTATTACTGTGAAAAACTTTTGTGAAAATTTGTGTAACAAAATATTTGATGATTTTTTTTGACGACCTTAACATGTGGGGGTTGCATGCACAATAAAACCATCAATGTTTCTACCGGACCTGTTTTCTGTACACTCAATTGCTTCCAGACTCAGCTAATATTGACAATAGGGTTGTCAGAGTGACAACAACAGCAAATGTCAAATACATCTGAGGTTGTTTGTTGTAATTGTGAAGGCAATATTATATATACAGTATATCTCTAACAGGCTTCTGCTGAGCCCATTTCTTAGTAAAGACAGAAGCTTAAAAGTTTAAAGTGTATGCCTTGGTAATTTGTTGAAGATTTCACCTTTAAGAAGTTACTTCAGAAAAAGTGAAAATTTGCCAAAGAAAAAATAAAAATGTTTCTTTAAAATTGGTACAAATTAAGCAATGTGTAAAAAAGTTCTAGTTTTATGTCAACATTAAAAATGTCTTTTGTATTGGGGTACACTTACCCAGAAATAAAACTAAAAGCCTTTTATGATAGCTGCTGATAAAGGAAGAATTTCTCTTGCTATTTTTTATTATTTTTCAAGCTTTAAAGCTTGTATTAATGAGACTGCCCTCTTTTGGACAGTTTCAGTTAGAACCAACGAAATGCAATAAAATTATGTTTGGTTTAAAATAAAAGGATATATTGAGCAAATAGATTTTTGTCTGTGAATAAAAAAAATGCAATTGAGATGCTAATTAATCTTATTATGTAGGCTCTGGGCCTGAATGATTAATTCAAAACATATGACCAGACAGTGTGCATTGTAATGTGATACATGAGGTTAAATCCTAACACTTGTTCTGGAGATTGAATTATGAAAGGGATAAAACACGCTCTATTACGCTATATCAATTACTGCGTTGTCATGACATCAGCATCAGTTGATGATGCTTTTTGTTGTTTTTATTGTTTGTTGTCAAAGTCTGTAGTTATGTGTACTAGAAGAAATTACTAAGTAATGTTGAGGCTTCTTGTACCTGCATAAAATAAATTTGACAGGAATTGTTTTAATTGTATATATAACTAGATTTTTAATTAAAAACACAGGAGTTAGTTATTGACTGTACTGGGTATATATTGGAACAAAATGCACAGTACAATACTCACATGTTTCTATAGTATATTTTGTTGAATGCTGGAATCTTATCAAAATTTTGTCGATTGAATCCTCTTAACAGGGTCTGTCTAACTAAACATGTCGCTATGCATTATTTCCCTGTATTTCTAGGATGGCCTGTTCCTAGTGACCCAAGACCCTTCTATAATTAGTGGATATGACCGATGTATTTTGACCCCCAACGTTGTAGAGTTCTCCAGGCTTTATGAAAAGGTGGTGAGTATCAAAACATAAGAACAAAGACAAAAATTTTCATCTTTACTTAGAAGACAAACCTGAATTCTGGCTGCCTGTGTCTCGTTGAGAACAGTCAAAGCAGTCAGAAAGTGACACACATAAGTGCAAGGTAGATTGGACATCAAACTTCTCAGTCAAGTTTGCTAATATATTTATGTTTTTTTATTAAGAGATTACATGAATTTATTCAAAAGAAACATTACTAACTTTTAAATAATGCATACTATGATAAACAAACTCTTCCCACAAGCAAAAGTGTCATTGTGTTCTTCTCTGATTCTAGTGTTGTGTGCATTGGATTGATGGCTCTCACCATCTAAATAAAGTGAATGATGCAGATGGTGTGGTTCTTGTTTTTTAATTGAATTTGCAATATTTGTAGAGGTCTTTGATGATTGTTACATTGACCACTTATAGCACTATTTAGAATTCCTGATAAACAAGAGAAGTTCTAAGACTGATATTTTAATTACCTCTAAAAACCATTATTAATAGTACTCATGTGTAGTTTAATTGAGAATTTTGGTATATATAAATTTGGTCAATTAAATTTATTCACCTGATTTGCTGCAACTCTCTTAACCTATTCGGTAATGAAACACAAAATAAGACACATTTGGGACAAGGGAAGTAAATGTTGCTAATTTAATAAATTAGCATAACTCAGTTATTTCCCTTGTATTGTTTTGTTTGTTTTTTTTGTCAAGGGAGGTAAATGTTGTTAATTGTGTTAAAAGCATTATTTCAGTTATTATTCTGGTATTGTTCCTTGTTCTTTTTTTTCACCATTGATTAACAATAGCATTTATTTGTGGAAGCATCCCATTATTTTGCTCAAACAGGTGATTGTTTTCAATGTAAGAACACTTCATTTAGATTAAAGAAAGAATTAAAAATGTAAATTAAAAATTGTACATATATAGTAGAATAAGGCAAGTATGTAAGACTTTTTATTTAAAAAAAGAGAAAAAAAGCCAATTGATATTTACAATCTTTACATAACTGTAAACTGATGCTTTTTATTTCAAGATATTACAAAATACACTTTAGTTTATTGTTGCGATTTCACTAGTTATCAAAATTAATAGCCAATCAAGAGGTTAGTGCCTTAAGATTTTAAAAATGAAAAATGCATTAAGCTTCTGTGTCCAATTTCGTTCAACTTAAACTAGCTAAGGTCTTCCATTTCAGTAAAAGCTTGTTATCCCCATAGAAGTCTTGACCATAAATGTGTAATGTGCAATGTATGTATAAAAAGATAAAAAAAGAAGTGTAAAAAATATTGTGAACATTCTAGGTTTGGAAATGCATTCCTTTCTTCCTTTCTTTCTTCCTTCCTTCCCTCCTTCCTTCCCTCCTTCCTTCCACCCAGTCCTTCCTTCCTGAATTCCTTTCTGAATTCCTTTCTTCTATTAATCCCCTCCTGCCTTTCTTCCTTCCCTCCTTCCTTCCTCCCTGCATTCCTTCCTTCCATCCTTTTTGTTCTCTCTTCATAAAGATAAACATACTTACTTTAAAAAAAAATGAAATGTCAGTTTACATTTAATTATATAGGAGTGTTTGGAGTTAATGATATAAAAAACCTTTTAATTATATTTGGACTGGTACATTGATGTTCTGTCCAGTAAAATGTAGTCTGTTGGCAGATAATAATGAGCCAGTCAAACGTAACACAGGTGTCTGGGAGGAAGTTGGCCATCTGCAAACATATCTGGATAAGAATTTAATTAACTCAAGTTTGAAAGTTTCCTCACTTAAACCATTGCATTTTTCAGTTTACTATTATTATGTTGTAAATTAAAGACATAATTATTTTCAACATTATCAACATCGCTATCATCACCATCATCATAATTATCACCATTGTTATCATTGTCACTATCTTCAACACCATCACCACCACATCATCATTACCACCACTTTTGTCATAATTATCATCATTATCCCAACATTAAAATCACCATCTTCATCATCACCAACATCATAATCATCATAATTACCATCATCATAGTTATTATCATTGTCATCATCACCACCACCATCATCATTATCATCACCATTATAATTATCATCACCATATTAATCATCATGATCATAATCATTGTCACCATCATCAATACCACTATCACACTCATCATTTTCAGTATCATCACCAACATCATTATCATCATTATTACCATCAACATAATAATTATCATTGTTGCCATTGTCATCATCATCATCATCACAACCATCATCATTTTCATCATCATTATAATTATCTTCACCATACTTATCATCATCATCATTGCCACCATCATCAACTTCACTATCACCACCATCATCATCATCATCATCATGATCATCATCATCATCATAACCACCATTGTCATAATCACCATCATCATCATCAATATCATCACCATCATCATCATCATCATTAACATCATCATCACCACCTTTAGCAACATCATTATCCTCCTCCTCATCATCATCATAGTCACCATCACCAGTTTATCATCATTGTTATCATCATCACCATATAATCGTCTATTCCCTTTCACAGATTGGTGGAAAGGCCACCTCCCCTGAACCTGGCCATGATGTCAAGACTCTTAGTGAGAGGCTGGGTTATGTGACAATTGTACAGAAGGGCCAGATGGATATCATCTCAGATGGACGACAAGGTAGGAATGGGGTGCCCATGGCTGCCACATAGCTTGACTATATCTAAATGTTGATGTTCAGGTAACAGCAATGCTAACATTGAAGCTGTTATTGCAAGAACTGTAAAGATTATATGGCAATAACCTGTAGAAGGGAATGAAACTTCACTTATGTCATCTTATAGTGATCATACCTACTGACTGAGATATTGTGAGAAAAACGACCATGATATTAATTAGAAAAGGTACGCAAGCTTACATCATATAATCAAGGGCTTGAATACAGTGCACTGTTCTATGAAAACTCTTGCTTTTTGTAATCTTTTGATCAGATAGACATTTCTGTTGTGAAGGTGACTATATGCTACAGACTGCTGTTTGTGTAGCTTCAGGTTTAAATGATTTTCAGAGTGGCTTAGTCAGTGCTCAGGTTTTGCAGATTTTACCAACTGGTCTGTCAGATCCTGACCAAAGGGGTTTGGCTTCCAGTCAGCGTAAGGAGACCTTCCAGTTGATGCATCAGTTGTTTTACCTAGATATTCACCAGGGAACATCATCTATCAGTTATAGCTGGAGCGTAAAGAGGCCTTCCAGTTGATGTATCAGAAGTTCTATCTACATATTCACTCGAGGCCTTAAGCTATCAGTTTTATTTTGAAACAAAAAGCAAGGAAGGTAAATCAATAGGTTGATCAATATATTATCCCAATATCATAGAAATAAAAAATAAATGGCAAAAGTGTCTTTGTTTAATCCAGTAGTAGCTTAATGTTCAAGATTACTTATCTTTGAGTGCATCTTAAGCAGTGAATAAAACAAAAAGATATAACAGCATTTACCTTTCAGATGGTTATACCATATGCACACACACCAGACAATTGTAATGTAAAATCTGGCATCATGTAAATTAACCCCTAGGCTACAACCTATTTGCTTTCAACTTCATGCATAGGTAACAAGCATATTGATATAAACTTGTGGATCTACCTTGTTTTGTAAAATCTAATCAGTTCATGCTAAACAGCTTCCAGTTACAGTGATTTTGGCAACACATAGAGCAATGAAGGCATTGGCTACTTGACCATAGCTGATCTGTAAATTAGTTAATTAGTATCAGCCTTGTTCATTTACTTAGTTGGCATACTTTTATGAATAGGATTTTTGTTACTATGCAGGAAGCTATGATTTGTAGGCTGTGTAAATAGTCATCTTTCTGACTGCTGAATGTCAGTATATATCATATTGATGGATATTGCTGTTAAATAATGTATACACAGTTAACTCCTCAGTAAACATCTTGAAGTCAGCTTTCCCACAGTTCCATGTACAGGAAGTGACTTATGTCTACTGTTTGGCAGCCATGTTTATTTTGTACATTTTATTGCCACTGATCAAAAGGTCAGTGCTGGGTTATGGGTAAACATTTTGTCAACCAGTGATGATGGCAATGTTTTTGGAGGCAGTGATGTATGGTGTGTGTGAATGGAGAGAACATCCTAAACCTGATGGTACCAATATTACAGCTTCAGATACTGGGAGCATCTAAACCTGATGGTACCAATATTACAGCTTCAGATACTGGGAGCATCTAAACCTGATGGTACCAATATTACAGCTTCAGATACTGGGAACATCTAAACCTGATGGTACCAATATTACAGCTTCAGATACTGGGAGCATCTAAACCTGATGGTACCAATATTACAGCTTCAGATACTGGGAGCATCTAAACCTGATGGTACCAATATTACAGCTTCAGATACTGGGAACATCAAAGTAGCTTTTATTCTGTACAATAATGTGTTAAAAATTGCAAACAAAAAATAGATATTTAATTTAATGGTTTTAGTTTATTTATACCTGGGTTATTTTTTTTTAAGATATTGTTAATGAATGTTTGGGATTAATACAATCATAGATATATTTACCTTATCTCAACTTTTTTTATAGTATCTGTTTACATTTGGGTGTCCCCAAAATCAGTCTTTTTATTGAGTGTCCCAAACATCTCTTTTTCCAGTGTCTATTAGATTTATATTTTCTCTAAACTATGTAACTTTACATTGTCTACTAAATATGTTATCACAAGGTCCACTGTGGAACCACATAAGATTCTGTTTTTTTGCAAAAGTGTCCACAAAATCTGTTATTGCAAGATCTTTTGTGGAATGAAAAAGAATTCTATTTTATATGCAAATTGGGTTGTAAATATGATTTGGTGGTTTGTGGTTTTAATCAGGGAGACGGTTTGTGTTTGCCATGATGATTTGTTTGAATGATATTATGACTGCTGCAGCCAGAGTGGTCAGTGGTCAATGTCACATGTCAACCCTATCTCTGGCTGGGTCAAACAGCCTACCACCCAGCTATTATTACCTCCACATAAACATGTCTGAAGAGCTATTGAAGGGAGATAATTATTGATTACAGGGAGATAACTTACCATGAAGGGGTTGTGGACAAATTAATAAGCAGTAATTGGCTGACTTTGATGGGACTGGATAGATTCCAATGCAAATATTTATCAACATTCACACCAATAGTCAGATTTGTTTTGCTTTATAGGTTAGGTTTAATAGCAAGGATTATTGAGAAATTTGATTATTTCTACACACAGTAACTCAGACATGGTCATCAGCATCTCAGACGCATATGCAAATTTACTTTGATTCCTAAAGGGTACAGAACTTGAATATGGGAAGGTGCACTTTTCTAGCGAGACATTCATCTAGAGTCATCATACTTATAGCTGGATGCTGCCATTATGAATATAGAAAGTTTCCATGTGATGTCATAGGCACTGATAAGACAGTTTAAGGCAGCCATCTTTGAAGGCAGAAGCTAATGCAGGCTGAAATCGCAGAATATGTGCTGTATTAAACTCACCACTGTGTTTTTATTTTTCAGTATATTTTACTTAATTTTATATGAAGTTTTACAGCTTTTATGAAGTATTTTAAATACCAAAACTTTATTTTGATAGTTTAAAAGGTAAAAAAAATACAACCTAAAATGATATACTGTTCATTTTGTTTAATGATGAGGCAATAATTTTATTTAATTCTTTGTGCATTGATCAATTTTAAAAATATTGTATTATAAAAATATGAATTTCAAGACCTTTCCAATGTTGTATAGCTTTTAATTTTTGGACCACAAATGAAGAAATTACAAGAAAATAAAATTTACGCTTCTATACAATTCATCTGAAAATCCCTTGAATTTGCCATCAAAGATGGCTGCCAAGGGATCTCCACTGATGTGGATACTATCTATAATTGTAGAATATAAGGATGTCATTGATTGTACTTCTTGCTTATTGACAAGCAGGGCGCCAGTGGTTTAGTAGAAGTGTTGCCTAATTGTGACTCCTCTGACTGCTTAGCTTCTCACTGCATGGGTTCAAATCTCATTCAGGATAAAATATTTAATGTGGGAATGTCTTCCAGTTAACCTGTGGTGCATCGATGAGTCCACCCAGACGTTTGTCTGGGGTCTTCCTCCACCAAAAAAAAGTATAATGCTGCTTAAATGACCTAAATTGTTTGCTGCAATGAATAATGCAGTTAACGCGATGAAAAAACTAACAAACAATCAGTATCAACAATATCAGTGATATATTAATACAGTTTTTCTTAAAATGAAACAGGGTATTTTCAACTATTTTCTTTACCTTTTTTTTGCTTATTTGGTTCCTTTCATAACTCTTTAAACATTAGATGTTATAGTTCAATTAACTTTTAATGGAATACAATGTAAAAGGTATTCTACATACTTTAAATTGTCATCAGAACTTTTTTTACAAGGATCTTTTTGTTTAATCTTCTTAAAACACAAGTTTTAAATCAAACCAGTAAAAAGTTTGTTAAATGAGCGTGAGTGTAGTTTGGTAAATTGGAATAATTTCAAGCCTGCATACTTTGTTTAATCACATGCTTACAACATTGGAGAAATTAACATAATTCATGATGAAGTCAATTGGATATTGTGCAGGTTTTCACTTGGCGAACATATAGCATGGTTCTTTAATAAAAGTTCATTGTCAAGGTCATATTTCTATCTAGAAAGTAAACAAAAACCAAGTATTCTAAAAATATTTTGTTTTAATTTTGATCATTTAAACATCATTATGTCAAAAGTAATGTATAAATAACCCATTTGTAAGTATTTTCAAATGCATATAACATTATTTTTAAGTGTTTCTGGGAATTTATGCTTAATTTCTGCCTTAATTCATACTTTAGTTTAAGTTAACACAATTTTGAACATTACCTATATTGTTAGACAGTACATATTGAAAAAGAAAATCATTTAAATTTTTATTCTTTCCAAATCTATAAATAAACAAAAAGTAGATAAAATAAGTTGTCACATTGTTTTCTTAATTTATACAATAGCAAAATATTTACTTCTTTCTTCCCACAATCTTAAACAAGCTTTTTATAGCAAAAAGTGAAAAGAGTTTGTTTAATTACATACTAGTAGGATCAAAAGAAATATATACATAAACAAAATATTGTTTGTCTTATTGTTTGAGTTTACACCACTATTATATGACCAAAATCTTTCAAGCTCACCAGCAAAATGCTATTGTACTGTCATTGCTTCCAGGTCTTCTTCTGACATTAAATGAAATCCAGCATACATATTTAGTTGGTGTGTTTGGCTTTGTTAATTTATTTATCAGACAGTACTAACCAAAAATATCAGCAATTTTTTAACTGTTTATGTTAAATCTACATGATCATTTCACTTGTTACACAAGTTTTAGAGTATCAACTTCTGGTAATGAAAAAAAAATCTGGGTTCAACCCCATGGCATGACATACCAAAGTCTTAGAAAATGTCATGGCACTGCCTTAGCAGAAAATGTCATAGCACTGCCTTATTTACCTTGATTATAGTAAGATTAAAAAGGGTAATGCCACAACTGGTTAGACATGTGTCATAAAGAGACTGGTGTCCATGGTGTGATGTCACTGTGTAGGCAGTACTATATCTGCTTCAAGTAAACACTGTCTATGGATAAACAGAAGGTTAGGACATCAAACAAGTCCAACAAATCTGTGTGCTAGTGGGTTTGGAGCCTCACTGACTAGTTCAGGTATCTGTGATGTAGCAATTAGTCCTCTTGATAACCTATGATCTGTACAGTTGTAAACATTTCACCAGGACCCAGGGGTGACTGAACAGGCCCCTGGGGTGACTGATACAATGATTGGAGGCTGGATATTGTTCCTTGAGAACTGACATGAACTGATAGGCTGACATGGGGAATGTAGCTTACATGTTAGCTTCTTACCAATTTCACTTTAAAGGGGATATTCGTTCATATTCAAATGTCATTGAAAAGAAGCTCCAAGCTGCAGCATTTTTTTTGCATCAGGATATCAAGTCTCTAGAACTGATAGGCTCATTTGGGAATGTAATTCTAAAACATATACTCCTACGTTTGTTACTAACCCATACACATGTATTAGTTACTTATTTATATCTTATTGTGTAGTTTACAAGACATTAAGATGAAGATACAACAAAGAACAAAGATCCTGATTAGACAGCTCGCAATGCAAGCTAACTGATTTGGATTTGTACTACATCTGTTTGCCTCTGTCAGATCAATTTGTGCTTAGCAGGCTAAGAGTTAATTTCTTAACAAGCTTCATAATTACTTATTTTTGTGTTAATGGTTGACTTTTGTCATGCTTGTACAAAATGGACACTTGTTGCAAAAAACCTGACACATTTTCTTCCCCAAAAAGCAACATGTCAATGCTGCTATTTATTTAATTTTGAAAATGCTTAAACTGAAGGATGAAATTTATTTTTTTTTTACATTGTGTTCTAATGTTATATCCTTGCAAATTAAATGATTTGGGAAAATAAAAATTGATAGTTAAAAAGTACCTTTCCCTGCATCTCTAGAATACCAATAATTCCTTAGCCTGTTAATTGTCATATTCAGACTATATATCTGACAGACATGGGGAATGCTTCTTAAATCCCCTGGCAGACATAAGGCTTTTGCAAAGGGAGCTATAAAAGAAACGTTATCTGCCACATGTATTGGCCTGAAGAGCTGAGAATGCTTTAATCCCCTGGCAATTTCATCCATCTTCTATTATGTATTGTGCATGTGCAGACTTGAAACTTTTGCCAAAACAGTTCAGACTTTTGACAATAACATCTTGCCTGAATGTGAACACATGACTGGAATCCAAGATCAGAATACCTTCGTGCATAAACACATGTAAATGTTTGTATGGAAGACAGCAATAAGTGTGGGAAAAATATATTTGTCTATTTTTAAATTGAAAAAAATATGTGTCAACAGATTGTCTTTATTAATTAGAAGGTGCTAAGACATAAATGCTGTTATAATTTATTATGATAGTTTAATACACATGACCTCTGGTCCAGACAGTATACTTATGATAATATAAAGATTCATCATGGTCAGTGGACATTGTACAGTTAACAAAATATGTAAGATGTACTAATATACAATGTATAACAATATACTACATTGATTGGTAAAATGTCACACACAAAAAACATCTGAGGATTCACATTAACTTACAGATATATGTTACAAAAATATTTTGTCACGTTAAACAAACTCCTTTTGTTGGAATATTAAATTATTCTAGCATCAACATCTTTCAAAATATACTGAAAGTAATTTTAACACTTTTTATAGGAACATAAAATTATTCTAGCATCAACATCTTTTAAAATGTACTAAAAATAAAATAAAATTAACATTTCTTTTAAAAACAAAAAGTTAATATTAATAAAATATAAATATAGCCTACCTAGGACATTTATTTTTACTGTATTGCATATCACATGATGTATAAATCTATCAATTGAACCATACATTATTGTATATGGGGTACATGGTATAGGAATATACACAGTCTTGTTTCAGTTGTATTTTTATGTCTGTACAATCTGACAACTTTTGCCCAATTATTTGTTTTTTGAGATTTATGTTAGTCCATCTGATTATAATTCCGAATACCCAGACTGAAGATCTGATAGACAGATGTAGAGAATGATGTTTTAATCCCATAGCAATTTCAGTGGCGCATTTATATAACTGCAAACTTATCTTTTCCCAAAATGTCTTAAAAGAAATTTGATGCAAATGCATCTGTTGCATTCTACATTTGTTGGAAACTCCAGCCAGAGGATCTGACAGAAATGGGGAATGCTGCTATAGCCCCCCTGATCACCCACATATTTGTTATTGGCATCTAGGTGCAGTAGCAAAGAGATCTGACAAAAGACAAAAACAACTCAATGTCATTACTTTTATTGCATGCCTCTGCTAGTTTAGTTGATTTAAATTTCTAGTTAAAATAACTAACAGGTTACAACCAACTTATTATTTTCGACAGTTTTTAATATGCTGATCAAACCAGTGATATATTCAGACTTTTACTGCTCAGTTGTTGTGCTAATAGCAAAAGTCAAGATTTTATTTCAAGCTAAAAAACAAAAATGATGCATTACAATTTATGATGTATCTATTTAAATGTAATAAGAGAGCATGTCAGTTCCATGTTTCATATTTGGTGTATTTTAACATTTCTTTTTTTTAAATGAAATTCAACTGGCACAGAACCGGACCTGGTAGTGCAATCGGTAAAGCGTCGGCTCCAGGTACGGGAGGCCCCGGGTTCGATCCCGGGCCGCGTCATACCAAAGTCATTAAAAATGGTAGTGGTATAGCTCCCTTGCTTACACTCAAGCAAATATAAGGGTAGTTTCACGACTGGTTGGCCCGATATCAGGATAATGTGACTGGGTGTGGTATCATGCCAGGTGTTCACGGCATGCTATACACAGTGAAGGCAGCACTATATCTGCTTCAAGTGGACGCCGTCTCCAGATAACTGAAATACTGTTGGTGGGACGATAAACCTAATAAACAAACATCAACTGGCACAGTGTTATTTAAAACAATTTTAGGGAACAATGGTGCAAAATGTGTCAACAATTCTTGTATTAATACTTTATTTTTACTGTCATTTGTTGTGTTTTATGTTTCTTTGTGTCAGGGTGAACCAGGTGTGTTGTATCAGGGAGAGATTTATGAGGGGGCAGGGCTGGGGGTGGTGTGGGGGTTGTTCAGGATATAACTGTTCCAATAATGATAAGGATAGCCCCAAATTGTTACTGATACATGTAAGCCCCTTAAGTCCCTCGGGAATTCTACACACGGTGGTTGGGACTTTAAATAGAGTCACAGTTAGTTCCTGTAGCTGGAATATTTGTAAGGTTCTAATTAATTTTTTTATGTAAATAAATTGCTATTTTATTTGAAATTGGTTTAAATGTATTTTTTTTAAGAAATAATTAAATAATCATTGTTCTTGTGGAAATTTATATGCTTGAGAGTGGCAGCATAGCTTAATTTGAGATGTCTTTATTCAAGGCAGTGTTGATAAAAATGCAAACAATATATAGTTAATTTGAAAGGTCTTGCTTAAAGCTGCTTGTTGATTTTTTCAGGAGTAGCAATGTAACAAAAAAAAAAACCAAAATGACTTCAGGGGGATGTAGCCTATTTCTGCATATCGTCGCTTTTATTCGAAAACCTCGTATATCCATTGTGCTCACTCTTCAGTAGAATGAAAAAACTTTATAATTTTAATATTCAACGGGTTACTAAAATGATGTTTATCACAATTTATTTGTTTTAACCAAGCCTTTAAGAAGCCCACACGCCACTTCAGTTGCGCAAGCGTCGGTGCCAAATCGACTCTTACGAGGATTTCTCTGTTATATATATTTGCGTTTTTGATTATACGTGTAGTTCCTGAAAATAGAACATGTCTAGGTCAGGTCTGAAATCAGAAGAACACGATTATACGTGATCTTCGCATAAGTGATATAATATTCACTAATGTTAATGCATACAAATAGAGCTCGTTTGTCTGGGTAAACGCGTTTATTAAAAAACAGACACGTGCATACAGCAGTGGGTAAGGTCAGCTTTGTTTATATGCATTTATGATAGTTGTACAAGCATGACATATGTGTACTAATGATTATGATGATATTAATTACAGTAATATAGCACGGAAAAACTTATATTTCCAAACATCGTTACAAAAGAGATCATAAAAGATGTCATTAATATTGTACAGGTATTCCTATACCTTTTTTACAGATAAACAAATTGCGGGCTCAGCAGCAATGTGAAATAATAATGAACAAGAGAACTTGGTCAACATAAAATCGCAATTCATGAATAAACGTGAAATAAAACATTGTGTTAATTATGTTGAATAAACCAGCAGAATAAAACATTGTTTGTCAACAATCCTTCCACAGTAATATCTCAGTTGTCACTTTGTCACACCGGAAATAAGTGTAACAGAATTGCAAACAGTGCAACAGTCTCACTAACAAGATGTTTAATTCAGTTCTAAACTGCGTGATATGTAATAATAGTGAACTTGGTCATACAATCGTAAAACCTTAAACGTTTCAGAAATAAACGTGAACTAAAAGATCATGATTGTAATACATAACTTTGAATTAACCAGCAAAATAAACATGACTATAAAGCATGTTGCCACAGTCACATCTTAGTTGTCACATGGTTACACCAAAAATGGTTTATTGGAATTGCAAACAGTGCAACAGCTTGGTTGTTTGGCACGGGCAAACCTAAACAGTTCTACATAGTTTGAGGGCGAGTAAATTGGTCTGCGATTGATGCATCATTCAATAGTACTGTGGACACTATCCACTATCATCTGAGTATGTCCTTTCTCCAAGAACTTCTGTGTCATTGTTACTTTATATTTTACTGCGAGTCTTAACAATGTATTTGACAATGTCGCGTTTCGATTCTGGTAACCACAACCATCACTTAATAGCACAATCTCTTCAGTTTCTGGCTTAATAATGGATTCAATATGGTTATTGAGGCATGAGGAAAACGAACTTGCCGTTAAACCACCCTCGCCCTCGTGCCAAAAGTAACATTTTACATCTTTAGTTTTCATATCATAGAGTGTAAAATTGTGACACGATAGTTTCGTTTTATAGTACATTGCACTAGCTTCTACTTTTGGAGACAATAAGACTGACTGGACATCCATAGTTAACACTTTCACTGTATCAGATTCTATTGCTCTCTTTTTGTCTTTTTCTTTTTCAGCTCTTGCCCCATCTTTTCGCCGTATGTGATTTGTGTATTCTTCTTCGTTTACATTTTTTGTTTCGTATCCGACGCAAACGTCACATTGATCTTTCTTTGGTTTAAACAGAGACAAGTTCATCTGATCAAATATTCTCTGTAAAACCAATCTTCCAACCCTGCTTTGTTCTTTTTCAACGCAGTGTTCACTGTATACTCGATATAGATCTGCAAATGATGTGAAAACCGGCTCAAGGTACACCTTGGATGACGTGGATCGACAATAATGCAATGGCATCTTAGGGAGCAACTCAAAGAACTCTCTAGCAAATTTAACCTCAGCACTCTCTTCTGTCACTGAACTCGCCCGTTCGATCTTTTTTGGTAAACCATGCTCGTCTGTCTTCTTCAGCCACTCATAAACGGTATACTCTCCTATTCCAAGGGTCGACAGGAATAAATCCTTACAGACAGGAAGCTTGTTCTCTCCGACTCTGAAATGGTATCTATATGTGAATTTCCTTCTGCTACCCTCTTGGCTTTTCTGCACTTCACATTTGTTTACTAGACTTGCAACATAGCATTGCTTTTCTCTCCAATCCATTCTGTTCCAGAATCCTTGGAAAATTTCTTGTCGAAAGGAATCACTTATATCAAAACACTTTCGTTTACTTTTGCACCGTTTGGAGCAGTTCCGTTGGCCCTGTATTCTTTCTGTTTTATCAGCGCAATGGGTTTTCTTGCCATTTACTTTTTTGACACCTTTATATGCCTTTCCCTCCATTCGCAGCTTCTTGTTTAGATTCTTACTCCATGTATCTGGATTTGCCATTCCTTTCTTTGCTTTTGGAGTTTTCATTTTACTATCATTGGACTGTTCTTGTTCAGTTATTGTGGTTTCTTCATTAATCGCCATGATTTCATTTTGATTTCCAGTCGTCTTGCTTACTTCACCCACATGGATATTGTTATAAGTATTTTGAACCATATCATTATTTGGCTGTTCTAATTCTGTTAAAATCTCCTCTTCATGGTATATTGGTATCTCAACTTGATTTTCTGTCGTCTTGTTTAAATTATTTTCGGCGACATTATTTTCAGTATTCTGAACCATCACATTTATAGACTGTTCTATTTCTGTTGTCACCTCTTCTTCGTGATGTATCGTTGCCTCAACGTGTTTTCTACCTATGATTATCACATTATTTAAATTCAAATCCTCAGCCTCGGTGTTCTTAATTGTCTGATCCATCTGAATTTCAAATCTTGCTTGGCTGTTATTTGTTAAATGTGACTGTGGAACACTTCTTTTAACCTTTTTCATTCTTCTCACTTTTTCATTTGACTGCGCGCTTGAATCATCGGACTCAGATGAAAGTCTATTTTGTTTTAGTTCTGCTTTAAAATTCCAATCTGGATCTTTCAATGAATCGTCTGAAGGATAACTGTCGTCACTGAATGTAGTCTCATCCTTGTATCGACCGTTTCTTTCAGTTTCTTCAATTGTGTTGGCATCACTATCTTTGTCGTCAGAGTAGTTATCATCCTCGCTCATACTTTCATCACATCTCAACATATTTTGAACATTAATTATTGATGAACCTTGTAATCGGTAAACGTCAGCACTAGACTCACTAGAACAATTTGCATTTTTAGTGTAACTATTATTGTTTGTTTCTTCACTTGAAATCGCCTGTTCTCTTTTCTGGAGTGCCAGCTGCACTAAAAGTTTACCTCGAGATGACATAATGAATCTTTATTTAGCACCCGTTTACACAATTGGGATGGAATTTCATTTCAACAAGTCTATCATTGGTTTTGTCAACGAAAACGTATCTCGGCGTTGTTACTTTGTACAATGTGTAATAAGTATTTTGCAAGAAATTGAAATGTGTTCCCCTTGATGTATTATGTCCTTGTTCTCGATTTGCGATAAGTTTACACATATTTATCGTTTTATTGCTCAAACGCATGTCATTGTTACTTCTTAGCCATTTATTGGACATCTTCACAAAAGCAGCAGAAATATCGCCCAATGATATCCTTTGGTGATTCACAAACACACTTCATATGAAAACGGAATCGACAACCCCAACAGAACAGCCAAATGTCACCATTAGAGTCCTTTAGAAACACTTCATCTCCTGGAAGCAGTTGTTTCTCAAGTTGTAAACTGTTTTCAGGACGTTGCTTGCATATATCGCAGATCCAAGCGTCATCCGGGCCGGAGTCAGAAGATTGGGACATTACCTGCAATAGAAAATGCTGATTTAGACAAATGAGTAGAGGCACACAGAAAGACTTTTGCGACCAGTGTTGGCCCAGATCAGCTTGCGTAACCGCATAGGCTAATCCAGGCCAACACTGCTGCCTAGTAAATCACAGAGGACCTCTACTGTATCAAAAAGCAGTTTACTGATCTTAATTCAAGTCATGGGTTCTCGGTGCATTAAAAGGAAAACATTAAATTTTGTCGGAAACTCACAAACATTTCGAAGGTATGTTATCGTAGGGAGTGGCTGATGTGAAACAACTCTAGCTATAGAATGATATCCCGAACACGATTTTGGGTGCAACCGTATTTCTGTAAGACTATCCCTTCTTTTTTGTTTGAACATTTGCAGGAAATATTAGCTTTAAAGAAAACGAACAGAAGCATTTTGATAACGTATGCCAATGCAGAAAATATCTGTACTTTGTTTTTGCTTGTAAAAGCTGGCTGCAGAAACTCAAATCTTAATTCGAAAATCTCGTATAATAGACCAAGACGGTGCCGTCATATATGAGAAAAACACGTATCATTTTTTATTCATGGTAAATCAGTTATCAACAAACCATTTTCGATCTTTTGAAGTTAATTATATTACAAACTATCACAAACACGTAAAAAACATCCAAACGAGACGTACTAGATGACATGGTGATACTGACAAAATGTAAACAAAACACCATGAGTATAGTCATATTTTGTTTTTCAATAAAAAGGATGATTGGCTGCTTATAACAAACGACAATAGTGTCTTTTAGCAGAGTTTTATATGTTTCGAACAAAGAAAAAGGTGTTGTACTCACACATTTATTTAAATTCCATCATCACAACATAATTCAACTGGTCATAACCGAAAGTAACTTTTACGAGATTTTCGCACATAAAATAATTCGTCCAATTGTATTCCAAGATTTTGTCACATGCTCATTTTGCATCACTCCAATTGGCTATCGTATCCGGCATTTTCGCAGAACATGTAGCTGAGACCTGCCGATTTAATGCACGCATAAAAGTTTTCGCGCCAAACACGTTATACAAGGTTTTCGAATAAAAGCGACGATATACTGTATGGTTAGATAATTTAGAACCAGCCACCATGACTTGCTGCAAGCACATTTGAAAATTCAATTATATCCTTTTTTTCTGCTACTGTATAGTGCCGAATAAATATAATTGGGTTGCAAATTTCTGTTAAGTAAGGTTTTCAGTAAAATTTGAATTATACATTTAGGGGCAATTCCTTTTGTGTTTAAAACTAGATAAGAAAATTATGAAAGGACAGACTGGTCAATTTCTCAATACTCACTTTCTTTTATTATTTCAGTTCAAAAATGGTCACAATTAAAGCAAGACATGCTATTATGATCAGATATTCCCCAAAACTCAAAGACAATCAGCTTGCTATGGTTACATGTATAAAGATATACCTGTATAATGATTTAGTTAATATGAGTGGTCAGTTCGATACCACCTTCAAGATTAAACTTAAAATCTACAGTTTATAAGTAACTAATTCTAATGAAAAGTTAAAATACTTTGTAGTTATATTAATGGTGAGAATTTTTTTTGTCATAAATGAATAGCATAGAACTATTTTTTTGCAAACAAAATAGTTTCTTTTATCTAACATTTTCTCACATGTATAAAGTCTTCCTTACATGTGGGTAGACTTTAACATTTTTATATATTTTGTGATGCAATAAATTTAATTTTTTAACAGGTTCAGAGAAGTGCAAGGAATTTTTTAACTTGGTTTTAAAATAAATTTAAAAAAACAACAACTAAAAGTATCTAACCATTTTAAATGTCTTGCATAGAAATAAATAAATGGTAATTTTTCTATTTTTTGTCAATTAGTATAATATTGTATTTTCTAACCTAATTTAGAACCACATTTAAAATCTACTGCTGGTAATCTAATCTTTGTTTTTTCAGGAGACTTAAATTTCCATTGCAAATTGAATTGCTTCAATAATTCTTAAATTAGTGCTACATGAAATTATTTTTTAAACATTTTTGGGTACTTTTGTCAATTTTTGTCTGAAAATATATCATTAGAATGTCTGGTAAGTTTTACTGATTTTTCCTTTGACAAAAGATTTAGCCGTATTCTGCTACATTTGTTATTAAACATTTTGTTTTATTTTGCTGACAATTCAAAAAAGAGTTACTAAAAAAATTGATAGACGGTTTGATTTGTTGTATTCTTGTAACATATAATATCACCGCAACACAATTATGCTCAGTATAGAGCTAATTTGGTGGTAGAAATGCACTGAACCAACAAAGTACCATTAGCTTCTACAGGTCAGCTAGATAACCTTTTCACTGAAATGTTTCTGCCTTGACTGGAACTTGAACCAAAGTGATGTTGGGCCAAGAAGATATGAGTCTGCCACAATCAACTGGGCCATGAGTGGCAACACTAGATTCTGCAACAAAACTTACTGGCCCTGAAACTGACAGGTTTCTGTGGGAGCAGGTTGGATATGGATGTACAGTATTTGCCTGGGCTTATTTAATTTGAGATATTCAAATTGAATGTTTGTAAACTCATGGTAAATAGAATTGTTTGCCAATTACATGTTTGTACATATGCAATGAGGTTCAGACGCTAGAAACTCCTGACTTATTTAAAATATGTTGCTAATTCTGGAGACATACGCAATTTGCTGTCAGGACTAAGGAATAAAAAATAGCTAGCAATAGAGAGAGAAATAAAACTAGAAATTATTGACATTTTTATGTGGATAAATGTATTATTTGTATCAATGTCTGTGTAGTTAAGTCAGATAGAGAAATAAAAACTAGAAAAAATTCACTTTTATTATTTTATGTGGGGAAGTCTGTGGTTTGATGTTGTACCATTCTCTACTGGTTACTTGCAGTAGTTATTGAAAGAGACAGACACCAACAAAGAACGACTATTGTTTTGGAAGCTAGCATTTTTTAATCTGGAAAAATGGCAGTAAGGGCAAAAATGAGAAAATCTGCAACATTAACTTCTCAAACATGAGAGCCAAAACTTGAGTTAAAGACATAAAGATACTGCTATTCTAAGGTCTTACCTTATTGCTGTATACAGTCCAATCACAATACTCGAATCACAATCGAACGAATGTACAGGTTACTACAGATACATTTGCTGGTCCTGTCAGTATTTCTATATATCATATGTAGAAAATGTTATGATACTTCGGATCGTGATTCTTTGGAATACTACACTCAATCAGTTGATTATTGTGGTCCCTTAACCAATTATGCAGTTTATTAAGTGACACCTTTAGGAATACCGAAACCCACTGCCATATTTTCACACCTCTGTGTGTGAAAGCAGTTCAGCTTGCTTTCTGACATCAGCTTGGCTAATTGGCACGGCAACATGTTTGCGACAAACAATAAGCACATTGTTCACTGTTTGGTGTTGCCACAATATTGAGTAAATTAAGTAAAGTCCTGTATATTTGATAGGCAAATTAGTTGCTAGCCATAAGCTGAAAGGTGAAAGGCGAGGGTAAATAAGGCTGTTTGGTCAGAAAATCAGTATCTACCTGCTACGCATCACAACCTTCCACCATACTACCACCTAAGCATTATCATCCTTTTATCTAGTAAAAAAGTTATTTGTCACATTAGTTTTCTACAATGAAAAGCGAAGTTTTCTATTTTGTAGTAAATAATGATGATTACATGCAATTTTATATAATATATATCCAATAACAATAAGCTTTCTTTTCATTTTATTCCCATATTACAATGACAAAAAGACAATAATGACAACCATGTTATGTCAAGTAGAAACCGGATCATGGTAACAACAATGGTCAACAATGGCCAACAGCTGCAATCAACAATGTCACTGAGGTAACACACACTATTTCATATTCTACGATTGAACAAATAATTGGTCTGGTCTGATGTACATAATCATATGTAGTATCGTGATTGGGTGTTCATACTTTTTGCTTTAAGGTCAAAAGAATAAAGAGAGAAAATATCAGAATTGAGACAAAAAAGATGAATCATGTGTTTACTTGATTGGGCTCATTTTTTTGTCCTGAGAATATTTATAAAGCTTTTATAACAAAACGTGTTAAACTGGCTTTTAGCCACAGTTGATTGATCAAGGACTATGCCCCCCAATATTTTTTTCAAGTTTTGTTTCACATGGCCATTTATTTTTCATTTATCAACTCCGACAAATGTAGTATTGGTTACAGAGCATTTCTGGTCAGTCGTTTCACATATTTTAATTTTCTTTATAACAGTTTATATATCTTTTGACAAAAAATACTGAATTTGGTCATTCTTTGTATCAAAATGACAGTTCAGTGAAAGATTACTAAACATATATTGCAGAGTTTCTTTCATGATATCTTATCATATTACACATCACTTTTTAATTGGGTTATACACATAACATGACAATACACAGTATCAACAATTAAACTGCACATTATAAGGACTGTTATTAAGTTTAATGCATTTGACAGTTCAATGTTTGTTGGAGTTAACCTCTAATTGGGCGTATTGTTAAACTGACTTTCTTAATCAGTCATAACATTCCTAGAAGCTTAAAAATAATTTTAATTTACTACAAAATGCCAGGTATTGGGGAATTTGTACCACATGTCAATGGTTTCATATATGTGCAACACTTTTTCAGGATGGAATCTGCTAATTCAAAGATTTTAGTATTGCATAAAACCTAAAAAATATAAATTATATAAACTAAAATTATAAAAATTATATTTTATTTGCTTAAATTATGTAAGTAATGTTGTATTTACTAATCTTACAGTCATTAGATTGTATTTATAAAAAAGTATAAAGTAATCTTTACAAATTTACAAATTATATAGAGTTTAATGAAAACTATATGGTATGTAATGAAATAATGTAGTATTTCCTTATAACTTTGTTTTATGTACTGATTCTTTAATAGTATTTTCTGAAAGTTATATGGTGTTGACTGAGAAATTTATGTAATTTACTGACCTTTATAAGGTCATAGCCAATATCATATGGAATTTTAAAATTGTATGGGTTCACCCGAAAATTATTTATTAAAAATTATTGGATATTTGCTGAAAGTTATTTACTGTAAACAGTTAGGTATTTAATTAAATTTGTTTTATGACAGTTATGATTTTACATGAAAGTTATCATTGTTCTTTTGAAATGTACATGGTATTTACTGATGATAAAAAGGTATCTAGTACTATTGACAGTAAATTATGGCAGTTATTTGGAATAATGGCTTTCTAGCATGAAGTTTATTATTTTCTGTATTTTTTTTTTATCTGTTCCCAGTGCTAGTATGCAGCAGCCAGGGAGGTCCAAGACGATGTGGAGGTCAAGGGGACCTTTTGTCAGGTACAATGGGGACATTTACATACTGGGCCCAGCAGCAGTACAGTGGGGACCCAGCCCACATCTGGTAGGACTGTCCTCCCTTGAATATACTTTGATACATGTGCTTACATGAAAAAAATTCACAGGGCAATGAAAATTATGTGTTAGAACTTTCATCATTTTTTTACAACAAAACATCTATTTTATAATTTATTATTATTTTTTTAATCGCCTAATTTGGACTTTATTTATTGTGATGTTGAATCGTGACAAATTTTCATAATTGTTAGAAAAGCAATTAAAAAATTTCTCCATTTTTTTTGTCCTGTGTGTTTTAAAAAAAAAAATCTTTCTGTTGTTGACAACAAAACCAGGTATACATCCATTTATTTGGTTACTTTCTTTTCCTGATACTTGTTGCCACCTTGTGATTGAAACACCACTATGTGAAGCTTATACATTTTTTGTGGTGATAGCAATGTTATAATTGTCTGATCTTCTACAATAAGATAACAACTTTTTTCCTTCCAGGTATAGGCAGAATTGAAACATTTTTGAGTTCCATGGGTAGTACAAAATGTTACATGCTAGCTTTTGAAATTTAAGAAAAAAAACTCATTTTCATTTACTTGCTAAATCTTAAGAGCTAATGTCATTATTTTTACTATTTAACCATGGTCATTTTAATGTTGTGTTTGAATAATGAATATTCTCAGAATTGCATTCATTATGGGTTCAAAATAAGAATGCCATTTTCAAGGCAAACGTAACGTTAGTTTAGACAACAGTAAATTACTCATACTGCGAGGATTATTACCTTGCCGTGAAACATCATTTATTATTTTTATCTCTCCTGCTATTTGATTGGTCAGTGACATTTCTACCCACAATTCACTTGTGCCATTGGAAGGTCAGACTTGACAGTGATGCATGGGTGGGGTAGTGTGCATATCGTTTGGGACTAAATGTACCTTCTATAGTGAAGTGCCAGAAATCTCTATGGAAATACAATTATGACCAGAGTCATATTTCATCCATCACAAATTTACCCCATCTCTATAAAGATATGCAAGATTTCATCAAAATACCATACAAATTCGGTACAACTGTTCCCTTGATAAATGTTCATCTGCATATGATATACCCTAGTGAATTTTGAATCGAGCTTCTGTTTCATGCTCTTTGACACCCCTATGGTTATGTACAGATATGGTATACTTTGATTATATTGGCATTGACTGTAGTTAATGGTCACTTACTGGATATTGTCCCCTCTAGATCTTGGACGGAGACTGATAAATACCCATCCTTGAACTTCATCAATGGTACTTGATGCATGGTTTTGATCAAAGCCCCAGGAAGTGATTGCAAGTGATCTAAAATCATTCAACTGAATCTGTCACTTTAACTTAATTTGATAGAACCAGCTGTCTGAAATTTTAATTGTATCTGTAGCTTTCAATATTGTTCCTCATGGTCTTATGCAAAAAATGTCTCATCATCTATTTCTAAAAGCTAAATAGCATTTGTTTAGCTTTCTGATACATTGTTTCTGGCAAATTTGATGCTCTGCATCAACTTTTTCTTGAACTTTTATGTCGTCTGTAGTTCATGCCACATTAACATTTGACAGTTATATTTTATTTTATTTTCTGATACAAAAATACTCACAGCTGTCCAATGCCTATTGTTCTGATAATGGAAGAAAGTTTGGACTGGCATTGCAACCATCAGTAGACTTATCGCTTCATCACACTGTCATGGGCATCATCCCCAATGTTGAATTACGGTGGAACCAGTCCACACAAAAACATCTCATACCATAATTATGTTTGTATCTGTTCACAAAAATATCTCACACTGCAATTATGTTGCCAATGATACATCAGGAGAGTATAGCCATAACAAAGCAGTTCTAGCCTTATTGTGTATAATGGATGTATCAAATCCATCTGCAACTGGTTGAGGGATGTCATTAATGTATGCTGCTTTGTTAGAATAACTCAGAAGTTTGGTAGGATGTAAATCAAACATATGGCTGACCTCTTGTCTTGTATCGGAGTGATAAGATAGGCTTCAACAGGAGTATCATCAAGTATTTTCATAATGAAGACCCCTAAACAATATCTGCAACCACTGTTATTTGACTTTGACTCACTAGCAGTAGGACTATCTCACTTGAAAAATGCTGTTGCAACAATATAGATGAAATCACTGCAAGCAAAGAGGTGTTTACCAGATTAAGAAAGGTAGTCAGATTTTGAGACAATGACAAGGGGTAGAGATGCTGTACCTTTTGTGTTAGACAATCCATTCCTTCTCAAACTACTGAACTCCATTTCCAACTTGGTGGACATAAGCAAAAGATTGAGACTCTGAAGATTGCTGCACCCACATTTGGCTGGAGAGTAGGTCCCAAGTCCTATGCTGGTTATATCACACAAGGATTCTTTAGTTTTCCATTCTCTGGATGGGGAGAGGTGTTATAAACTCATAATTCCCTTTCTTGTTGCAGTTTTAACAAGCTTTGCATCTAGGATAAGCAGGCTGGACAAATTAATGTAAACATTTGATGACTTCGTTCTGCTACAGGATTTTGACTAATTTACATTAAATCATGATAATTTATAATTAATTTTTTGTTGTGCTGGAGAGACATATAGTTTAAAATTTATCTGTCAGCATCCTCCTATGTAACATTTAGAAAACAAATGTTAAAAATGACTGTTTACATGTAGCTTCCGTTTTAGTATAATTTTGAATCAATAATTAACATACATTAATGTTAATACTCCAGACAGTCCAGTGTAATTAATTGCAAATATGTATCAACATAATTAACCCTTATGAATAACTGATCTTCTTGCATCCTAATCACTCAAGCTAATTTGCAGAGAGGCATGTCCTTCATACATTTTTAGCTCCATTTAGCTCTTGTTGATATCCTTTCAAACAATGGTAAGCATGCTTGTTTTTATGTTTTAGCCACTGAATTGAAACAACTGATGAAAGGGCAGTTATTTGGCACATAATTGTGGCCAAACAATTGGGTCATTTCTGTCCAATTTTGCAATTTTGCCACCATAAAACTTCAGCAATGTGATTTTGTTGTTTTTTTATTAAACAAAATAACTAAGTCAATTACCCTTTATTACGACAATAAAATATTCATAGGATACTATGAATGCATTAAACATTTGCATGCTTCAACTCCAGTATTTTAGGGGCATACCACTGAGAAAATTTGAATTTAATACCACTAATGCTGGCTGGCTGATTGTCATATGATCATATTTCTTGCTTGACCGTCAGTCAATGTTTGAAACAAAAGAGACTGACCAGTGTAGTGTCCAGTAAATCTTGATTGATTGTGGCCATGGTTGACCAGTCAGATGGCTGCAATGTCCATCTAATCTGGACAAATATGACAATGGTCAGTCAATGAGACCCCAGATCATTTGTACTGCTTATTGTTCCCAGTGTGTGATATCTCTTATTAAAACAGTTTTGTTTCAGTACTTGTGGTTTAGTTTAACCCTGTTGTTTATACATATGCCATTTTAAGTCTTTTCAAAACAAACACAATTATCACTCTTATTTGAATAGAATATAAGGCTTTTTGAGACTAGAATTATATGTTGAACATACATGTTTTACAAATACTTCAAACTTTAAAAAAAATATCAGATGAATTTCACAATCATAAAAATGTACATTACTATGAATGAAAGAGTAAAGCAGGATTCAAAATATAACCATGCTGTTATTCTAAACTTGACTCCTACGACCATAAGTTACAAACTAAATAGAGAATTAATTGTCCGGAATTATGACAGATAACATTAGTTCATAATGGCAAACGCTGCGCGCGATTAAGTGATGTAACTGACGCCATGTCGTTGCTTTTGTTTATGTAACGTTCAGTTTTCAAATAAATGTCAAACCATACAGAAGTACCCTTTTCACTCTCCATAACTACTATATGATCACAAATACCGGTTACATTATTTTTCCCTTGTTACCTGGACAAATGGGACAATTATTAAAACTAAATAGTAGTTATTGGACATTAACTGTGCTGCTCATTGTTTTCCTATCTTCTCAATCAATTTGGACTATTGTTTGATTGAAAATCTTTGTTCTAATGATTGTGTTGTATCTTTGATTTATCAAACATGTGTTAAAGAAATGGTGGTTAAGTATGTTGTATTGTGTGCAAAATTCAAATATTAGCAAAATATTTTGTTACAACAAATTTTGAATACAAATGTGAGATTCCATAGACTTTAAGTGCAACATATTTGTCAATCTTGTCAATGCCAGTCAACAGAAACCCCACAAAAATTGAGCCATCCGAACTCTGGTCAGTGGTGCTTTGTCTTTGAATGCCTCTTTAATATGCCAGCTTTACATCTTAAAACAATTGTTTTTCAATGCAAAATATAGTTACAAAATAAAACAGGAGTAGTATAGAGCCATGTTTTCTCCATTTCTTTTATAAATTGTCACTACTGAAGGATCTTTTATGTATTTTTACATGTCGATGTATTTGAAACTAACTTTTAGAAAACTTTACACATGTAGTGACTGACACATGTAGTCAATGGTCAAACCTCTACAATCAAGAATAATGATCACCTAGAGCTGTTTTGTTATTTTACCATTTTTTTTGTAGGATATTTTTCATACCATTGTTTTTATAGCATGTAATTGAAGTTGAGGGTGGGTAATCATTTTTAGATGGACTCAATTATAAATGTTCACAGGCATGGTGTGAGAGGAATTAAACCCTTGCTGGACACTGCCATGAAAACTTATTGTATGAAAACATTGTTAACTCTTAACCTGCTTAAAGCATAATTTGATTGACTGAGGCAAATTGTAACACGGAGCTGTCTGATCAAGATGTACACTCTTTATTGAATATTTACATTTACATTTTGTAAACAGTGAAATTATTGGCAAATTAAGATGAATCAGTAAGGTTTAGTAACAAAATCAAGCAAGTGAAGGGCTCAGATATCAGAATCTCTACTAGGACCTTGATTTGCATGTCCAACAAGGAGCATCCCGGCTTTATGACTGCTGGTCACTTTAGGATGTGTGATACAGGAAGTAAAGCCTGCTGGTCAAGAAATGACCAAATCAGTCATGATTAGTGACCAGGGATGAACTGGCCTTCTAATCATACAGGGCCAACAGTGCCATGCCAGTATGGATGCAGCTGGCCTCATGCAATACAGCCATTAGATATTAATTCTGATAAATGAATGCTTTGGATGTAAGACAGGGAAGGAAAGGTGCAAATTTATCATAATGATTGAAGTTATTGGTAGATGGTCTGAGTTATAATTGAAAATCCATAGTAGGCTTGACTGTTGTCAGTGTGTGCCTTTAACTGAATATATTAAGTATTCTTCGACAGCTTGATCACTGTCTTATCATAGTGGTCTGGTGATGCTGGAGACTGGTTCAATAGGAAGGATGTAGGTCAAATGCATAAAAAAATTTAATGTTTGCTCATAGACTCCCCTGGAAAGAGAATCAAAAGCTTACTAGATCAGAATGGTCCTCTAATAATTAAACTGGAAAGATTGAATCCTCATTTGGAACATTCATGGTCACTGTATTCTTGAATGACACAGCATGACACAGCAATAAAGAGTCATTGAAACTCAAGCGAGTAACTCTCAACTGCTTGATCTCATACCCTTCCTCTGTTTTAATTTTAAATTCAACAATAATAATTCTAAGATATGCTATAATGCCTTCAATTAAATGTCAGTACATGTATAATCTGCTTAAATTATATGAATAAAATTCTCTATCATTAACAGAAGGATTTTTTGGGTGGATTTTTTTTTCCAAAGGACAGACCTTAAATTGCAGTGCAGCATTTTTGCAGATGTATTAAATGAGTAATAAAATGCATTGTGATATGCAGACTTCTTGACTTGTAATTACAGATTTGTTTAGAAATTTATTTCATGATGTTCTTCATTGTTTGATTTTTAATGGTGACTTAATAAGGATGTAGTCACTGGTCATGGGAATTTGATATGCTTAAATAAATATTAAACAGAATTGACAAGATAGCTAAGGAAATAGAGAAAGAACATGAACAAAATTTGATATGAAAAAGTATCCTTATTGCTTGAAAGAACCAGTTTTTTAAATTGAAGCAAAACTTTAAACTTGTAGAGAAAAAATTTGCTGAACTCAAAAATACTATAAATGGAAAAGTATTTTTTATAATGGCATTTTTTCATCTAATGTAGAAATTAAGTGATGATTTTTCAAAAAGTCAGTAGTAAGTAAAAAAGATATTCAGAGACTGATGCAAATGAGTTTTATAAAATGAGATAATAAATGAATCATCATTTTGGAAAAAAAATGTAATTATTCCAGATACTAGTAATGTAAAATTGGTTTATGTAAACTGGCTGAGTGACTGAACATTTTTTTTATGACAGATAATGATAAGAACTGATGATAACTGATCAATGAGTACTGTGAGTAAACACATCTGTTATTATAATATTATACCATTCTGGCCCAATGAGCTTATTCATGGACTGAAGATAAAAATGAAAAAAAAAGATAAATTAATATAAGGGACAAATGACACTTGAAGTGTCACATAACACTACTGTTTTAATCATAACAGAAATGTAATCTTAAATATTGCTTCCTGTTGGTAGGAGTACATGTATGACCAGGCTGTAACCCTCTGATGTTCAGAATACACATGGTGGCTCCATTTATCAGGCTTAGACTTCATTTAGTGTTTCAACATTAACCCTTTCTAAACTCTGAACCTGCTAAGCACAAATTAATCAGACTTATACAAAAAGTGTTGATCCAGATCAGTCAGCTCCCACTGGAAACTGTCAGATCAGAACCCACACTAGTTGCAGCAGGGTTTGTTGTACAATGTCTAATTGATTTTGCACATATTTTTACCAAATAATTGAGTATTTCTATAGTTTCCCAACAAATGTACAAGAAAGCAGGTTGAGGCTCAAGTCTCAATAATCAGCCAGCAAGACAGACGATGGTTTGCCAGGAATCAGTAGCCACAATGACATCCATTGTGAGCTAATTGCATCATTTATCTGGATTTATTTGTGTCCCTAATAAATCATTCAGACCCTTTGCCCCTCAGCCCTCGCCCACGGACACAGAGACACAAATGGTAGGCAGGCATTAACATAGCATGGTATGATCAGATTTAGGGCTGCCTTAACCGTGATATCATGTCATAATCACTTGACACTATACTCTTACAATGTCACGCTTTCCTTCCAGTCACATATTTCGACACAAGGCTGACCAGTCATGGAATTATTCTCATAGGCTGATTGTTTGCAGAAAGCTAGACCCATTCATTTTGTTCTTTTTATGACTTTGGTGTTTTGTGGTTTGGACAAAAAAAACCAGGGCAAAAGATTGTAGAAGTCTGAGTTTCTGTCTGAGACTATTCTAAAGATTCAGATTGGCTGAATATTTCATGGAATTTGAAATCTGACCAATCAGATGGTTGAGGATAATCTCAGCCTCAAGCTCAAAGATTTATAACATTTGACCCTTGAGCAGAGACTCAATTCACTGGCCTGCCAGGACTGTCTTGTTACTTTCCTTTAACAAGCCATTTGGGAACTCTTAAGTATAGCACCTGGGAGCAGGAGGTTACATTGCAAATCCTCAGTCAAGAAATATTGAAGTCATTAAAACTATATTTGTTAGTGAAGCCTTTCCACCTGTCACCAAGGATGTTCCATGACTGGTTTACCAGGTGTCAATGTTTCTGCAATGTATTATTACAAGTGGTCATTATGCTACAACAGTGAAGGCAGTAATAAACTTACCCCAGAAAATATCATTTTTGTCATCATCAAAATATTGTGACTGAAACATTAGCCATCAGGCTATGGGTTATATATACTAACAGGGAAACTGCTGTTAACTGAATGTTCACAAAATCTGTTTGACATTGGGTAGAAAACACTGACTGTGTATATCTGAGTCTGCTATGCATGTATTTATATGTCAAATTAATGTAGATACAGATCCGGAAGCTTCCATCTGGCTTCCTGCTAGGAACTGTTTGATCAGAAACTGCACTATTTGCTGCCAAGTCTCCAGGAATATGTCCCTGCACCTCAGCACAGACGATGACTAACAGTACTGGGTTATCAACAAAATCAAGCTGGAGAAGGGTTTAGTTATATCTTAAATGATGATGCTCAGAATTAGCTTGACAGTAACAGTAATGAGTTGGAAAAATCATTCACTGTGTAATGGAGTTTGTTTTCTTGATTTGATTTGTGTTTTGTGAACATAATAGTAATATTGTACACAGAATCGGCTTCTTATTAGTGGAATAAACATAAAAGTCAGAACAGAAATACATAGATTGTATGTACATGGTATTTTAACCATGTATAGTCAACCTTTACTTGCTAGAAACACTATTACAATGGGGTAAAAAATTTACTTTTATGCTAGTGTACATACTTTTTGGAACTTATTTTAATGGTTTCAAGCAAACATTATTTTTGTAAATATTAAATATAATTACCCTGACAATTTCATAATGACACCAATCAGTGTGTCTTAAATAAGTCAATAAAAATTTAAATTGATACTCAAACATACACAAACTTATTAAGATTAAAATTTAAAAAATCAACATGAAAATTTGACTGCCATAGCCTGGACCCAAACCTGCGGGCCTTTTGATTACTGGTCAAGTGCACCACCACTACACCACTTCAAATATTTTCATGTTTACTATATTTATATGCTTATGCTTATTGCTTCAGAAATAAAATAATAAAAGAGGAAGAAAATAATATTAGAATCCATCAAAGATAAATCCGATAAGCTGTCGTTTATGTATGGAATTAATGGTTAAATATTTTGTGACAAATCAGTTTTCATTTTTTGCATTTTTACATGTACAAGAAAACTCCCCAGAATAACAAGAGTGTAATTAATTCACAACAAATTCATTATGAAAAAGAAAAAGCACACAATGATATACACCCAACATTTACTGTAGTTGAGCAGTATGACTTTCTCATTCATATTAAATCAATTGCAATTGTACTCCACTGCAGCTCATGCAGGGGGCAGTATTAAAATTATCAATTCAAAAGTTTGCATTTCAATATTATCAAGGTACTTTTATAACTCTTAACATCATTATTTATGGAGTTAATACTATGATATTTAAGGTGCATTAAGTGCAAATTGATCAGACTTAGGCATAATGTTTAAACCCAAATCAGCCAGCTATTTGGTCCTCTTAAACAATATTTTAAGTCTAAAGAAAATTAGTCTTGTTACTTTTGCATTAAAATAAAGAAAGTAGCAAAGTTTTAGGCTATTAATAAATGTAGCAGCTTTAGGGTTAATGTCACTCTAATTATGTCATAATTACCCTCTACTGCTGCCACCTAGTGGCTGTTCTGTGTGTCACTCTTGTTTTCCCCATCGACCCTAGGGATCGGAGTTCCGTGTCTGGATGGCCCCATGATGGATGATGTTCATTTAGACGCAAATTATGGCATCTTATTGGACCATTGTCTCAAATAATTGAAATTTGAATAATCATAAAACAAGTTGCCAAAGATGGCAGGGACAAGTGTAATGACTTTTTTGTGGAAGTTATGTGTTGTCTTGCTGGGTTCTCTGTTTTGGCATACAATAAAACATTTTTATTGGCATTCTTTGCATGTGAGCACTGTTTGGACAGTGTTAGAAAGTGTTTTTTTTTATCAGTCTGTTGATGTTGGTTATTGTTATTGTTTCATTAGTCTATAAATAGTGTTTGTACCCACCAGAATGTGACAGACAGGAGTTCTATAAGTACTTATTATGCAGTTTTTGCTGGGTATTAGAAGACATTGTCTTCACCAATATTAAAATAACCTTCGTGCAGGTAACGAGAGCTCTTTGTTAAAGTTACCATACTAGATTTTGTAAATAGCTTATACAAAATCTTAGTCTATCTGCATAACTGTCTAGGCATTATGCTAATGATTGTATTGCTAGTGGTCCAGACCCTGATCAGACAGCAGTAAGGAGGTGGCTGAGCTGGATCTGCACTATTTGTCATAAGTCATATCAATACAAGTGTAATTTAGAGCCAAATTTAAATATCTCCTAGTGGTTGTGTGTGATTACCTGGTTTCTACCTATACCTGAACAGATCATAGACTAGTATCTGACAAAGGAAAAGTCCAGGCACCAGTAATCAAATAGAACAAAAGTATTAGAAGATAAATCACACTGTCCACTAATAAAACTTTTTCAAATCAATTTTTGACCAGTTCAAAAATCAACAATATTGATGTTGAGCTGTTATGAGTGTTATGAAAAAGTACAGTTTGTAAAACCGTAGTAATTTGATTGTTTAAAAAGAAACATTGAATTTGTAGTCTGCTGCAAATAATTATCATTTTAAATATTTAAAATATAAAAATAAGTATAAAGAATGTAATGGACCAATGTTTTGCATCTTTTTCTTAAGTTTAACATATGTAGCATGTAAATTTACTGTTGTCTTTTTTTAAACCAACCTTCTTTAAACAATAAAAAATGACATCTGTCAGGAAAAAGATTTGTGAAATTGAGACATCTGTTTTCCACGGCAGTTAGTTTGGGAGAGTTAGTCTGCATGTGTGATTCTAGAGTCGTTCATAAAGTTAATACGTGTAGAATTGAGATAAAAATCGTTCTTTCCAGCTCATTTATAAAAGAAATATATTATCTTTTTTTCAAAGACATATTGTAATTCTCTCATGACTTTTTGGCTTTCTGTAAATGAATACTTTTTAAATGCTTGTTGTCAGTTATAGTCAAGCAAGACTTATTTACTGCTCTCTTGGTGTTCTTTAAAATATATATATATTTTTTTTGTAAAAGTAACTTTGCAACTCTATTTCCCAATTATATCATGACTGATTGTAACTTCTTTTTTTGTATTACTTTAATTCCAATTTCTTTCTTATTGATTTGCTTAAAGTCTGCAACTTTTTTTTCTGATACCATCAGAACCAGTTTAATAAAAATGCTTGCTGACAAATAGCCAGAGTGATGGCTGCCTTTATTGCAGCCAAAACAGAGAGGCTACCTTTATTGAAGGGCCCATTCTCTATCCCCCTGTATCAGTTGGGTTTATCAGGAATTGCAAAATCATTGTGAGGCAGCCATGGTCAAGTGGCAGAGTTGCTGACTAGTAATTCCTCTGACTGTTTTGCCTCCAACTGCATTGGTTTAAGTCCTATTTGAGGGATAGGACTTAATGTGGGAAGGTCTTATTAGCTGCCCCGTTGTGGCAGTGATTCTACCCAGACAAGCTAGAAAACACAATAATGAACATAACTGTGATACTCTGGTATATTTCAAAAACTAAAACAAATCAAAACAAACAGCAAAAGTTCCAGAAATTTAGAGTCTTGGCAGAACTTAAAACAGCCAAACAGCAAAACATCCAGACAGTTTGCATGGGTAGCATGTGGTGAATAGATCGTCCATTTACCCTGTATGGATTATCCTGCCGTATCTAAGTCATCAAACATTTACAGCCATGGCAGCACATCTAACAGCCAAGCCGCCTGCTATGGCTACTTATGTTAAAGAGATCACTTTCCATTCACCCTATGTTGAAGTGTTATCCAGCAGTTGCTATTACTGCCACGGCTTCTGACGATTGCTGCTTACGATTGCTGCTTACGCTGCTGATAAGTTTTGGGGGTAACGAGCTGTTAAATTGTGATGCCTATCTGCAGCCATCATGCAATCTAGATAACGCTCAGCAGGCAACAATTGGCTACAATGGACTGATGATAGACAGAAATATATCATGAATAGAGTCTGAAATATATGATGACAGGAAACTCAAGGGCACCCAGACCTCCGGTTTGGAAGGGTTAGAGTGTTGAAATGATGTTATAAGATAAACTGATGAACAGAAAACTGCTCTACAGTAACAACTTATAGATGTGTTTTATTATCACAATTTGGTGATGCACAGTGTACCTAAATACAATGTATACTGTTTGGAAGAAAAAACAACATGATAATTTAGATATAATATAATAACTCTTAATCTGCAACCTTGGCAAACAGTGTAGATTCAAATTAGCCATCAATCTCCATGGGAGCTGTCTGATCACAATCTAAAGTATCTTTTCCATTTACCTAAAGCAGTTACTTAATCTTATACATTGTAGTTAGATGGCAAAAACAATAAGATTGAGTATATATATATTTTAGGGTTAACATGGAGCACTGGTAAGTGTAGACATTTTTTTGTAAAGTTTGTTAGGTTATGTTATAAGGTTTTACTTGGAATATATTCCTGAAAGAAAAAAAACAACACTATACTTTTTTTATGTACACATGATTTACCTATAGGATGAGGCATTTTTATGCACTTTGAAATATTCAGCAGGTGTTGAGTGTAACATTTTTAATAGTAAATTGTGTTAATTTTTTTCTTTTCCGTTTTTTGCCTCAACAAACACTTTGTTATATAACTTTAATGGTTATACCTGGTTGCCTATACCAAAAACAATTATTCAGAAAGTAATATTATTTGCTGATGACAAGATATTGTCTTGGCAGAAACTTTATCATTTAATTGCTTTAAGGTATTGGAAAAGCCAGTAAAAGAATGCATTTCTGGTCTAGAGCCAGCCATGTTTGATATGCTCACATGAAAATTCTGCCATGTCTGTTCATCTGTCCATCCATCCTGTTGCATGTCTGGCCCATAACTCATTTACTTTGTCTAACCTGCACAGCATTGCAGACACATAAGGGACCAGTTTGTCAGCCATTGATTGTAGTAATGTCATCACACCTTCTGGTCTGGAACATGAATTCACTGAAAACTGGAAACATGTACACCTTATGAAGAACACACTTTCCTTCAGATCATTACATTTACCCTTGAAGAACACACTCTCCGTCAGATCATTACATTTACCCTTGAAGAACACACTCTCTGTCAGATCATTACATTTACCCTTGAAGAACACACTCTCTGTCAGATCATTACATTTACCCTTGAAGAACACACTCTCTGTCAGATCATTACATTTACCCTTGAAGAACACACTCTCTGTCAGATCATTACATTTACCCTTGAAGAACACACTCACCGTCAGATCATTACATTTACCGTTGAAGAACACACTCTCTGTCAGATCATTACATTTACCCTTGAAGAACACACTCTCCATCAGATCATTACATTTACCCTTGAAGAACACTCTCCACGTCAGATCATTACATTTACCGTTGAAGAACACACTCTCTGTCAGATCATTACATTTACCCTTGAAGAACACACTCTCCGTCAGATCATTACATTTACCCTTGAAGAACACACTCTCCAGGTCAGATCATTACATTTACCCTTGAAGAACACACTCTCCAGGTCAGATCATTACATTTACCCTTGAAGAACACACTCTCTGTCAGATCATTACATTTACCCTTGAAGAACACACTCTCTGTCAGATCATTACATTTACCCTTGAAGAACACACTCTCTGTCAGATCATTACATTTACCCTTGAAGAACACACTCTCTGTCAGATCATTACATTTACCCTTGAAGAACACACTCTCTGTCAGATCATTACATTTACCCTTGAAGAACACACTCTCCGTCAGATCATTACATTTACCCTTGAAGAACACACTCTCCGTCAGATCATTACATTTACCCTTGAAGAACACAATCTCCAGGTCAGATCATTACATTTACCCTTGAAGAACACACTCTCCAGGTCAGATCATTACATTTACCCTTGAAGAACACACTCTCTGTCAGATCATTACATTTACCCTTGAAGAACACACTCTCTGTCAGATCATTACATTTACCCTTGAAGAACACACTCTCTGTCAGATCATTACATTTACCCTTGAAGAACACACTCTCTGTCAGATCATTACATTTACCCTTGAAGAACACACTCTCTGTCAGATCATTACATTTACCCTTGAAGAACACACTCTCCGTCAGATCATTACATTTACCCTTGAAGAACACACTCTCTGTCAGATCATTACATTTACCCTTGAAGAACACACTCTCTGTCAGATCATTACATTTACCCTTGAAGAACACACTCTCTGTCAGATCATTACATTTACCCTTGAAGAACACACTCTCTGTCAGATCATTACATTTACCCTTGAAGAACACACTCTCTGTCAGATCATTACATTTACCCTTGAAGAACACACTCTCCGTCAGATCATTACATTTACCCTTGAAGAACACACTCTCCATCAGATCATTACATTTACCCTTGAAGAACACACTCTCCGTACATTTACCCTTGATGAACACACTCTCTGTCAGATCATTACATTTACCCTTGAAGAACACACTCTCTGTCAGATCATTACATTTACCCTTGAAGAACACACTCTCCATCAGATCAATACATTTACCCTTGAAGAACACACTCTCCATCAGATCATTACATTTACCCTTGAAGAATACACTCTCCATCAGATCATTACATTTACCCTTGAAGAATACACTCTCCATCAGATCATTACATTTACCCTTGAAGAACACACTCTCTGTCAGATCATTACATTTACCCTTGAAGAACACACTCTCTGTCAGATCATTACATTTACCCTTGAAGAACACACTCTCCGTCAGATCATTACATTTACCCTTGAAGAACACACTCTCCACGTCAGATCATTACATTTACCCTTGAAGAACACACTCTCTGTCAGATCATTACATTTACCGTTGAAGAACACTCTCCACATCAGATCATTACATTTACCCTTGAAGAACACACTCTCTGTCAGATCATTACATTTACCCTTGAAGAACACACTCTCTTTTAGATCATTACATTTATCCTTGAAGAACACACACTCTCCGTCAGATCATTACATTTACCCTTGTCACATTGTCTACTCATGCTTCTGCAGGCCAAGTTAATCAATATGACACCCGGTTAAACTTAGGTTAGGAGTTTGAAAATACAAGTTTTAAATAGTATACACACTAAGCTTGTTAAATATAAATGGGGTAACAATGAATTATTTGAATATTATAAAATTAAATGATGTAAGTAAGTAATTCATTTTGTCATTGTTTACTATTGTCTACTAATTTGCACTGTATTAAAAGTATGAAAATAATTCCATAGTTATTGCTTAATTATTCAAGTTATCTATAGTTTTCAGACCATATTGAAATATCTTTAATTTAAACAAGTGAACATTATATAAACCAAAACTTCATGGCTCTGATCCTGTTGCAGGGGTATATGTAAGAGTAATGAATGATGACTGTGTAGAAGGATGTGTAAAGGATAGAAGTCATATTTTCCCTTCAGTGATTTGTTAAACAAAATATTATCCTTTCTTTGCCACATGCAGGAACACAAGTGTTGCAAGAAACACCCGTCTAGTTATTGGCGATGTGCTGGAGTGTGTCTGTCTAGTTATTGGTGATGTGCTGGAGTGTGTCTGTCTAGTTATTGGTGGTGTGCTTGAGTGTGTCTGTCTAGTTATTGGCGATGTGCTGGAGTGTGTCTGTCTAGTTATTGGCAATGTGCTGGAGTGTGTCTGTCTAGTTATTGGTGATGTGCTGGAGTGTCTGTCTAGTTATTGGTGGTGTGCTGGAGTGTGTCTGTCTAGTTATTGGTGGTGTGCTGGAGTGTGTCTGTCTAGTTATTGGCGATGTGCTGGAGTGTGTCTGTCTAGTTATTGGCGATGTGCTGGAGTGTGTCTGTCTAGTTATTGGCGATGTGCTGGAGTGTGTCTGTCTTGGTATTGGTGATGTGCTGGTGTGTGTCTGTCTAGTTACTGGCGATGTGCTGGAGTGTGTCTGTCTAGTTATTGGCGATGTGCTGGAGTGTGTCTGTCTAGTTACTGGCGATGTGCTGGAGTGTGTCTGTCTAGTTTATTGGCGATGTGCTGGAGTGTGTCTGTCTAGTTATTGGCAATGTGCTGGAGTGTGTCTGTCTAGTTATTGGCAATGTGCTGGAGTGTGTCTGTCTAGTTATTGGTGGTGTGCTGGAGTGTCTGTCTAGTTATTGGTGGTGTGCTGGAGTGTGTCTGTCTAGTTATTGGTGGTGTGCTGGAGTGTGTCTGTCTAGTTATTGGCGATGTGCTGGAGTGTGTCTGTCTAGTTATTGGCGATGTGCTGGAGTGTGTCTGTCTAGTTATTGGCGATGTGCTGGAGTGTGTCTGTCTTGGTATTGGTGATGTGCTGGTGTGTGTCTGTCTAGTTACTGGCGATGTGCTGGAGTGTGTCTGTCTAGTTATTGGCGATGTGCTGGAGTGTGTCTGTCTAGTTACTGGCGATGTGCTGGAGTGTGTCTGTCTAGTTTATTGGCGATGTGCTGGAGTGTGTCTGTCTAGTTATTGGCAATGTGCTGGAGTGTGTCTGTCTAGTTATTGGCAATGTGCTGGAGTGTGTCTGTCTAGTTATTGGTGGTGTGCTGGAGTGTCTGTCTAGTTATTGGCGATGTGCTGGAGTGTGTCTGTCTAGTTATTGGCGATGTGCTGGAGTGTCTGTCTAGTTATTGGCGATGTGCTGGAGTGTGTCTGTCTAGTTATTGGCGATGTGCTGGAGTGTGTCTGTCTAGTTATTGGTGGTGTGCTGGAGTGTCTGTCTAGTTATTGGCGATGTGCTGGAGTGTGTCTGTCTAGTTATTGGTGGTGTGCTGGAGTGTCTGTCTAGTTATTGGCGATGTGCTGGAGTGTGTCTGTCTAGTTATTGGCGATGTGCTGGAGTGTGTCTGTCTAGTTATTGGCGATGTGCTGGAGTGTGTCTGTCTAGTTATTGGCGATGTGCTGGAGCGTGTCTGTCTAGTTATTGGCGATGTGCTGGAGTGTGTCTGTCTAGTTATTGGCGATGTGCTGGAGTGTGTCTGTCTAGTTTTTCGCGATGTGCTGGAGTGTGTCTGTCTAGTTATTGGCGATGGGCTGGAGTGTGTCTGTCTAGTTATTGGCGATATGCTGGAGTGTGTCTGTCTAGTTTTTGGCGATGTGCTGGAATGTGTCTGTCTAGTTATTGGCGATGTGCTGGAGTGTGTCTGTCTAGTTTTTGGCGATGTGCTGGAGTGTGTCTGTCTAGTTATTGGCGATGTGCTGGAGTGTGTCTGTCTAGTTTTTGGCGATGTGCTGGAATGTGTCTGTCTAGTTATTGGCGATGTGCTGGAGTGTGTCTGTCTAGTTTTTGGCGATGTGCTGGAGAGTGTCTGTCTACTTATTGGCGATGTGCTGGAGTGTGTCTGTCTAGTTATTGGCGATGTGCTGGAGTGTGTCTGTCTAGTTATTGGCGATGTGCTGGAGTGTGTCTGTCTAGTTTTTGGCGATGTGCTGGAGTGTGTCTGTCTAGTTATTGGCGATGTGCTGGAGTGTGTCTGTCTAGTTATTGGCGATGTGCTGGAGTGTGTCTGTCTAGTTATTGGCGATGTGCTGGAGTGTGTCTGTCTAGTTTTTGACGATGTGCTGGAGTGTGTCTGTCTAGTTATTGGCGATGTGCTGGAGTGTGTCTGTCTAGTTATTGACAATGGGCTGGAGTGTGTCTGTCTAGTTATTGGCGATGTGCTGGAGTGTGTCTGTCTAGTTATTGACAATGGGCTGGAGTGTGTCTGTCTAAGTTATTGGCGATGTGCTGGAGTGTGTCTGTCTAGTTATTGGCAATGTGCTGGAGTGTGTCTGTCTAGTTATTGACAATGGGCTGGAGTGTGTCTGTCTAGTTATTGGCGATGTGCTGGAGTGTGTCTGTCTAGTTATTGGCGATGTGCTGGAGTGTGTCTGTCTAGTTATTGGCAATGTGCTGGAGTGTGTCTGTCTAGTTATTGACAATGGGCTGGAGTGTGTCTGTCTAAGTTATTGGCGATGTGCTGGAGTGTGTCTGTCTAGTTATTGGCGATGTGCTGGAGTGTGTTGTCTAGTTATTGGCGATGTGCTGGAGTGTGTCTGTCTAGTTATTGGCGATGTGCTGGAGTGTGTCTGTCTAGTTATTGGCGATGTGCTGGAGTTTGTCTGTCTAGTTATTGGCGATGTGCTGGAGTGTGTCTGTCTAGTTATTGGCGATGTGCTGGAGTGTGATGCATTTTTTATGGAATGCTTTCTAAAAATTTGGTAAACTGCATTCTGAAATATATAGGCTATTAAGACTATTAAGGTTGCTTTACTTTAATCTGTTACCTGTACGTACATTTTCAGTACATCCTTACATGCTCATAATTCTGTAGTGAATGTTTCCTTTCACATGGATGTACTTAACCAATTTCATATTTTCACACATTTTTCTTTATTTTTTTCTTTTTTATAAACATTTGATTTCGTTCATATCTATGATACAAGTTAAATAATATATCTTCTTTATATTTTTGTCCTTTTGCTTAAATAGGGACTAATCAAGAAAAATAATATCATGAAATAGAATGGCTGAAGTTATTTGTGTTTTGAGAATTGATAATAAAAATCTCTGAATTTTTTTTTTTTTTTTTTTATCTTCACCAAAGACTCATGCTATGGCTTCTGGAAAAGTTTAGCGTCAGAAATAGATCTGTTTTCTTTTTTTCCTTCTTTTATTAAAATATTTGTCATTTTTAATTTTTCTGTCTGCAACTGGGCTTCATTATTCTGCAGTTTTGGGTAGCGTTTTGTTCACATGGTTGGGCGTGAATCTTGATCAATAATTCACCATGGGAATAGAGAGCCCTCCCTTGAGATGAGGACTCATCAAGTCTCATCTCCTTTAGTTATGAACATGGCTGTCATAGAATTATAACTTTATGTGCCTGGTCTGTCACACAAAGTTCTGAACATTTTCATAACACTCTGAATAGTAGTGTTGTTGGTTTTTCAATAAAAAATAATGAGTTTTGAATTTTTTCTTGCATTCATTCATTCATAAACTTAACTTGAAAAGTATTTCATTTTTAATGATTTCTTTTTCTTTGAATTTGTCAGTTTATAAACTTACTATAATGAACAATTCCATAAGGGGTCCTTTAATTGATGTATGATGTGGCAAACTAGATGTAAAGTGTGATTGTAGGAAACAGCTAATGGTAAATAGAGCTGTTGTATAAATACAACTATGATCACAATTACCAGAAGATTACTATAACATTGCAGAACCAGACATTATGGCACGTGATCAGAAAAGTTTTGCGGTGATTATTTTGACATTTTTGTTTGAAATTTAAATAGATAGACACTAAGTGATTCTCATTATTACTTGAAATTTTCCAGAAGTCTTTTAAAATACAGCTATTTGATTTTTTGTTATTTGTTTGAAGAAATTGATTGCAGCAACACAATTATAGTCATTATAGTGACATCCATCTATTTTGGAGAAGACCCCGGACAATTTTCTTGGTAAATCCATTGGCACACTGCAGGTCAGCTGTAAGGCCTTCTCACATTAAGTCTTCTGCCTAGACTGGGACTTGAACCCCCACATTGAGAGGCTATCTGAGACAGAGGAGTTATAAGCCTGTGACTCTACCACTTGGGTACATGTGCAGGCACTTCATTACAGCTGCTTGTTTCATTTGATTTGAAATCTAAGTCACATCAACAAAATAATACTCATTGTGGTACCTTCCTTTTTTTCTTATTCTTATTTAAATAGTTTTGGAAGACTCTGATCCTTGGTAGGGGTGTCCATGGTATAGTGGTAGAGTCGCCAATTTATTCTCCTCTGACTGCTTTAAGCCTCCCACTGCTTGGGTTCGAGTCCTGTTTAGGGCAAAGGACTTAATGTGTAAAGGTCTTCCAGCTGACCTGCCATGCACCAGTGGTTCTACCAAGACATTTGTCTGGGGTCTTACATCATTACTATAATAATCATAAGTGGTTGCTGCGATGTATCATAAAAACAAAAAATAGAACGATCCATAGCGTGTTGGCATTGTGCATATAGAGTAAATGGTCCTGGTTGCCCATGAATAAACATTGTGTGCTAAGAGCCAAATCACACTGGTGACATTCTGATATGGACTGAAATGGTTAGAATTAGAAGAAGACCACACTAGTCTAGTGCCTAGTGTAGAACCACCATTGATGGTCACCTGCCAGTCTTCACCAGTGAATATTTCTGTGGCGACTGGCACTCGAACCCACATACGAGGCTGTTTGGAATATGGTCACACCAATCTAGTGCTTAGCCAAGCAGCTGCTCACAACATTCATATCATTGAAGACAAAATAAAGGAAGAAATGATGCTTAAAATAATCTTTAAAACTTTAAAAAGACAATGATGTCTTGATATATTTGTTAGAGGACCCTTCTCCTAATTTACAATCCAAACTTTGCCATGTGCTTATTATACCATAATGTTTTAAAAATGTAATAAAGACTCTGACAGAATCAAATGAATTAAAAAATCTTTCACTGTAAAGTAAATTTATGGAGGTTAATTTAAAGTTGGGAGGTATCATACTATCATAATACCTGCCATTCTTCACACATAATGATTGATTTAGGGGGGAAATTGTCTTTGAATGCGTGTAAATCATCTAAATAATTTACAGCCGTTAAGAGGCATGTTCAAAGTATTGTTTGACAGGGTGATGAATCTGTTTCTAGAGGAACACTAACATTGTTTATTGGGTAATACAAAGCATTTCCTTCCTAGTCTTTAATCCCAATGTTAACAAAAGGAAGCTGGTGCTGGGTATTTATGTCAGTTGTCTGATCACTCCATTATTTGGCCATTTTTTTGCCCTGCCCTTGTTTTGTTTGGGAAAGCAAAAACTAATGTGGGTGGTTACCCCTTGTGCTGCTATATCTGTTTGTTACATCATTAATCTTAGATATAATTATTTGATAACATTTTCATGTACAAATATAGCATCATGTTCTGGAAGTGACTTAAAGTCTTTCTCAGCAACAGCAAAAAGTGCAGATTGTGATCAGACAGATACCTGTGGGAGCATTCTAGTCTGGATTTACATTTTTTGCTTTGGTCTGATCAATTCATGCTTAGCAGGTTAAGAGTTAATAAATAAATGATTAATGAGACTGATCCCACAGGCTTAAATTATCCTGAAGATGAGAGGAAATAAAACCAGTGACACAGGCTTAAGTTACCTATTTTGTATTTCTGATGCTATGTGTCTTCTTCATGTTGAAGGTACAAAATGGTGGAGAGTTAATGGGTGCTTAGTAATTATGCCTTTTAAAAATAGATTAGTTATAAAAGTTCAATACAGGGGCATCCTTGATTGAGCAGTCTGATTTTTGTGTATTTTAAAGTCTGTTCAACAGGAAATATCTCAACCTTGCTTTTTATCTCCAATCAAAGAGAGTTTGAAAAAGAATTATTTTGAGGGTGACCATTGCTGTGTAGGTAGAGTTGTCACCTTGTAACTCCTCTGACTCCATACTGCCTCATGACCTGGGCTTGAGTCCTAGATGGGGCAAGAACCTTTATTTTGGGATGGCCTTTCAGCTTACTTTCAGGACGGGTTTCCCAACTACTTGTGGTGTACTGGTGGTTCTTCCCAGATATTTGTCTGATATCTTTCCTCATCAGAAAAACTGGATGTGCAATAATGACCATATTTGTGTCATTATGATGTATTAAAAACAACAGCAAAGAGTTTGAATCTACATATTTGAAGGTGGTCTTTTGAAGGTGACTTATAAAATAAATATTAAATTACTTAAGATAATTTTCTTCCTAAACAGCATAATGTTTCTTATTAAAAATACCAAACAAATTTTTAAGATTTAAGGGAAAAAAGCAAATGGTGCCAACATTTAATACAAGTTAAATGAAAAAGCGATCTGGAAAAAGCTTTCTTGATACACTTCTGTGTTATAGAACATTTGTAGTTTGATGCGATATATTTTCTTCTGAATTTATCCCCTTAACCAAACTGTAATCCGTAGTTAACTTTTGGCCTGCTATGCATGAATTGATATCAGGCTTATGCAAATAACATAGATGCAGATCATGACTAGCTAGGATCTGACTGATCAGGATCTACAGAACTTGCAACTCCTACCTTTTCATGAAGTTTCAAGCATAGCAAGGGTTATCATTTATGTGCCTGATCTTTTATGTCCTAGCTGAGGTTTAATTGTTTGTTTTGTTTATTACATCTATCATCTCACCAACAGTATTTCTGTTATTCAGAAATGGTGTTCACTTGAAGCATATAGAGCTGCCTTCACTGCTGATGTAAACACCTGGAATGATACCATACCCAGTCACATTATCCTGACACTGGGCCAGCCAGTCAAGGAAGTACCTTTACCATTTTTATGACTTTTGTATGTCGCAGCCCAGGATCGAACCCAGGGCCCCCTGTACCTTGAGCAGACACTCCACCAATTGTGCAACCTGTTCCTGTAGCTGAGGTTTGAACTTATGTCCTTTTGCCTAATAGTTTAGAATGCATTTTAGTTTAATGCTACCTTTAGACAGGGCAGGCTTTTATCACTGTTTTATTTTTATGCTATCATATCTTTAGGATGTCTTGAACGTACCAAGGGTTAATTAACCATTACCAATCATGTAATGTCCTTTTATATTGATAGCGCATGTATTTATGTCATATTTCCATGGCATGGAATCTTTTCATCCTTAGCCTTCTACATACCTTGTACATGCATGTATATATATATATATATATATTTTAGCTCACCTAAGCACAAGCTAAAAGTGAGCTTTTCTGATACCCGTTCGTCCATCATCTGTCATGCATCATGTTCCTTGCAGCGTCAACAATATGCTTGTAAAATAGAAATGTGCACTTGAGGCTACAGTTTATATCCAATCTTCACCAAACCTGGTCAGAATGTTTGTCTGCAAAAAATCGATGAATTCTTAAATGGGTTATGTGAGTTCAAAACCTATGCCACTAGGTCAAATCTTAGAAAAACCTAGAGTTATTGTCCAATCTTCACTACACTTGACCAGAATGTTTGCCTGCATGGAATCTTGGATGAGTTTGTAACTGGGTCACGTAGGGTACAAAACTAGGTCACTGGATCAAATCTTAGAAAAACCTTGTTAACATGTATGGACCAATCTGCATTAAACTTGGCCAGAATATTTGCCTGCATTGAATCTTGGATGAGTTTTTACTGGTTCACATGGGTCAAAAAGTAGGTCACTAGGTTAAGTCTTAGACAGACCTTGTGAGTTGCTGGAGTCCACATTTGTGGTCCAATCCTTACTAGACCAAAATATTTGCCTGCATGAAATATCAGAGTTCGTAACTGGGTCACATAGAGTCTAAAAATAGGTCTCTATGTCAAATTCTAGGTTTGTTGTGTCCTAGAATGTTGTGGTCACCCTAGAGCCCACACTTATCACCCAATTTTCACCAAAGATTTCTAAGTAAATAACTCATAATTACATGATGCCACATATAAGCCTACTAAAACCATGTCTTCAGGTGAGCCATTAAAGTCCATCATGGCCCTCTTGTTTAATAATTTTGCTGCAAACTTCATACCAAGGTAACAATATGTTAAATCACTATGCCATAGATAATGTAGATCCTTATCAAATAACTCCTAATAGGAGCTTGGGTGATCAGGATCTTTACTATTTGCCTGTGACTTATCAGTTTGTGACTAGCATTTTATCATTCATTCTGGCATGTGCCCCCATAATGATCTTCTACCTGTCGATCTAACCTATGCCCTGAGTTTCATGTGCCTATATTTTATTTATTCATCTCAAAGAATATTTGAGTATCAATGAATGTCTTTAATGAGCAAGTAATTTCTTTGTGCTCTTTTTGGTTTATGAATATTTAACAGAATGAGAACAAATTATGCTTCGTAGGAGATGGAATATATTACCCTAGAATTAGGTCAAAGCTGCTGACATGGACATTATGTGTGATAACCTGTATTTTACTGTGGAACCTTGTACATGAGACACAAACATGTCAGTTATTATATTCATTGTACTTCATGTCTTTTTGTGTGTATTGATTTGTTTTGCTGTTGTTGTCACTTTAAAATTCAATGCTCATAGAACCTTGTCATATTTTAGTGTTCGTTTACTTATACCCATGATGACCATGCAAGTTAGTTGTAAAAGCTTGTTAGAGATTATGCTACTTGTTGAAATCTTGCCAACTCAAAATAAACGTTATCTATCTGTCTACCTCAGTATTTATCATTGAATCTGAGGTTATTTCAAAAGATACCTGATTGGACAGAATAAAATATATTTATACTCAAACTATACAACAAAATACAATCAAACTTATACACTTCGACATGGAAATTTGATGAAAGTTTTGGTCTTGTCGTCTGTATGAGTCAGTCACATATATATGTATGAACAATTATGTCAATTTTAGCAATTAACTGTTGCTAGTATACCATCCTCGCTTATCATAAAGCAGGACTTTTAATATTTAACACGAGAGGGAACAGAGGAACATTGGCATCTGCTGCATGAAGATACACCATTTCTAAACAATCAGCAGGCATCTTCATGAACAGTTATTAATTCATAGATTGTTCAGCACAAATTTGCCAGAAAGTGTAGGTCAGGATCAGTCAGCTCCCACTAATCTGCATAATTTGCAGCTCTAGCAATGTCTTAATATTGTAGTTGTGCACATATATCTTTTGATTTTGTTTTGGTGATAAACAGCTGAAGCAAAATAAAGGTTAAGATGAAGTTTCCCCAACAATCCTTATGATCGGCTATTGTCGTGTCAAGTGGAGCAGTAGCACTAGTGGTGTGAGACACTTCACGCTGTCTCATGCCGCAATTAAAATTTTTACTATCATGATCATCATGAATTATTCAGTTAATTATGTTGCTGTTGTTTTATGTGAATCAATTAAATCCTTGTTGTCCATGCTCAAACAGTGGTGGTTGACAGGAGACACTGACTGGAGACTCTGAGTTTGCCTCTAGATGAAGTTGTGATTTAAAAAAAAAATGTTATTTGAATGTTTTTTTGGCCGTTGTCAATTTTTCTTTGTCAAGCTTCTTTTCTCCCTTAAAGATGGCCAATTTAGACATCCTATTTTATCTGTATGATATACGCTGTTATATGATCATAGATTGGTATAGCTTACATTTAACAGTGTCTTCCTACCATAACCAGTAAGAAAATACACTGGTATATGCACACCTGAATTTATGGCATAAAATCATTTAAATTCTTGTAACATGCATATGAAAGTAAAATATTTAAAAAAACTCATGTAAACCTTATATCTCAGTGGGAGAGAAAGGAGATAATCCCGGAATGGACAGTTATTGCCCCTTTTTGTGGGTCATAAATCCAATGTCAGAGTTTCTATAACCTGGCAGGATAATCTGATGTAATAAAATGGCTTTTAATAGCTGCTCAGGCTTAGCTGTATTTACCAAAGACATTTTATAATAGACATAAAGTCTGCCTTGTCACAGGAGGCAAAATTAAGAATTTTTGAGAGAAATAGCTTGAAGAGAAAAAAGAAATGAACATCTTTGTAGTGTTAACTTATGATGTGCAGCATCAGTAGCCTAGATGTTACAGTTGCGGACCTAGGCCTCCTTAGTCAGTCATCCTGTTAGACTGAGTTCAGGCTGATGTATGATGTTCCTAACTAGAACATGTCTGGCCTCTGTAACTTTTCTTGGGGACCCAATGAGTTTCTTTGTTTACATCTGTATTCACACATAACATGATTACTGCTGACGAAATACAAGATATCAAACATGCATTATTATATTACATTGTTAATATTGTTTATGTATGAATTATCTGTAATTACACATTATCACACACCATATAACTATGCAAACATAGTAAATAACAATTATAACTATGAACAAAAAAAAAAAACATGACCTGACCGGGGATCGAACCTGGAAGCCTCAGCATTGAGAGGCAAACCCTTTACCAACTGAGCTTAGTGGGCTGATGTTGTATTTGTAATCCCTAATTGCTTCTCAACCATATTAAAATGATGTGCAATTACTAGTAACAATTGTATAAATTTAACAACAAGAAAATAACTGCCTAATTGATGTTTAACTAAAATATTCTTTACAAGCAAACACTACAAATACAACGCTACAAGTTAAATCAATACTTACAAGGACTATAGGTCCTATGACTCTCAAACAACTTACTGCGCTTCGGTTTGGCTGTAAATTGACAGTTCTGTAAAAACATGTTATTTTATTAATGTGCAATAACTTTTCATAAATAGAAGTCTGTATGTCGCTATTGTCTTTTTAATGTTCTTATTGAATATACAATTTTAAATATCAATACAATAAGAAGACAATTCAAAAGCTAAGCATGGAAAACACAACTCAAACAACAATTCAAACAAACCAAAAGCAAACCAAAAGGAATGATCTTTACAGGTTGACGACTGGTGGTGGACTGACAAGCGTTGTTCATACCACAGTCACATGGTATAAAAAGGCGCGAAGACCAATTTAGCAGACTTTATTTAATTAAAGTTGAAAGTAATTACACTAAATTAAATATAGTAAAATGTCACTACATATCTTCTTTCTCTTAAAATAGCTGTACCTTTGTTGACACAACCAGGATGCTGTAACTGGTACAAATCAAACAACAACCTTGTAAAGGTACTTAGTGAGACATGGTTAGTCAGCATTGTACAGTTTTATGTTCCAGAATGCCCATCTAATTAGAAAAGATCTGTAGCAATTTTTTACAACGTTTAGTTTGTTACTCTTAAAGAATATTGCTAGTAATCAAAATTTTTATTTGCACAATTTAATTATCAGTTATTTTTGAAAGATAATTAAGCTGTTACAAAGCAATATGCCACAACTATACAATTCTGACAAGAACGTATTTTACACTGTTTAAATACTGGTTACTAACTATGGTAATAAGGTAGCCACTTTTATAAATCATAAAACACAATATAAACCATACAGTTATATTTGTTAATTCTTATTGTTTTAAGGACGATTAAAAAGCAGTCAAAAGTCTTTGTTAAATATTTATGTCTTTTAAATTTACTTAATTAAGGCAAAAAGGAAAAATGACAAGTCTACTACAAACTTTACTTCTTACAATCCAAAGAAGTTAAATACATGCTGAATGTTAGACTATCGTACACAAAATGTGGACATACCATTTGTTAAGTGGTGCATTATTGGTTTATGTACGTATAGTGATACAATGGGTAATTTTCTACCAATGCAGGCCATTTTAATTTTCATCTCGGCTAACCTTGCATTAGCATCCCTAACTTGAGCAAAAGTGCCCCTTAGACAACTACCCTTAAACAACATGGCATTATCCTAGATTTCAACTGCATAATAATTTGAGCTAATGGACAAACAGGGAGCATGCTTCTGGAAGCTTTGAATTATACCCCACTCAGCTAATTGCTTGAAAATGATTCATAATTTAGAAAGAAAGTCCAGGAGATTTGTTTAATTTGTTGACACTGATAAAAGTATAAACCTTATGAGCTTTATGATTGAGATTGATGTTGTCAGGAGAGTTTACGTAGATTTATATCTTACCAAATGTTCACTAATGTTCCATCTTGAGAATTGTTATCCTCGTGATATTAGTGCATATATATATATATATATGTTCAAATTTTTTTCAGCATTTGAATTTAATTAATAGTTATTTCTTCTTACAATTTTTAATTTAGCTAAATATTTATATTTATATTCATGCTTAAAATAAATAAAAACCTCTGGAAATCCATTAAACCTTCATGAAATGCAATCACTTAACAATTTCTCTTTATGCCTTCATTCCGAGAAAATAACTTAACATTTAAATTCACATTTTAATTAATCCCTGATGTTGCTGTGGTAACCATACACTGGCAGATGTCTAAATCATGGGCCATAACTCTGTACAGATGTGATGTGAACTTCCCGTCTGGAGCTTCAGTTACCAGACATAAGAAGTAAATCATGTGCTCACCATGCCTGAATATAACATGCCTGGAAAACACCTGCAGAAAACAGAGAAAAGTTTCTGTACGTGATTATGGTTCTTTATTGAATGCCGGTTCAGTAGGGTTAGTTAAAAAATTTCGTAGTCAACTGGAACTGGTTCTACAATAGGCAGAGCATCAGTCCTCTTCAGGAGTTGTTGTTCTCGTGTTAGTCCATGGCCATGTTAGCTACCATGTTAACTACCTGTAGTGGTGCTGTATGTAGACATTTGTCCTAAGGTATAACAGAACCTGGGTTTTTGTCTAGGCCAATACATACTAAATTTAAAGAAAAGTGAGATTTTATTATCAACTAGTTTGAATTGTTCAGTGGCATCAATTATGTGAGCATGCAGGTTTGATTCCTACGGAGGAATTCCGCAGGCTTGAAATATTATACTGCTTAACTTCCATTGCCTTTACTAAGCTTTAGAGGGTTGTTCCATATACGGTTGCCCGGCATTGAACAAATATTTTTCATTTTCTGAACATGTCATATTTCAGAGAATAATAGACTTTATGTAAATAGTAATTAAAATAAATAATTAATTGTAATTAGGGATGGGATGGGATTAGCCGGCATTTTTGCCGATACTGCGCAGCGACATTTCTATCATTATAGCACAGGGGCACTTATGAGGTGCCCTGGGACTGAACCCGGCCGGTCCATTATACTGACAACGACGAGTCAGGCGTAATGCTGTCTCCTTAGCCCCGAGTGTTAGGAGGGAAGCCACTACTACCAACTTTAAAGTCTTTGGTTTGACCCGGCCAGGGTTCGAACCCGCGACCTCCCGATCTGCAAGCCGACGCTCTGCCACCTGAGCTATTGCTGCCGGTAAATAATTGTAATTAATTAAAGTTACATTTGTCAATACATTATACTAAGCAATTTATTAAGCATATGGCATTCTAATCCTTCATTAAAAGCATGTGGATTCCCATTCCATGTCATTATAAAACTACATGGATATAACTGATAAAACACTGACAATTATCTTTTTATAAACAATGTGTATACTTTTTCTTTGAGATAAATAAATGTGTCCTGGACATTGATGTACTGACAGAATGGTTAATATTCCTCATGAAACTTATCACATAACTGACTGCCTTGCTGACATATATCAAACTGTGCAAGGTACACCACTATAACTGACATGCCTGGCTGACATATATCAAATGGTGCAAAGGACTCCACTATAACTGACATGCCTTGCTGACATATATCAAACTGTGCAAGGGACTCCACTACAACTGACATGCCTGGCTGACATATATCAAACTGTGAAAGGGACTCCCCTACAACTGACATGCCTTGCTGACATATATCAAACTGTGCAAGGGACTCCACTATAACTGACATGCCTTGCTGACATATATCAAACTGTGCAAGGGACTCCACTATAACTGACATGCCTGGCTGACATATATCAAACTGTGAAAGGGACTCCCCTACAACTGACATGCCTTGCTGACATATATCAAACTGTGCAAGGGACTCCACTATAACTGACATGCCTTGCTGACATATATCAAACTGTGCAAGGGACTCCACTATAACTGACATGCCTTGCTGACATATATCAAACTGTGCAAGGGACTCCACTACAACTGACATGCCTGGCTGACATATATCAAACTGTGAAAGGGACTCCCCTACAACTGACATGCCTTGCTGACATATATCAAACTGTGCAAGGGACTCCACTATAACTGACATGCCTTGCTGACATATATCAAACTGTGCAAGGGACTCCACTATAACTGACATGCCTTGCTGACATATATCAAACTGTGCAAGGGACTCCACTATAACTGACATGCCTTGCTGACATATATCAAACTGTGCAAGGGACTCCACTATAACTGACATGCCTTGCTGACATATATCAAACTGTGAAAGGGACTCTACTCTAACTGACATGCCTTGCTGACATATATCAAGTTGGGCAAAGATCTCCACTATAACTGCCTTGCATATATGAAACTGTGCAAGGGACTCCAGTTAACCTTATACCAGTGGGCACAATGTCAAACAGTGATCATGGCTGCTTTGAACCCATGACAGACTGACTTAAGTCCTAACATGCTCAGCACTCAGCCTGTAAGTTTATTTCAGCTAACTGACTTATTGCTAACTCCACTGAAATATTTCTGACTTGTCGTGGTGACTTTTTAATTCTTATTCTCTACTAATTTGCTGATAAAACACATTACATGTCTACTTATAGCTACACTTCAATATGAGTATCAACATATAGTGCTGAACACTTTGACATATATTGTGCAGATCCTATTCAGATAGCTCTCAGTCAAACCTGACTGATCTGCATCAGATAGCTCTCAGTCAAACCAGGCTGATCTGCATCTGATAGCTCCCAGTCAAACCAGGCTGATCTGCATCAGATAGCTCCCAGTCAAACCAGGCTGATCTGCATCAGATAGCTCCCAGTCAAACCAGGCTGATCTGCATCAGATAGCTCCCTGTCAAACCTGGCTGATCTACATCAGATAGCTCTCAGTCAAACTTGGCTGATCTGCATCAGATAGCTCCCAGTCAAACCAGGCTGATCTGCATCAGATAGCTCCCAGTCAAACCAGGCTGATCTGCATCAGATAGCTCCCTGTCAAACCTGGCTGATCTACATCAGATAGCTCTCAGTCAAACCTGACTGATCTGCATCAGATAGCTCTCAGTCAAACCAGGCTGACCTGCATCAGATAGCTCCCAGTCAAACCAGGCTGATCTGCATCAGATAGCTCCCAGTCAAACCAGGCTGATCTGCATCAGATAGCTCCCTGTCAAACCTGGCTGATCTACATCAGATAGCTCCCAGTCAAACTTGGCTGATCTGCATCAGATAGCTCCCAGTCAAACGAGGCTGATCTGCATCAGATAGCTCCCAGTCAAACCTGGCTGATCTGCATCAGATAGCTCCCAGTCAAACCTGGCTGATCTGCATCAGATAGCTCCCAGTCAAACCAGGCTGATCTGCATCAGATAGCTCCCAGTCAAACCTGGTTGATCTGCATCAGATAGCTCCCAGTCAAACCTGGCTGATCTGCATCAGATAGCTCCCAGTCAAACCTGGTTGATCTGCATCAGATAGCTCTCAGTCAAACCAGGCTGATCTGCATCAGATAGCTCCCAGTCAAACCTGGCTGATCTGCATCAGATAGCTCCCAGTCAAACCTGGTTGATCTGCATCAGATAGCTCCCAGTCAAACCAGGCTGATCTGCATCAGATAGCTCTCAGTCAAACCAGGCTGATCTGCATCAGATAGCTCCCAGTCAAACCTGGCTGATCTGCATCAGATAGCTACCAGTCAAACCTGGTTGATCTGCATCAGATAGCTCCCAGTCAAACTTGGCTGATCTGCATCAGATAACTTCCAGTCAAACCAGGCTGATCTGCATCAGATAGCTCCCAGTCAAACTTGGCTGATCTGCATCAGATAACTTCCAGTCAAACCAGGCTGATCTACATCAGATAGCTCCCAGTCAAACCTGGCTGATCTACATCAGATAGCTCCCAGTCAAACCTGGCTGATCTGCATCAGATAGCTCCCAGTCAAACCAGGCTGATCTGCATCAGATAGCTCCCTGTCAAACCAGGCTGATCTGCATCAGATAGCTCCCTGTCAAACCTGGCTGATCTACATCAGATAGCTCTCAGTCAAACTTGGCTGATCTGCATCAGATAGCTCCCAGTCAAACCAGGCTGATCTGCATCAGATAGCTCCCAGTCAAACCAGGCTGATCTGCATCAGATAGCTCCCTGTCAAACCTGGCTGATCTACATCAGATAGCTCTCAGTCAAACCTGACTGATCTGCATCAGATAGCTCTCAGTCAAACCAGGCTGACCTGCATCAGATAGCTCCCAGTCAAACCAGGCTGATCTGCATCAGATAGCTCCCAGTCAAACCAGGCTGATCTGCATCAGATAGCTCCCTGTCAAACCTGGCTGATCTACATCAGATAGCTCCCAGTCAAACTTGGCTGATCTGCATCAGATAGCTCCCAGTCAAACGAGGCTGATCTGCATCAGATAGCTCCCAGTCAAACCTGGCTGATCTGCATCAGATAGCTCCCAGTCAAACCTGGCTGATCTGCATCAGATAGCTCCCAGTCAAACCAGGCTGATCTGCATCAGATAGCTCCCAGTCAAACCTGGTTGATCTGCATCAGATAGCTCCCAGTCAAACCTGGCTGATCTGCATCAGATAGCTCCCAGTCAAACCTGGTTGATCTGCATCAGATAGCTCTCAGTCAAACCAGGCTGATCTGCATCAGATAGCTCCCAGTCAAACCTGGCTGATCTGCATCAGATAGCTCCCAGTCAAACCTGGTTGATCTGCATCAGATAGCTCCCAGTCAAACCAGGCTGATCTGCATCAGATAGCTCTCAGTCAAACCAGGCTGATCTGCATCAGATAGCTCCCAGTCAAACCTGGCTGATCTGCATCAGATAGCTACCAGTCAAACCAGGTTGATCTGCATCAGATAGCTCCCAGTCAAACTTGGCTGATCTGCATCAGATAACTTCCAGTCAAACCAGGCTGATCTGCATCAGATAGCTCCCAGTCAAACTTGGCTGATCTGCATCAGATAACTTCCAGTCAAACCAGGCTGATCTACATCAGATAGCTCCCAGTCAAACCTGGCTGATCTACATCAGATAGCTCCCAGTCAAACCTGGCTGATCTGCATCAGATAGCTCCCAGTCAAACCAGGCTGATCTGCATCAAGTAGCTCCCAGTCAAACTAGGCAGATCTGGATGTATACGTTTTGTTGTCGTGGTAATTTAAGAACTTTTCATTCTTTGTGACCTGTTTACATCTCCTAGCAATGCTTTACAAGACATACTTGAGACTCGTAGGCAAATAGTGCAGGATCTGATCAGTCAGCTCCCAGCAGGAGAGAGCTGATCTGGATCTACACCATTTACCTGAGCCTAATTAATACATCCTTAGCAGACTAAAAGACATAAAAGTATGAAATGGAACATTTAACTTATTACAGACATGCCTGTGGTATTGGGTATCCTATGTACTCTCTTCTAGACCAATGAGGAAGCCATGGCAAACATGCTAGGATCGCTGGCATGATCTGTTCTGTCTAGGGCCATCTAACAGCATGATATATTCATACACCATATGGCTTCATTATTTATGTCTCAGAAATGGATTAAAATAATGGTTAATTCTGGCAAAGACACTGATGCTTTTTGCAGATATTTGAAGTTTGATGGTAGATGTAAACATTGAAAGTTCTGGGTTTGTATTCCATGAATAAATATTAAAAAATTCTCTTTTCATATTTGAAGTTATTTCTCTTTGTCACATTTTTCAGCTGTTTTTTCATTTAAGGTGTTGCTCCTCTGTTGGAAGTTTTGTCACCATTTTCAAAGATTGACATTGCCTTTAGCCACTTACCATTCAGATAGTGTTTAAAAGAATACACCAAACTAGACTTCCATTCTTGACTTTCATTCTTGACAAGAAACTCCATCGGTACTGTTGTTTTCCTTTCATTTTTTTTGATGTCTGTTCATTGAAGCACCTACCAAATGTGCTGTGTGATTTATGACACCACCATATGACCTCCCCCAACACTTTCTGTGTTGTTCACTCCATCTTCTCGCTTCCTTCATCCATCACAATCCAGCCATCTTACTGCCAAACAGACCTGCACATGTGCCTGAATCTTGGGAACTGAACATGTATCCTGTGTTTTTATTGGCTGCTATACATTATAAAGATAAACAGCATGGTATTTTTATTGAAAGTTGGTCCTGTTAGTTACATTGTTTAATTGAAATATGCAAAATAATTAATTGTGAATATTGTAGAGGTAGTTAAAGAAAAGAAAATACACTAAGGCTGTTATTTCAGCAAAAATAAGCAAATGAGCTTATTTAAATGTTTATATCTAGTAAAATAATAAAAAAGAGTTATTTTATACACAGAACTTAGTTCCCTTGTAGCATAGTTACCGTTCATGTGTACCCTTCATTTTGATTGGCTGTTGTCTGTGAACTGGGTCAAGTGCTTTGATTAACTATACTGTACTTATTGGGTCGCTGAGAATGGCGACCCTTATATTCATAATGGGCTTTGAAAATGTCTATAGAGTGATGTCAGAGCTTTTAAAAAGTGATCATATTTTTTAACGGTTACGTTTATGCTATTTCAGCAGTAAAGTGACCACATTGTTATGTATCTATTTTTATAAGCCCGTCAAGGATCACCCATGGCGGACTTGTTATGTATCTATTTTTATAAGCCCGTCAAGGATCACCCATGGCAGACTTGTTATATATCTGTTTTTATAAGCCCGTCAAGGATCACCCATGGCAGACTTGTTATGTATCTATTTTTATAAGCCCGTCAATTATCACCCATGGCGGACTTGTTATGTATCTATTTTTATAAGCCCGTCAATTATCACCCATGGCGAACTTGTTATGTATCTGTTTTTATAAGCCCATCAATTATCACCCATGGCAGACTTGTTATGTATCTATTTTTATAAGCCCGTCAATTATCACCCATGGCGGACTTGTTATGTATCTGTTTTTATAAGCCCGTCAAGGATCACCCATGGCGGACTTGTTATGTATCTATTTTTATAAGCCCGTCAAGGATCACCCATGGCGGACTTGTTATGTATCTATTTTTATAAGCCCGTCAAGGATCACCCATGGCGGACTTGTTATGTATCTGTTTTTATAAGCCCGTCAAGGATCACCCATGGCGGACTTGTTATGTATCTGTTTTTATAAGCCCGTCAAGGATCATCCATGGCAGACTTGTTATGTATCTATTTTTATAAGCCCGTCAAGGATCACCCATGGCAAACTTGTTATGTATCTATTTTTATAAGCCCGTCAAGGATCACCCATGGCGGACTTGTTATGTATCTATTTTTATAAGCCCGACAAGGATCACCCATGGCGAACGGGAGGGCGGGCGGTGTTCCAATGTTTGTCCGAAGCACAACTCCAGCACTATCAAAAAAGCTATTTACTTGAAACTTGCTAGGTGGATAGATCCCATTCCGTCAAAGTTCATTGCACTAGAACCATCAATCTGCACTTAATGATTTTGGTGTTATTCCCCTTTGTTTGAGTTTCTTGTCCAGAGCATAGCTCCAACACTATCAAAGCTATTGACTTGATTCTTCCAGGGTGGATAGATCTTAACTGAGACTGAGTGCATTGCACAAGAACCATCACTCTGCTCTTCATAATTTTGGAGTTATTTCCCTTTATTTAATTTTCTTTTTCGGAGCATGACTCCTACATTATCAAAGCTATTGACTTGAAACTTGATACATAGGTCTCATTGAGATGAACTGCAATCCACAAGAACCTTAACACTGTACTTCATAATTTCAGAGTTATGCCCCTTTGTTTAATATTCTCTCCGCAGCATAACTCCTACATTATCAAAGCTATTGACTTGAAACTTCACAGGTTGATAGATCTCATTGAGATGGATTGCAGTGCGTAAGAACTGTCACTGTACTTTTCATGATTTTGGAGTTATTCCCCTTAGTTCAATTTTGGTACTTGACGCTTTTCTGGACCATACACCTACATTATCAAAGCTATTGATTTGAAACTTCAAAGGTGGATAGAAGTTATAGAAACGGAGTGCAGTTATGTTATTCTACTTTAATTTCAGTTTTTCTTGCAATAATCCAGAGTGCAATCCAAAAAACTTTGCCATACTGCATTGCACAGCAGTTAGTTTCAAATTGCTCAATCGACAGGGGTATTTTGCTACGCCTTGTGGTGCACTTGTGGTGTTTGGTTTCTTTTGTTAATTAAACAAATACCACTGAAAATAATAAATAAACTTAAAGACTGTGACACAAAGTACAATTAAAATCTTACTAATATCAACTGTTGATTCTTATTTTTATATTACATGAATGCAATAATTTGTTAGCAAGGGCAGACCTCACTAATTCTCACAAACTTGTAGAGAAACATTTTAATAGACAGATGTGTAAACATTTTTGTTATTCATGTTTTGTTTGGATTTAAACTGTTTGGTTGTACTTTTTATGGTTACTGTGTATTTAGTCCCTGCACACTTGATACTTAAATAGGCTGACAGTTTGCGATTGGTATACACGCTAATTCCCACGCATATTGTACTGTAGTTGAGATGTTTCAATTCATAGTGACTTTCCAGACTCTCATGTGACCTCGGTCAAACGGTGCTTATGTAAAATGTGCCAAATATGAATTTACAGATAGATATATACCTAGTTCAAAGTGTTTCTCACTAAAATTGGTGTGCTATGGATAACAGACGGATACATTTTATATGATTTCACAATTGTCTGCATTTAATGACTAGTATTTAATGACCAGTAATAACAACTTAAATGCACACTAAAGTACATACAAAATAATTGAGCATATATAAAAAATAAAATCAGTACAAATTAACATTGTAATGACCAAAAATGCCCAACAAAGACAGTCATAGGCCAACAATTCGGGAACATTTCTTAAGTATTACATAGTAAATTATTGTGTATTAAGATTATTTTATGGATGGTTGATTTGGATATGATTTATTAATAAAAACTCTGGACCAGTAAATATAATAAATCTGTTAATGAATAATGTAAATGTTGGTCCAAGGTGTAAGACTATCAAGGCATGTATATGCCACTGCATTGCAAAAACATTTTCTTTTGTTGAAATGCACTGTTTGCAACATTTTATTTTACATTTTTTTCCAGCAACTTTGATGCTCTGTATCAATTTTTCCTTGTTCTTCATCATTTATCAGACTGGACACTTTAAACTGACCAGACCTAGAAAAACAGTGTAGATTTAATAAATGGCTAAGTTATTCCTCCTGTAAACAGATTATTTTTTTACTGTCTTTCTTTCTGCAGGAAGCATAAACAGCTAACCCCTACTCTACTCTTCTGCATTGTTTAACTGTTTCTTAATTAAGATGTTTTTTTCTAACAACTTAATTTGAATGCATTTAGCAATATTCATAATGAATTAGCATTGATGCAGTTTCTGATCTGGATCTACATTGCTTGCCTAGGCATTGGTCATTTGTGCTGAAAGATTTCTAAGTTGACAGTTAAATTATATGTAAAGTAATGGATTATTTTGGGGGCTTTCATGAAAGCTGCAAAAAGAACAGGCATGCTTAGAAAATAGTAAGAATGACAACTGTTGGTGGGATGACAAATGAGCTTTCAGATATTCCTGCAGGAAAAAATGTAGATCTGTTATTTCTTTGTTAAGATATATGTCAGCACAACTGTATATCTCATCATAGAAAACTACATGAGAACTGGGTAAGAAGATGTTATGTAAATGGTCGATCCAAACAAACAGAGTTTGATTATTATGTACTTGTGTGGAAGATTTATAGATGAGACAATGTAATATAAAGATAACAAAATGATAAAATGCTACTTTAACAAACTGTTTCTGATGTAATTAATCAAAATACAAAGTACACAATGAAAAACTTTTATTGACCTTCTTCACAAATCATTATAACAGGTCTTCTTAACCTAGTTATTATTATCTCATCCACACACAAACATAATTCCATTTTGGCCTTCTATACAATATCATTATGGCCTTCTATACAATATCATTATGGCCTTCTATACAATATCATTATGGCCTTCTATACAATATCATTATGGCCTTCTATACAATATCATTATGGCCTTATATATACGGTACCATTTTGGCCTTCTATACAATATCATTATGGCCTTCTAAACAAAACCATTATGGCCTTCAATACGATATCATATGGCAATCTATATAAAATCATAATGACCTTCTATACAATATCATGATGGCATTTTATAAAATATCATTATGGCCTTCTGTACAATATCATTATGGCCTTCGGTACAATATCATTATGACCTTCTAAACAATACCATTATGGCCTTCAATACATATCATTATGGCCTTCAATACATATCATTATGGCCTTCAATACATATCATTTTAGCCTTCTGTACAATATCATTATGGCCTTCTGTACAATATCATTTTAGCCTTCTGTACAATATCATTATGGCCTTCTGTACAATATCATTTTAGCCTTCTGTACAATATCATTATGGCCTTCTGTACAATATCATTTTAGCCTTCTGTACAATATCATTATGGCCTTCTGTACAATATCATTTTAGCCTTCTGTACAATATCATTATGGCCTTCTGTACAATATCATTATGGCCTTCTGTACAATATCATTATGGCCTTCTATACGATACCATTATGGCATTTTATATAATATCATTATGGCCTTCTGTACAATATCGTTATGATGGCCTTCTGTACAATATCAGTATGGCCTTCTGTACAATATCATTTTAGCCTTCTGTACAATATCATTATGGCCTTCTGTACAATATCATTATGGCCTTCTGTACAATATCATTATGGTCATCTTCATAAAAAATCTTTCTTAACAGATTTGGAATGTTCCTAATTACACAACTGTACTGGTTTTTTCAGATTTGGTATGTTCTTAATAACACAACTGTACTGGTTTTTTTCAGATTTGGTATGTTCTTAATTACACAACTGTACTGGTTTTTACAGATTTGGTATGTTCCTAATTACACAACTGTTCTGGTCTTTACAGATTTGGTATGTTCCTAATTAAACAACTGTACTGGTCTTTACAGATTTGGTATGTTCCTAATTACACAACTGTACTGGTTTTTACAAAATCATTATGGCCATTACAAAGGTCTTCTGTTTTTTTTTTATTGTGATATATGATTGAGTTGTAGAAATAAATGGTTATCACCATCACATAAACAGTGTTTTGTTCTTTTCTACAAAATCATTTGGACCTTGTTATAGTTTTGTTCATAAAATCAATTTGGTATTCTTAACTGAATAATTATGTACTTCTTCACAAAATTATTCAATTTTCATGTTTATGGACAAATAAAAAAGCAACAAAATCTGTCCACACCCCTGATCACAAATGATGGACAAATTGCTTTGTTTATATTTTCCATGATTTTTAGATAAATTTGCATTTACAGGAAAGTTGTGTAAAATTTCTTAGAAAAAAAAGTTTTAATGTAAATTTATAATTGTTATCAAATTAGTTTTAAATACATTTTTGCTTTTAAGTTCTTCAAAAGACATTAAGCAAAAAGAAAGTCTCACTTAATATTGATACAATAAGCCCATTTTTGTTGTGCTAATTCTTTACAATGGTTTTGTATATGTTGTTGTTGCTGGTTGTTTATAAATATGCCAGTTTTGAAGGGGCACAACCAAAAACAAAACTGCCAGTTGATTGGTAGAGATTTGCATATGATGAATTACTGTTGTTCCTATGGTTGTCCTTGTCAGGTGTTTGCAAGGTGTGATAACTGTGTGATATTTGTAGGTTTGGTTTGTCTTTTTGTGGATATTTTCTGTAAACATTTTCTGACAATACTGAGGGATGGCCAGATTGGTACATTGTATCCTATTGTATTTTTTCATACAGTTATATCCTGTTATATTGACACTGATGTTTAGAAACATTTTTAAACACATAAAAGATTTTTAAAAATATTGGTATAAATACCTAAAAAAATATTTATCGGTAAATGTATCTTTTATAAAAAAAAATAAAATATATTTTAGTTTTTTTTCTATATAAAATGACATCCATGAGTAACATTTCATTCAAAATAATTAATTCTGAAAGAATGATTTTTACAAGAACAATAAATTAAAACCATGATTTTCACAAAATACTGTAGACTGAAACTGTGATTCATGCACAACAATAATAGCTTTCTTCTTTGTGTCCAAAAGTAAAAAAGATAACAAAGATTGACAAAAAGAGACTCTGAAAGTCTTCATAATTGGAAAGTAACTGAATTTCTGTCGTTTATTAAAACTGTCTTCATCCCTGTTATTATCACATTGCTATTTTAATTATTTGAGTTATGAGTTAATCCCTATGTGAGTTTATCTGTTTGACTCTAAGCCCGCAGAATACAATCAGGTCCATATATAAAGTGTAGATCCAGATCAACTCCCACTTCATCATTGTCTCTTTAGTATTAACCTTTGGTTATAGATGTGAACATGAAAGTTTATAACAGGTTAATCTAGTACAATTCAAGGGTTATGAACAAAGCAAGTTAAGGGGTTGATTTCTGTACATTCCATGAGCAGTTGCATGCTGAAAAAACTTTCCATTACACACAGCACAAATCACATTATTCTCTTGAGCTTTAAGCTCATCATCTTTGGGTGTAAAAAAATAAATGGAACCTTTTCTAGTCTGACAGTCATTGCATGACTATTGACAATTGCGAAATGTTCCATGCTTTTATGATCTTTGGATTTTATTGTTCCATTTATGTAAAGAAAACATGCATTATTTTCTTGCATTATCAGTTAATTGGTAGCAAAAGGCCTATAATTGTGATTCGTTTTATTGGCGCAGTATTATATAAGAAGCATTCAAAGCATGCACTTAAATTCATTGACTTACTTGATCTAATATCCAAATTATCTCATTTTGTAAAAGACAAAAAAGCTCCTTTTTAAGAGAAAAAATATTTTTTAACATAACTTTAATTGTCAAAACTAAATTCAATACTCAATTTTGGGGCACAAACCCAAGAACCTTAGTCTGGATACTAAGCCACTCGCTATACAGATAATAATGATAGCCTCAAGTTTCTTCTATAAAACTGATCTTAAGACCCCCAAATTCTGATTTTAAAGTCTAATGTCCTCTCCACAAAATATTTAAAGACTACTGAATTAACCATCTAATGCTGCCTAAATTAACACATCAGCCTCATCCCCCTCTCCACCCCATCTTACCATTGTGAACAATAATCATTTACCCAAAATGTCAGCAGACACTCATGGTCAAGATTTAGGTATAGGTATCATACCTAGAACCTTCAGATATAGGGTCCAATTCCTTAATTCCTCTCCCTGATGCTTGTTCAACTTCTGGACCTCAGCCCCATGTCAGTTACCGTAGTATCTGGGTGAGTAGACTAAAAACAAATTGTCAATTATACTGGTGACCAAACCCAGAACTGTCAACTTCAATGACTTCCCTGCAATGTATGATCCACATACTGACACTTTTGCCTATAGCCCATTTTCTCTAGCATCTGGTTAATCAGTAACCCAATGCTTGAGCCAAAGGCTCATTAAGCCTGAACCCAGGACCCTCGGTCCCTGCATTCTATGCATCACCTGATGCTTCACATCAGCCTCTGGCCTTATTTCTCTAAATCTTACCAGGATGATCAGTAACCCATTTGAGAAGACACTCGTGGCCCAGAGGGTAAATTAACCGAACCCAGGACCATCAGCTTTTAAATCTAATGTCTCAACAGGTGATGTTTAAACACAGTTTGGCAGAGCAACCTCTAGACCATACTGCTCCCTAGTCTTTGCCTATGAGAGTAGAAACCCATGGCCCAAGGGGTCAAGTGTGTGTGATTAATGACCTTTTCCAGGTTAAAGGTCAATAAGATACAGCCCAGATGAAGATGTCTTACTTGGGTTACTTTGAAACTGTCTCTCAGAGAGGATGTTTGACATATATGGTTGCAGGGCTTGGTTTGGGGGCCCTTCTTTAAGATTGATATCTTCATTCCTTTTCTTGTTGTTGTAGATACAGAATGAACATTATTAAATTATGTCCCCTTGGCAATTTAAGTCATTAGAACATCAGAACAAAAATAAAAATGTTATGAAAAGAAAATTAATTATGACATCAATATTTAAAAAAAATACTGTGGATATATGAAATCATTTGTAACCATATTGATGAATTTTATTTTTGACTTTATGTTGTCTTGTTTTATTTATTGTCATGAAAGAATACCGATTGACTGATGACAAATGCTGATTGGGAGGTCGTGGGTTCAAACCTGGCCGGCCAGACCAAAGACTTTAAAGTTGGTAGTAGTAGCTTCCCTCCTAATGCTCGGGGCTATGGGGTCAGCATTACACCTAACTTGTCGGTGTCAGTATAATGGACTGGCCGGGTTCAGTTCCTGGGCACCTCATAAGTGCCACTGTGCTATAATGATAGAAATGTCGCTGTACAGTATCAGCAAAAATGCCGGCAAATCCAATCCAAATCCCATCCTGATCACATATAAACTTTGTCCCTTTTTAACATAGCATGATTAAGTAAACTTTCTGTTATTTGTCTATCAAAGTTGATTTATTACTCAAATAAAGTTTTATCTGATGACTCAGAACAAAGAATAATTCCTCAGAAATTCTTATACACTTATTTTTAAGTCCAAGATTTTGTTGCATTCTTTTATTGCTTACTCTCTTTCCACACTGAAAAATGTCTACAATCGCCCTAGCAAACCTTCCCACCACGATTAGTACACCATCAGATACCCCACCATGGTTGTGTAAGGTCAGGGGTGTAAGATAATTATAACTTTCCTGCAACATTTATGGTCCATAAATTAGCTGACTAACCAGAACTGTGGCTTTTATACCTACTTATTGCTGTCCACAAAAATGTCCAGGACCCACTCAGGTGAAGAAGCGGAATTGATGGCCATTGTGTATTTTCTAGAGGCATGGACATTGAAATCACCCTGTTTCTTGCTACAGTAAGTTATAAACAATACAATATCTTGGTTCTTTGGTAACACCTACATGACAAAAATTGAAGTGATACATTGATAGATACTCAGCATCAAATAGTGACACTTCTGATCAGCGAGGAGCTATCAGGTCTACACTGTTTGTCTAAGCCTGATAGTATGTGACAAGCAGGCTAAGAGTTGATGTAATAAATATGGTAGAAACCACCTTCCAGATGTAGGAAACATAGACTGTAATACATTTGGCAAAAACTGTAGACAGGCAATAAACTACAGGTACTTTGTAATTATTATGTTATCTCCATCAATGCAGAAGAAAGAATGCTTGGAGCCTATTTGGATGTTTTCATTAAAGACATAATATCTCAGGAAAGACAATGTCTTATGTACAAAGTGTAGCGAACAGAAGACTGATCTAAACTATAGTGATTGAGCAGTCACTGGGCTATACTTTAATCTAAAGGAACTGATTGAAATCCATTAATGTCATAACATGGGTAAAGGTGAAATTTGAATGTAAACATTGTGCTGGTTGCAATGTATAATAAAACTATATAAAAGAAGCATGTAACAAAACCCAGTAGCCAAGTCAAATGAACACTGGACTGTCACTCAAGATATTGCAGGTACATATCCAAAAAAAAATCCTATAAAAACAAGGCATTTTTTAAAATTTTGCCTTAATTACAGTTTTCGCCTTTTTCTAATCTTTTCATATAAACAACTACTGATACTTATTATAGATAGATAAATTTATATAACACAAAACATTTGAAAAGATTACTACAATATTTTAAAATATAATGCCATGACAGGCAATCAGCACCAAGAATAGCACTAAAAAGAGTGAACTCTTATTTCCATTGTGGTCTTTTATTTTTTGATGTCATGACAAAGAAAGGCAAAACTAAAATTAAGTTAACCATATTAATTTAAAAAAATAGTCTATATGTTTCATATTTTGACATGGTTTATAATCACTGTTATTTCAAATATAATGGAAATCAAAAATAATTCAAGATTTTATAAATACAGTTGTGTTAAAATATTGGTTATCACAGGTACTGTCAAGACATCACAGTTGTTATTAATCACAGTTATGCATAAATATGTAATATTAATCTAATTGATTAATAAGAATTTAAAATTTAGAACCACAAAGCAACTATAAGGATAAGATAAAACAAGGTGTGCATGTCAGTTTTAATGTGCAGGACATTAGTGGGATGAAGCATGCAAGGACAATGTTGATACATGATTACTTGCAGGAGAAAATTCATTTGTTTGTTATAAATGGCAGGAAGTATAATTTTGGATGGTGGAATTGTAAGGCTGATCAATTGTTTGTCTTTGAAAGTAACTGTAGTTTTCCCACTTCAAACCAATCTTATCTTAGTGATTGTTTCTAAAACAATAGAAATATCCTATCTAGCATAATTACTTCATATAGTTATAAATACCTACTTGGACATGTACTCTTTGATTGATTGAATTGTTGTTTATTTGTCTGTTTGTTTATTATTTGCTTATTTTTTATTTACTCATTTATTTATACCTTTATTTATTTGTTTGTTTGTTTACACACATTCTCAATTTATTATTGTAAAGTTCATTAAATAAATAACTGAATAATTTGCATTGTTTGTCAACATCTTATTTTTAAAATATAACACTCAAGTTCTAAATATAATAGAATGCTGATATGTACCTCAAATCAGGTGCACATGCTTTCTGATGTATGCTGATATGTACCTAAAATCAGGTGCACATGCTTTCTGATGTATGCTGATATGTACCTAAAATCAGGTGCACATGCATTCTGATGTTTGCTGATATGTACCTAAAATCAGGTGCGCATCCATTCTGATGTATGCTGATATGTACCTAAAATCAGGTGCACATGCTTTCTGATGTATGCTGATATGTACCTAAAATCAGGTGCACATGCATTCTGATGTTTGCTGATATGTACCTAAAATGTGGTGAGCATGCATTCTGATGTATGCTGATATGTACCTAAAATCAGGTGCACATGCTTTCTGATGTATGCTGATATGTACCTAAAATCAGGTGCACATGCTTTCTGATGTATGCTGATATGTACCTAAAATCAGGTGCACATGCTTTCTGATGTATGCTGATATGTACCTAAAATTAGGTGCACATGATTTCTGATGTATGCTGATATGTACCTAAAATTAGGTGCACATGATTTCTGATGTATGCTGATATGTACCTTAAATAAGGTGCACATGCATTCTGATGTATGCTGATATGTACCTAAAATCAGGTGCACATGCTTTCTGATGTATACTGATATGTACCTCAAATCAGGTGCACATGCTTTCTGATGTATGCTGATATGTACCTAAAATCAGGTGCACAAGCTTGTTGATGTATGCTGATATGTACCTAAAATCAGGTGCACAAGCTTGTTGATGTATGCTGATATGTACCTAAAATCAGGTGAGCATGCATTGTGATGTAAAGTGAACACTACTATAGGTATAATCCAGATAGTGTGATCATGATAACAAACCTTTCAAAACCATGTTTTAATGCTGCTCTCTTTGTTAACAAAATACAAATATCTCACATGACACAGTTGACAATGCAAATACTAACTTTGGGTCTATTCTGTGGGCATAGCCTGTAATATATGGTCCCCTATGACCATTTTATTCCAGTATCAGTTCACATCATTCAAAAGGTAGCTGAAGCAGTAAATTATTGTTCTATTTGGGGATTGCTTCTGGCATAAATAAATATGTGTCCTGTTTGTTTTTTTAACTTCCAGCAATAACTTTGTTGCTTGTTATATCATCACCTGATATGGGTAATTTGTCTCACTGCCCAGGTGGTTGCTTACCTAACCTTAGAACTCAATACCCTTATATCTACTGTATGTCAGCTCTAAATCAAGCAGCCTCAAGCACTTGTAAGGTCTTTATTTTGTTTTAATGACAATATCATGAAGAAAAAATGTTTCTCTTTTCCTTCAGGGGGGAAATAAATACAGGAAGACTGGAAACTGATATTAAAAATATGCTGGTTTTTTCCATGTTGAGATTGTTAGATCATTAGATGAACATTTTTATAGGCTGATATTTGTAACTGTTGATGTGTAAAAATTCAGAATAATTTCAGAAGCTATAGAAAAAATTCCATATTGTGTAAAAAAATTGTTGGCAGGAGTGAAAGGCAGTTATTTTATATTAATGTTTATTTTAATTCAATGGTAGCAAGTTGTGCCCTGAGCAGCAACATTAGTTAAACAGTGGCCCAGTGAAAAGTACAGAACAGAGTAAGAACTTAATTAAACATTCACACCGAAACTTTTCCTAAAGTTATGTTGAATAATGCTGTTGCCATTAAAAAATTGCCAGACAGACTTGTAAAAGAGACAAATGTTGAATCTTTACTAATAGGTTGCATAACAGTATAATATAAATATTTTTTTGGTCATTTTGTAAGAAAATTGAAATGTTTTAAAAAAATCAGAATAATGTAACCATAACACTGTTGTAAGAACTGACTACAACTACTTGTTCTTCCTTAAAAGCCAAGGATGTCTGTAACAAGGTTGCCTGGGTAAATCTTCGCTGGAATGAGGAGATAATGAAGAAGTTAGCCCTATTCCTGCCATTTTTGTTAATAACCTACAAACCAGTGCCATGTTTGTTTTTCCACAACTACTTGCAAGCAGGAAGCAGCCACCGATGGTCAACAATGCTGTGAGCTTTCTGATCTAGATCTGCATTGTTTGTATAAAGCCTTAATATTTTGTGCTTACCAGGTTAACTATAAGATGTTTTGACCAGCCACCAAGGCAAATTATCAAATGGTGTATTTGGGAGCTGTCCGATCAGGGTCTACACTTTCAGCTGTAGAGTCTCCAGCATTACTTCTACTTTGCTGCATTTACATGTAGTTGTTAACCAATAACTTAAGATATTTAATCTGCTAATGAAAGACAATGCAGTGTAAGGGTTAAGAACTTTCTTGGTAATAACATACTGTCTGTTTCATTCATTTTCTGGCCATCATCACTGGTGTGCTTTATTGCTAAATAGCTTTGTACTTATTGCAGTCAGGAAGCAAAGTTCCAAAAATTCCAGACATTATTTATGCACCCATCCATGGCCAAGAAGATGTTTCTTAAGTTATGATGATTAAACCTTGTTGAAGAAAGTTGTTACACAAATTGTAAAGTAATTCTAGTGGTAAAATTTTACTTGCAGAAAAATGTTAGCAGGTTTCTGTTTAATTCTGTGTTGTTTATTTGTCTGAATTGCTGAATGATAACACCTTGTTTGTTTTGGAGTTAAGTCCTTAAAGCAGAATTTTACTTATTTATTCTGTGATGCCTTTAGAATTAAGTCATATGAGCACATTGTCAGAATTTATATCAAATGTCCATTAGCCAACTTGTAGTTTCTGCTAATCAAACACAGGCGTTAATTAAAAGTGCTGTCTGACAAAGGCATGGTTTGTTTGTTTTTTCTGTTTTTTATTGATTCACTTTGTGGGAAGAGATGGAGGGAGAAAGCTTCCCTATTCTTTAATGAAAACCACATTGGTTCACTTAGATCTTTTGTGAGTCGGAAGGTGGAAATAATAGCCAGCTGTCATTTAACAATTACAAGGTTTGGTCTGGTTTATGAGTGTTTGTTAAGAAAGTGCTTGTAAAAATAATGTAATGTAGGTGTTTATAAAATAAAAGTAAAGAAGGTGTTTATAAGATAAATGTAAAAGATTTGTTTATAAGATAAATGTAAAGTATTTGTTTATAAGATAAATGTAAAGTATTTGTTTATAAGATAAATATAAAGTAAAGGACTGTTTATAAGATAAATATAAAGTAGATATTTATCAGATAAATGTAAATTTTAGTAGATGTTTGTCAGGTAAATGTAAAGTAGGTGCTTATAAAACAACTGTTGGTGTTTGGTAGATAAATGTGGTATAGGTGCTCACAAATGGATGTTGACATAGTGATATAATTGTAAATATATTGGTGTACTTTTGTCTCATCTTAGAATTAAATGAGCAATTTTTATGATGCATTTTCACAACTTCTCAGAAATCCTGTAGTATTTACACCTATTCTTTTCAGTTATAACAACAGCTTTTTGACCAGATGTTCTTATTATTTAGCACTTAGAAATAAATAAAAAGTAAGCTGCAATGTGATATTTAAATAAATGTTTTGATGAAATACACATAAATGTTGACTTCTGTTTTAATAAGTGAATCAAACTGTGAATCTGAATATGATAATGGTGTAGTTCATTTCTTGAAATATTTTTATTATGAAGTCGGTTCTTAAAACATATTTGTCATTTCTTAGTTTAAAGAAATTGTGTGTAAGTGTCTTATATAAATTTTACAATTATTTGTTAAACAGTTTCCTTAGCTATTACATGAGACGATTGTTCTTAAAATTAATGTTTTTTTGCCTTTTGTTATAAATCCAGTTCCAGGCATTATTGTCTCTGGTAGCTGTGTTTTATCTAGAATCATTTCTTTTATTGCAAGAAATCTAAATATTGTAAAAACAATCATTCTCAATTTTTCCATTGTTTTGGCACTAGGTTTTCAGGTTGCAAGATGTTATTTAAATGTTGTTGTTTTTACAATTTATACATTTTATTATTTTTATACTATGTGCTTATGAGTTTTAACAAAGATATTGCACTTCATGTCAGGATGCTGCTTGATTTAAGCATTATATGGTAAGAGGTGCTTGTGTTTTACTGGACTGAGGCTTTGTTCCTGTAGAAAAGTGGTGTTAAAGTGCTGGGGTGCGAAATCATAAATCTTAAGATTGATTGCAAAACATTCGAAAGTCTCTGTCTTACCATCACCCCTAAGTACGTTTCAACAAATCTCTGCTGACACAATTTGAACAATATGCTAACATGAAATCAATTTGTCATCAGAAGGACAATCCAGCAGATTTTTTCTATCACAGAATACCCTTACTTGTCTTATTAAACATCGTTGATTGAACGCTAAAAGTAACACTGCCATGTTTCATATTGTTTCGATTTCAATATTAAGAGTGCCAGAAAGCTCTCTTGTGATTTAAGAGTGATTTCATTCTAGGAGTGATTTACGAAATATTAATAAAACACTCATAAGAAGGAAAACTTTTTTTAAGAGTGAAAAACAATCTTTAGATTTATGATGAAACACATCCCTGAACTTTTGAGCACAATTAAAAAAATCAAGGTTTATGGTATGTGTAGGCGGGCAAAATAACTACTTGTTACAATGACTATGATACATTAATTGTATTTATTATTTAAAGTTTATACTTTATATATTTTGTAACCATATACTACACTGTACTTAAGACAATGTGTACCTTGCAGATGCAGTTATGTTTATATAATAGAACTGTACTGAACGTTTAAAATGGAGAATTATAAGGATTAATTAAAATGTCTACACGTGTACTTACTATTATTGTTACCTTGTCTTAAATTGACAATTAAGAATCAGTTACATGTACATTTTTATACAGTATTTGTTCTGTTAAAAAAATCTATTTTGTGTATTTAAATATAGAAAAAAAGTTTTAAAGAAATGAACTAACAAAAGGTATAGATACTATATCCCATGTTATTTTGCATCTTGTGTTATCAAACAAACCAAAAATACTATCAGAAAACTTGAAGAATTCCATGATAAAGTAAAGGAGCCTGCACCCTTGACTCCACATAACACAGTATTCTTCAGTCTTCAGTAATCTAACAAAAAACCTTGCTACCTATAATAGAACACCTTAGGAATAAAAAGCTTGTTGATAATGTGAAGAATATATACAGTTAACACTTATACCTGCTAAGAATATGTAGAGTTGATCTGGCATGGAGTACAGTACTGGTGTGGATATAGATAGGTCTGATTCCCATTAGAACTTGTCTGAATCTTACTATTTGGTGTGAGTTATGACCAGTATATGCTCATTTACCTTGCATATTAGCTTAGTAATTAAATAACTTAATATGCCAGTACATGTAAAAAAGGCTGGTTTTCTGTTAACCTCACAACAAATATGGATGTGAGTTAAATACTGCATGGGTACCGCATACCATTTGCCATATCTGTACTGGTACCATCACATATGTGGATTCTCATTGTTAGTATAGGATAGAGTCTATTAAGATGTTTCTATAGAAAATATAGAAGCCAAAAAGAGGGCATCGAGTGCAGGCTTCTATTTTGTATGGAAACGTCTTAATACAATGTGGATTCTATCTGACTTAGAAGTCCCTGCCTCACTTCTACCTGTTATACCAAAATGACATGTAATTCGCACCATAAAACTGTCAATCAAACTGTGAATCATCTTGAAGTGTTCAAACTTTTCGTTACAAGGGAAGGAGTCAAGCCAGAATGCGTGGTTTGTTGCACATGCAAAAATAAAACCATTTAGTAAAATAGATTAATCTATTTTGTTCATTGTAAAATAGAAAATAGAAAGGAGTTTTATTGAAATAAATCGCTGAGGAAGTTGAATTTTCATAGCTTCTAACTGGCTACAAATGTAGGGCGACTTCTATGTATAAAAACATAGCAGAATAAGGATGCGGGAGGTGTAATAGGTTGAAGAGGACACTTCTGTAGTAATCTTTATGCCATAAGATTGTTATCTTTTGATACCAACATCTCTATGACAGACACTTACTACAGGCATGAATGAGACACAATTATCAAGAAACAAGACAAATTATCTGCAGTGAAGATCGCTGTAAGATGTGTAAAATTGGTAAGTCCGTGGCAACAATGTCAGAAATAAAAAGGATGCAAATGTCAAAAGAAAGGTTAACTTCATCCAATTATCATTAGAACCAGTAAATAAATTTAAATGTGGTACAATGTTGTAAGATGTGGTAAACAATATCATATTTGTTTATTTTGTTTGAAGGACTAGGCCAATAGTGTAGATTCAGATAAGACAGTCGCAGCAGCTGAGTCTGAAGCATTAGGGCTTGTGACATTGTCATGAAGTCTAAAAATTGTCCATTACTAAATAGGTTATTAACAAATATAGCAGGCTAAGAGATAAATGGCGAATCTCATAAAGTAACCTCAGCCTGTTACCAGAAGTAACCCCAGTCTGTTACCAGAAGTAACCTCAGTCTGTTACCAGAAGTAACCTCAGTCTGTTACCATGGGGAAGAAAGAAGTGTTCTTTATTTTTGCATTGTCTAGGATGACCAACTGCATTGATTGCTTTGTACATCTGAGAAACTATCACATATTGCTCAGCATAATTGATCCACTATATTTTCTGATTAATTGATCCACTATATTTTTTGGTTGTACTTTTTTTAAAGAAAAATTTCCACTTTCCTATCTTTGGGGTTAGGGGAAAGAATAAAAATCTGATTGCATAATGGATATTGGCAAAATTAAGTACTGATATACAGTCATAATAATTACTTTGATATTTTATATCTGTATTGATCCTGAGCAATTATCTTACCATGTTTTAAGGCATGGAGATTTAAGTTTGGTTTTTAAAAGAGATCTTCATATATTTTTGTGCTTTCCAAGGACACACAGTGCAAATATCTTAACAATTGTCCTCCAATGTCAGAGATACTAGCTCCTGAACTATTCTCCATATCTGAAGTGTTATTATCCTGAAGTACACATATTCCAACTATTATCAACATAGACTATTTCCTTAATCTGTACATGAGTGGTTGCCTCAACTTCAGCAGTTACTTGAATTAAAAGAACATTTTTTTCATTTTTTTCTTAAAAGAAAAGATGGCAAAGATTTTGAATACAGTATCCTTTCCTGCATCTACAAGTACAAGAAGTCAGATTTTTCCATAACTTCTTGCTGTTTGCTTATCTAGAATCTTTTAAGGTTCTTATTAATATAGGAATAACTTCTGGAGTTACATAGACAACATTGAACTTATGTCAATGACATGTTCCTTTATTAGTTACAACTTCTTGAATAAAACTGAACCAAATAGATTATCAATTGTTTTCACAATTTATTTTGATGTTTCGCTTAGCAATTTAAGGTTTGTAATTGGCTTTGGGCAATAAGCAATTAATAGCAACACATCAAAAATGAAATACTGTAAAGACAAAAGTTTTGTTATGTTAACTATACACTACAATGCCTAAGAATCAGTAGTGATTTATGTGGTGGAAATTATCTGCAATTGTTTATTGTGTGATGATCATTATACCAGAGATAATCAAGGTTTTTCTAGTAATGTCAAGAATAATAAAACAACAACAGAAATGTTGTGTGTGTATATCAGATTTATATTGCTCATAACTTGCAGAAGTATAAAATCACCAGAAATAACGCAATTAGAGAACAATAATGACTGGTAACGTTCTCGTTTTCTGACTTGTTAAAACATTTTTATATATATTTCTACATCCAGATCACATTAAGAATATACAATAAAATATCATTGAATAAACACTGCTTTGTGAGATACGTCAGCTACAATTACAGTAATATACAGCCTATGTAAGTCATCACAATCTGCAGGTTTTCATTTTTCTATCCCTAATCCTGGGCTTCATTCATAAGGCCTTGAGACACTGTTCAGCTAGACCATTGAATAAATTGTTTCCAAGAAATTAACTTGTCTACTTGTTCCCAACTCATTTCCTTTGGTATGTCCTACACTAATTAAACCTTTACTCAGCATGTATTTAGAACTACCAGATAATTGCCATACAAATGGAGGAATGGCAAAAAATCTGTTTTGTTTGCTGCAGTGTAGTGCTTGTGTAGGGCTATCAAAGACACCTTTATCCATGGGATTACGTGTGCCAAACATTCTTTGGACATATTCACATTTTTGGGCCCACAAAGAATGCTAGCTCTTTATTGCTGGGAGGTAAGAATGTGATACATACAGGAAAAGAGCCCCTGTGACATGGTTTGGGGGATTATGGGTAGCATTTTCTGGAATACCACCTCACATACCTTTCCTAGACAACTCCATTGAGGCTTAGTCTGTAAATCCGCCACTCTGCTTGTTTTCATGGAAACTGCAGTGCTTTCTACTCACTGCCAGATGAGAATTGTCATTGGGAATGTTGGAATCAGACATAAACATGTGTTTGATTTCTATTTACTAATGCTTTCTGCAATCTGAAATAGGTTATAAAGCTAGGTTTACATTAAACATGCTTCAGCCATAAGTGTTATTTTTTTTATATATGTTTTGTATGTATTTGCTTAGTTTATACCATAAACAAAATCTGCTGAAAAGATTTTATTTATTTACTTTAAGAATGCACAGATTGGCAGAATAAAAAGTAAAAAATGTTTTAGAAGAATGCAAATAAAAGAGGAAAGTGAGAAAGTAAAACGCCATAATGGTTTGGTTTAAAAATGTTGTAATTTGTTGCTAGAATTTTGTTGAAATGTCAAAGTATGCAAAGGAATAAAAGAAAGAACAATTTAATTGATTGTACATTCAGGTTGAATATATAAATTGCCCATGACTTTTGGGCAGTCCGATAACTCGGTTACTTCCCTTGAATTCAAAGGGAGGCTACTCGTCGCCGAGCCTCTGGGGACTAAGTAAAGAAAAAAAGATGGCGGACACGGACAAAGAAATCAATGAAGCTTGTGTAAACAACTAAGAATTAGACCATTTCAAGCTAACAGATTTAAAGAAGGACCTGGCGAATCGTCGTTTGGTTGGATCCTGAAGGGAATATCAGCTAATCGAGCGAATTATCGGCGTTTACAAGCTAGATATTACTGGCAATTATGAATTGAAAAGAAGAGACCAACTCGAGAAGAATTAGTAACACTTCACCCTCCCTTAACTGGTAACAGGTCGCCCCTGATCGGTAACAGTTCGCCCTTGATCAGTAACATGTCGCCGTCGTATATAAGTGTATACGTCAAGCAAAAGTGTATACTTGTTAACTTATTTATAATTATTTCGACACAATTCACATCAATTTGTATTTGTTTTCATCGGCTTCATATGCATTATGAGTACTTCGTATATAAGTGTACCATTTCCACGCGTTAAATGAAGGGGGAAAATGATGTCAAGTAAAGTTTATAATTGATTTAATTTGTTATATAGTGTATAATATATATAATATTTTATAAGATATGCATACAAATACAATTAGTTGGTTGCCGTCTTAGTCGACTTCTTCATACTGTATTGCGTACGTTGCGAGATTGAATCACTAACTAGTCTATTAATTGCAAGCACTTATATACGTCTATGACGGCAAGCATCAGTTAAGATCATGGTGACTAATTATCAATCAAGATTAGTGCTGATGCTATCATCATAATAATGACTAGGCAAAAATCAATTAACAATCACACACTGACCAATTTATTAATTTTAATTTTTATATACGTCTATGTCGGTAAACATTAATCAAGATCACACTGACTAATTATCTATCAAGATTAGTGCTAATGGTATCATCACAATAATGTCTGTAGGCAAACACCAATTAACGTTCACGCTTTTATGTGCAATTATAAGATAACTGCGTACTCAAGTCATCTTGAGTATGACAACCTTATTAAAGTATTTGCAACAAAATATGTATGCAACTAAGTAACATTAAAATCCTTGCAACAGCGGAATTTTATTTAAATATAAATTATGAAATAAATAAACCACGTACACAGTATAATGATCTTATTTTAGGTCGCAACATTGCATTTAAATAAAGGAACAGTGACAGCTCACATATTGTACTGGGAGGATCAGAAGTTTTTCTTTGGTTAAAACAATTTTAAAATATGAAAAATAAAAATATAATAATTTACGATGCTAATAATACATTGTTAATAATAATAAAGAATAAGGAGACAAAAGAAGCATACATTTAATGTAAATGGTGTCAAAATAATAAAAAAATAATAAGTTTACATTCTTTTTACTTAATTTCTTAAAGATTTTTATGGGCGAAGATTGGCGTATATCAGAAGAGCGCATAATGTATATTAAGACGAAGAAAACAAATACAATGTGAATGGTTATAAATAAATTAACCAATTTACTTTTTTTCTTGATGTATACACTTATATCCGAAGGCGACATGTTATAAAGTAAGGGCGAACTGTTACCTATCTAGGGCGAGCTGTTACCAATCAAGGGCGAACTGTTACCAGTTGAGGGAGGGCGAAGTGTTATAATACCATCGAAATGCGTCGCAGTCGCTTGTTTTGAGGAAATCGATGCCATGAAACAGTTCTGTTTTCGACCACCTTCCCGCTATAAACACCTTTAAATATTCAGCAATATTTCGGCGATTTCCATTTTGGTTTTGTTTCTTTCTTTAATTAACTTTCCATGTCACTCGATGTGTGTGTTATACACGCTGATAAAATTTCTACTTATACCCCGGAAGTTTTAATGCGCATGCACATTCGGAGAGTACTCAAGGGCAGACAACTTAGTTATCGGACTGCCCAATTGCATTAATGTTACAAGCTTACAAATGAAAGAAAATAGAAATATCAGGTTCACTGCTTTACTGTTTTTCATAATGTAAGAAATAATAACATTCTTGAAAATGTTGCAAGAAATTCAGTTTGGAAGCATGGAAATGTTATAAACAGAATAAAAACAAAGTTAAGCATAATGGAAATTACACATGTCTAAGATCCACTGAATGTTAAAAAAGCTTCAAGCAGGGAAATTAAAGAATCACAAAAAGAAAACAAAGTCACCATGGACAGTTGGGAAGAATAGTTTACAAATCACTAGAGAAAGTTTGTCTCTTGAGTAAATAATCATGTGGTCTGTTGGTTGATGAGTAAGTAAAACCAGAAGAGCTTGAAGTAAACAATGCGGAGGAGGTTTAGGCCCCGATCAAAGTACAACCAGTCAGCAGAAGGACAGGAAACAATAAACAAGCATCCCACAGACCAGGACTGGGATGGTTACTGGTAGTGCAGGATTGGTTCACAAACTTATGGGTAAATGGTAGGTACCCATTATGTAGGATTGGTTCACAAACTTATGGGTAAATGGTAGGTACCCATCATGTAGGATTAGGGTCAGATGTGAAAAGTTAAGAAATCTAAAGAAATGGGATTAAGTGAATTAAAGGTCACAAAATGTCACCCCATAATAACAATAACAATCAAGGATTTAAGTTTCTGCATAGTTGTGACTTTAGGGTCATATGCCGAATTGGTTTCTCAGTTTGGTTTCTAGATAAACCTTTATAACGAATTATAACCAATCCTTTTTTATGCCCAAAATCTATTCACTTGTTTAAAAAAATCTTTTTTTAATATTCATTTTCAAAAATAAAAATATCAGTTTGTACTTAAATATTTTAAAAACCTTTATCTATTGTATATAGTTCATTCCCTCCTAATGTAACTGAGCACAAAGAAAAAGCATAATTAAAATTTAATTTTCTTTATTTTTTCATAAATTCTTTTATTTATGTTGTAAAAAATTTAAATTTAAAAATAACCTTTACTTTAACATACTTTTTGCATTTTCCAATTTCCTCTTGCTGCAGCTGTAAATTGAGAGAGGCTGGCTTGCATGTAACCTAATTTGTTTCAATATAGACATAGATAATAGAATTAACTGAACCGTCACTGTCTTCTTCCCTCGCCTACAGTAATTCTTCTGTCCAATTTTCTCCAAGTGTGCTAATCCAATTAAAACTAAATCAGAAAAACCTGCCTGGACCATAACTGCCTGGCTTTTATTGTTGTCTTTTAGGAAAGTAATAATGTAAACAAACATTGAAAGCATATGTTAGGGAGAGAGACAGCAGAAAATAAATGAAAAGTAATGTTTTAAAATTGTGCTAGTATAATGCAATGCAGAGTAGTTCTAATGGATTTTTGCACATGTAAGGGTGGATGTGTCAAACCATATTAAATTCCATGCCATCAGTATGATGGTCTTTTTCATAAAAACATCAACAAGGCACTTGCTGCTATGGTGAATAAGTCTGGTCATAAAACCAGCTAATAAATACATTCTGACAACAAAGTTAAACTCTTCAAGGATACATTTATTGGGGGAAACAGACACAATGAAATTTTAGATCTATAAGCTGATGTTTAACATTTGGAATTAAGAAAAAAAGGTACATGTATATTTGAGATATTTACAAGGTGGTGGGCATGGGCCTAATGCCTCAGTAAAAAGAGTTTTCATTTCACTTTATTAACCTGTCTGATTGGTCCAGTTTACCTGACGTTAGATTTTATTGACCTTACCTGTTAATTTTTTAACATATAAGTTGATATAAATCTTGACATACTTTTGGTAAGTATCCCATTTTTTTCTGTTCAGTATTGTGCATTTTCTTCCTGCATCAATAAAACTGGACTTAGTAGAATAAAAAATGTCTTGCCACTTTGCTATCTTTTGACTCAAATTGCCTTCCATACATTCTTGCACATGTGTTTCTGAGGCATTGATAGGTCTTCATCATGGGTAGTTTCAACATCCGGAACAAAATGTGGGCTTAATGCAAGGTGCCAGATCACAAACCATTTAAATCTGTTTGTATTTAAATGTTATAGAAAGTCTGCTAAAGATTTATACCTTACCAATATATGATGGGTGGAGAGATCTAAATCAGGGCCTCATGGCTGCTGTTATATAGCTGGAGGGTTTCTGGACTGGTTCCGCCCTGTTTTGACTATGTTTTTTGTTATACTAAAGAATATATTAAGTATAAAAGGTAGGTTAATCCTGAAAATTTGAAACATTTATTTATAAGCAAGTCAGACTTTAGTTATTTGTATATAATAACAAGCAAAGGTAACAAAAAATGTTGCAAGAGATTCAGCAGTAAACAGACAGCTCCCTCCAAGAATAAAAAGATTTCAAGTTTACTAGTATAAAGAAGAATAAAAACACTATTGAAAAGATAATATACTATGATTGAATAGACTGAAAGTAGAATTGGAAACTTAACTTAAAAAAATACTGTGCTAGGAAGACTGAATCTTTTAGTTTCTTACTTTCATATATTTTGTAGAATTATGTTACTTACTTTTGAACTGTTGTTATATTTGTTCAATACAATTAATAGACCATTTACAGTTATTATGTCTTACACATGATATAAACATGAGCTTGACCCCACCTCACAGGATCAAGTCCCTGTCAGGTCAAGAACTTGTAAGTGGAGAAATTAACCAGCTGATCTGTGGAGAGTTGGTGGTTCTACCTAGACTCTCTTCCTCTCCCAATAATTATTAGCTTGAAGTTGCCAACATGGGCATAAATGTGTTCGTGCAATGTATAACAACATTTCTTTTGCCTTTATCTCAACTTGTATACTTCAATAAATAAAATTAAAAAAAAAATACTAGAGCAAGGTTTGTGTTTATTTCTCCACCGCACATCTTCTGTTACTGCCTTAAGTTCAAGAACTAAAATATTACCCAGAATAATTATGAAAAGCATTGGCCTGAAAAAGATCAAGAAACATACTGTGTGAGACTTTGATGAAAATGCACACATAAAAAACCTGTAATTACTGATTCAAGATTAAAATGTTCAAAGTTCCTTATTTATATCTTAATTAGTAGGCGGAGTAATTAGCTTTGCCATGCGTTAACTATAAGTCTGCAAGGAGAAGTGAAGCAGGGTGCCAAGTGTTGCTAATGTGTTATGAGGCTGTGGCTTGATGTAATGTTAAATGATGTTTCAGTAATATCCACGCCCATCTTTAGATGACATGCAAAAGAAATGGTTTCATAAACAACTGAAGCAAGATGGAAAAAAAAGTTGAATATTTTACTGTAAGTGATCTTTTGGGTTTTTATCAGAATATGATGTAATTGTTAATGGTTAGATTTGGGATTCTGAAAGAAAGATCAAAGTGCTTGTTAGTATTAATTGGTATAAACAGAAAACATCTGGAAAGAGACAATTAATTTGCGTTCATGTTTGAAGTCACATGTTATATATAAAAGAAGGTAAATTTGGATGGATATTCATGACTTGCTAGGTAGTTACATGTACTGCACAACTTTGCCACAGCATTTATATATTCAACATTTTTCTCACATTTATAACCAAACATTATCTCACAGTTGAGACTTGCATATATTTATATGTTTTCCAGACTTATTTTCCTGTGTTGACAGTTTCATTAAGAAACTCTCCAGTATGGAAGTCCAGAAATGCTGCATTATAAATAAACTCTTCAAGTGAGGAGTCCAGAATGCTGTGTGGTGACAGTGGGAAATACCCTTCTGAACCACCATTAATCATAGGAATGTCAAAACTCTGTCAATTTCCGTTTCTTGCCCTTTCTTTTTCTCTCACCACATAAGCTTTGTTGTCTGGTCTTCCCACTGCTGTTTGTTTGTCTACACTTTTGTTTTCTGTCTCTCCTCTGATGTTTGTTTGTCTTCCCATTCTGGTTTAGTCTCCATTTTCACTTGGCATCTTTGAGTTGTCAGATTCACTCCTGATGAAGACAAAAGATGTCTCTGCATACTGAAGGGGTCATTTTCAGCATGTCTGCAAAATCAATTATTAATTGAAGTGATTGCTCCTTTATTTGTACATCATTCTCATTTCCTTTATCACTTCATCTGTGAGAGTGGTTTGTCTTGTAGTCTGGTGCAGGGTTTGTTGTGAGAACTATAAAGTCAAGGGCATGCTACCTTACTAGTAAAGTGTATGTTTGACCTGTTGTGTACGTTTTCTTTAAATTGTCATATGCATACGTGAATAGTGTTATGCAGATATTCCCAGCTGTTTTTTTTGTAATATTAGACTTTGAGACATTATTATGGTAATAATAGAAAAGTTAAATGAGTCGTTTTAGAATATTTATACCAGAACAAGAAACCATTTGTAGCAGAAGTTAATTTTTAAATTTATGTTATTTTCAAAGCATATATATACAAATATTGTAGCTGAAATATATTTTTACCATATAAATAGTTGCTTATTTAGAGATTAAATATTTTAACAGACTATTAATCAGCTAATACCTTTTAAAATTAACATTTATCAGTATTCTTCTAAACAGATTTAAACCAACCATCTGAAAATGTGGTCTTTATTTTTCAATAATAAAAGAACTAAAAATTTATTTTTTTAAATTAGTTAAATGTGGAATTGATATCTGTTTTTGCTTGAAGGAGGTGTGATGGGACAAATAGTCCTGTGAACAGGAGCCACAATGCTATCAATCGACCTCCTATGGGAGACCGTAGCACTGATGCACACATACACACACTCACTTTACAGCATTAATTATCGCATTATGTAACAAATAGGCTTTTTCTGTGGCGGAAGGAATTCTTGGTTAAGCGATCAAGCCAGCCTGTCATGTCAATCAGTTGATAAAGATGTAGCGGAGAAATGGAGGGATAATAGTATCTGCAGATCTAGGAGCCTGATAGAAATGTGGGTTTGCAGTCAACGGTAACCAAACAACAACTTCTAGAATCCCCATGAGACTTGGGGAGAGACACACTTCCCTGTAAGACACTAAGGAGTACTATAGTTATTAGTGATTACATATATAAAAAAAACAACATAATTTGGTAGTGAACAGAGTAAACTGTACCAAAAATGTATGCACTTGAATGGCTGATGGCATTAAATGAGGTGCTGTATGTTGTTGATAAAATCTGTATAAATGATTATAATGTTATAAAGGTCATTTACATATTTGATACAAATTTAAAAATGTATGACAACTATAATGGTGATGTCTGTGTCATGCAAATGGAACAGTGCAATTCTGATTTTGACTTTTGTTTCTTGGTCTGAATATACTTCAAGATACTGATCTGTAAATGATAAGGTACAATTTGTTAGAGAACTTTAACTGTTTTTAGAACTTTAATGCATGATCTAAAACAGCAAGTTAGCAGTTGACCTTTTTAATAATTACTTTAATTTTTTTTAGTCCCCCCTTTTCTTCATCTTCATCTTTTTATTTCTGTTTTTGCTGAAGTTGACAATACTCTCACTGTTGAGTCACCTGCATTCTGGCCCATATTTTACATAAAATACAAGACCATTGCACAAAGCTCAGCCTCAAAGTATATCTTGTACTCAAACTTTTTCATTGTTTTTGTGTCTGTGTGATGCAGATATTCACATGATGGCCAATAGTTTTTGGTTTGCTAAATTTGCATTTGTTCTTAGCAACACATAATACTTTAGATTCAAAGCATGCATGTTTTTGTCCTCCAATCTCCAGACTGTTGTAAAATTAATAGATCAAAATACTGTCTGAAATTTAATAATTTTCTTTGTTTTGGCTGCTGTGCTTTTTGAGATCTCCTAATTATCAGTTTTATATCATACCCAATGCACCATGGGTAGGGGTGGGATCCTTTAAACTGGAACTCTTAAGGGAAGACATTTAAATTAATCACCAACATTATTGGCTCAGTCGCAATTGAGAAGTCCCTACAAACGTTCCCATTGCCTGCTCAGGTTGTGTTTCGTATCACTTCTGAAAGCGTTTCCGGCTCCCCTGTTTAATAAGTTGTCCCTAGACAGAGTGCATTAATTCCATTTATCTTCTCTGGGACTACTTACTTTCATCTCCAAACAGTTATGCTGCTGTAGCAGACTGTAGTGGAATAATGTTCCCATAGAACGTTTTCAGGCTCATTGTGTGGCCTGGATCATCTAAGCATGTTAAATATTATCCATAACCTTTACTATATTATTTTATTTTTTAATTGCTTATAAGAAAACACAAAATTTGCAAGACATAACAATAGAGACCAAGGAGCAGATAGTATAGATCCAGATCAGACAGCTCCACCAATCTGGCTCTACTTGCTTAAGACTGTTCATGCAAAGGAAGCCAAAAGTTTAAAGTCTGCAATCCTTTCACTGGTTCTGTTATGTCACTACAAAGTGCAAAGCAAGCTATGCAGCCCATTAACTCTTGGATAAAAATGGGTTTTGTTGTCAGTTCTTTTAAGTATGATGTAATTTGTGGAGAAAATTGTGATGCATGGAAAGCATATGGAGACCTATGGTACAGTGGTTTATGCCAAGAGCAGCTGAAAAATTGATTGTCAACGTTCATGGAAAATTACTCATTAAATTAAAAAGATTATTCTTCTTTCATTAGAAGGCTAAAAGATCAACACAAGTTGTCTTTGGAGACTTAATTTGAATATTTTTATTCCTAATTGTTCTTAGACAGAGAAATTGCTATGTTACAAACATTAATAAACATGTATTGATATACTTATTAAATGGAATAATAAACATAGTTATACATATGTTTACATTACAATGTATTTATAGTTAGATGGTTTTAGTAAGCTTTTTTGATGTTCACTTTTATGGAGGAGACAAAGCATTGTAGAACATTATTTCAACACTATTTCAAATTTAAGTTGCTGAAACTGTTTTTATTATACACACTTGCTCCAATTTGATTACAAAAGCTCTTAACTGAATAAATAAATGCAGCTGCATGTAAATTGGGTTAAAATACAACTAAACATTGCACCCTTGTGTGATCATCAACAAGGGAGAAAGTCTCAATTTTAGTAGCTGTAGTCTCTGTATAGAAGTTGCAGAGCCAAGGTTATTTCAGTCAGTCCACACCTCCCACCATTTGCTATAGTGTGCATTGGTGTATTTATTTTGACTAAAATGATTAGGAATTCACTTTTAAGATAATGCTTGTTTAAATCTAACAATCTGTGCTTTTATTTGCATGTCAGCTATGGTTATGTGTTTCTTATGCAATTATTTGACACTTTGTCTGCTTAGCACTTATTGATCAATTAGAGGTAAATTCTGTAGATACTGATCTGGAACTAGTTTCTTGCTGCTATGTCTGTAGCAATAGTTCTTGGATTAGGGATTAGGGATTAGCCGGCATTTTTGCCGATCCTGCGCAGTGACATTTCTATTATTATAGCACAGGGACACTTATGAGGTGCCCAGGGACTGAACCCGACCGGTCCATTATGCTGACACCGACGAGTCAGGCGTAATGCTGTCCCCGTAGCCCCGAGCTTTAGGAGGGAAGCCACTACTACCAACTTTAAAGTCTTGGTATGACCCGGCCGGGGTTCAAACCCACGACCTCCCGATCCGCAAGCCGACGCTCTACCATCTGAGCTATTGCGGCCGGTCAAAAGTTCTTGTAAACTTGGCATGAAAATGCAAGGAAATAAGTAACACTGACACTAGTTGTCATTTAATACAAACATTTTTTAATCAAGTTAAGGAAAAGTAATAGTAAGCAAACTTATGACAAGCTTACTGTCATTTTACTAGGACAAGTTTTATAAATGTATTAAATGACAATGAGTGTAACATTATTTTTTTTATCACATGATTTTAGTCACCATTAGACGTTTTTACAAAATTTAAACAACAATACTTGGTGAAATAATGGTATGAGACAATCTGCAATATGATGACATCATCAATCAATAATTATATTACACTAGTGTAATATAACAAAATTGTAATCGGTGTATTGAGTGGAAAACAAGGAGAAACATTATGATAAACAACAGTATTGGCTGTTAAACAATTGTAACTTGTAGAATTAGTATGGGTATTTAAATAATTGAAGCAGGCTAGGGGTTTAAACATGTATTAGCAGGGGAACCTCCTTGAAGAATGTGCAGCCATATGTAAGTGTTTACAATTTAATTAAACAATGCGATGGCAGCAAAGAGCCAGATCTGTCTGTGTTTATGATCATTTGAGGCAGCATCAGTTTCCTTTCTCATTCCTCTTCCTGAATCTTTGCTTAAACCCACTGACTGCTTTAAATGTTAAAATATCATTTTATATTTTCTGTGTTTTTTTTATGAAAAAATTAGATACCATTATATATTTTCTGTACACTTCATGCTAAATTATTAATGTTCCTTTGCTATAGATACTGAAGCAAAAAATCCAGCAACAACCAAACTGATCTACCTTCACACTTTTTGTATATCTTGTATCAATTCAAGCTTAACAGGTTAAGTTTTATATGATAAAGTTTTTACATAAATCCTTTTTCATGTTCACTCCAGTGACAATAATATAAATCTCAACCGGACTGGCCAAATTATTTGTTGAATTGTAATAATTCCTAAAATCAGAACCAAGCTGACAGTCATTGCGTAAAATATATACCTGCAATGTTTGGATTCTAACATAGTCATGATGTCAGAACAATTCTATTATCATTCAGTTAGAATGTACAAAAACTCAAAACTATATAATGATCTTTAAGTGATAAAATATTCATTTTTCTCCATCTCCTGGAAACTCTGTCATGGTAGATTAGCAATGCAACTTTACTAGATTTATGTCTTTATCTAATTTACTCACTATCAAGATGTCCACATACAAAAACTAGTTGTATGTCACAGTTTTAATATATATTTCAGTCATCACAAAAAAAAAATCTATTTGTGAAAACATGCATCTGTAGTTAGATAACCTGGAACTTATTAAGAGTGTTATTACTTCAAACAACTGTGGATGGCATGATAATCTGATGCAGTGCAGTCTGAACAATTGTAACACTTTTACATTAGCCTTTATTGAAAGAATACTGAAACTGTCATTATAATTTAAAACCATAGCTTTTGTTAAATTGTAAGCTGTAATTTGCTTTTTTCAAGGTCTTGTTTAAATCTTTGTACACATGTGTAAAAGTAACATTTTATATTCATTGTCGTTTAACTTGTTATTTGTTATACATACAACTTTATTTTTGAAATTCCATTTCTTTTAATAATTCTTGATATAACCTTGTGCAAATCTACAAATACTAAGTTCATAACTATTTCATTATTCATTCCTCAGTTGTTGATAGAAGAATGTTTCAAGTAAAAGGGAAATGATCTTTATGCTGATGATAAATATCACCTTCGGTACACATACAATATCTATTCATATGACCTGATATATTAGTGAAGGAATCATCTTGTGAGTCGAATAGTAGAAAATATCTGAATCTCATCGGAACCTCGTATTATGGCCACATCTTTAGACTGAAAATTGAGAGGCTTCTGCTACCAGGTACAGTATATAATACATACTATGTACCTGGTGGCAGTAACTATTTAAGTGAAATAGATTAAATTGATCAAGGTAAGGAAAATGGTGTAGATCCAAATCAGGCAACTCCTACTAGGATAGCACTTCTTGCTGAAGATGCTCTTGATTATTTGTCATAAGTGAGAGTGTAGGTTGTTTTTTGCAAATAAATGTTGAAATGAATGTTGTGTTAGTTAAATTCAAATATTTCAAGATAATAGTTATGAGTAATGCTCCACTTTCAGTTAATATACCATTGCTTTCAATGAATTGCATGCTGCAGTTCCATTTTCTGTAGAACAATAAACTTTCTGTTGCTATAGCAACAAAGAGTTTCGATAAACATGCAAAGTGCACAATCAGTGTCCATTTCCATTGTTTATGTCCAGTTTATGGCTGGAGAGGAGAGGTCAGAGAGAGAAAATGGTCAGTTTTTGTGACTGGTGATTAAGGATAAATGAAAGTCCTGTATCTTAAGGGGCTAAATGGCAATGATTAGGATATAATTGCTTAGGTGGATTTGATTGTAAAATAGTCCGGAGATAGTGGGACTTGATGTGGCATAAATATGTAATGTCATGCTTTTACTGTGAAAACAGTACAATATTATTCTGCTCCAAATCTAAAGAAAAATATAAGAAAATATTTGCAACTTAATGCACCAGTAAAGCAAAAATGCCTGCAATGTTAATTTTGATAATCTCTTTAAACATGCAATACAAAAGAACTTATAAATATTTATCATTGGTCATGTTATGAATCAAAGTACTTAATTTGTTCTTACATTTAAATGATGTGATTTGTGTTGGTTTTGATTCAACAAGTGTCTCAAAGTTAGCCCACATTTGTAACTGACAAAAATTGACCCAAGTCTAACCACTGCCCTGGATAGGTCTCTTTATGTGTGGTATGTAATGAGTCTGCAATGAGTTATGTTAACATTTAACACACTTCCTTATTGGAACATCTTCTAATAAAACATAATGCTTTGTTGTGTTTCATTATTGAAACAAGATGACGTTTTCTACCTCCTCCACTTTTAGTTTTGTCTTTCAATTGTGTTATTCTTTAAGCAAGCTGATCCTAATCTGATATCACCTCTCAACAGGACCCTCCTGTCCAGGACTGCTTGATCAATCAAAAGACAGGGCTACCAGCAGTGTGGCCATTTTCCATATATGGCTGTATAGCAAAACCTTGAAAATCTTCTTGTCATAAACAACAAAAGATAGAGCCTTGATATTTGGTATACACATTCCTTGGGTGAACCTCTATCACATCTCTTCAATGAAATTTGATCTGTCAAAAAACAGTAAATCAATTAAAACAGATTGTCAAAATTTTGCTTTGTAGATTGTATTAAAATAAGTCAAGTCTGTTTAATTATTGCTGATATATTCCTTGCTCATTATTACTTAATGTCTTTGGCACTCAGGTGTGCAATATAGGGCCATCATGGCCCTCTTGTTTAATTAATTAGATTTTGTTCATTAAACATATGTCCTTTAAAACATTTACTTTTGGTATGTTTTGTTCAGTTCTTTTCCTTCTTGGACAATCACTGACCATCCCCAAATCTGCGTTCTCCCCTTACCAGGACCAGAGGGCTGGATCTGTTATCGGACAGCTAGCTTAGGTTGAACATGGAGGGGATTTGGGTTCTATCGTATAACCTCATGGCTGTGTAATTCTCATGAAATAAAACAAGTCAACCCTGTAATTACACTGTGATTACAGTAAGCATTCTAATGGCAATTAACTTAATGGTCATTTGGAAAGCATTCATTGGATGTAGACTATTATAAGTCAAAGTTTTTAAGTATATTTGCAGCATAGAATGTACGTTAATTTTATTACATATTTACATGTATATTCATTATTCATCTTTGTTTTAGGAATGAAGTTAGTAGACACAATAAATAAATGACAGTCATGTTCTTTCTGAGTGGTTTAATACAATTTATTCAAGAAATTTATGTGTGTTTACTAAAACTTTTAAGGTACCTGAGTATCCTAGTTCCAAATAAATTGAAATGCATGCCTCCTTTGTTATATTTTTACAACTTTGATTGAGAGCTGTGCTGTTGGAGGATAATTTTGCCTTGGTCACTGCTTGTGTATTAATAAGGAATTACACTGCTTAAATGCGTATATGTTCATAGCTAATTTTGATTCCTGGTAAACATATCTCTTGCTGTGGTCACATTATTCAAACATGCCTTGCTGCCAGCTGCTGTTAGCAATAGACGTACTTCCTGAGATGTGTTAATATGATATCTGACCAATGTTATACTATTTTTCAATAATTCTACTGTTCTGGAGGTTCAGTTCTATAAAAAGGAGGTTTATTATTTTTTAAATCTTTCATTACTCATCTGGGATTCCTATATAAACAACCATTTGTCAGCCAAAGAGTGTCTAATAAACATCTTGTAGAACTCAAAACAGTTTTGGTAAAGAATGTGTATAAGTCTGAAGAACCAATGATTTGCTTTTACCATTTGGCTTAGGTTCCTGACATCTGTTATTTATTACAAAACAAGAATTAATTTTTCCTTACAATAACCTATTAAATTTGCCTGTCAGACATCTTGAGCTACATATTTATGATAAAAAATTCTTCATGATTTCTGGAAAACACAATAGCATGTTCTGGTTCTTGGTCATCTACCCCTTTTACCAGCATTTTGCAGATCATGAACTACACAGTTCATCAAAGAGTTCCAATTTCTGGAAAGTCAATCTTTTGCTCTGGTGAAATCATACACCTATTTCTCATTTCTGGCAGCTGCTATAAATGAAGGCACCTTCTGATATCCCGCCTTACAGCTGCAGGTCAGCAATTAGCAGGATCATTTTAAATATGATACCTGACCATTAGCAGCCAGGATCCCTTATTTAAAGACCCTTTACAAAATCCTAGCCAAGACCTAAAGTCCCTATTCCAGGAAAGGGTGGTATGATGATCTCCATAACATATTTGGTTAGCTGTTTAATGATTTCTGTGAGAAGTTTAATGTCAGTGACTATAAAGATCCCTCATCATGGTCCCGCACCATTCCTCACCTCTCAGACCCTAATAAGCCCCCATCAAAGCCCCTATTTCAGGACAATATGTTTTAGTTGTGATGCCCAACACATCTGGTCAGCTGCTCAGGAATTTCAGTTTTACTTCCTATATGTCAAAAACTTTATTTAATTAGTTTCATCTAAGAAGGCTAATTGGATTGAAATAAATTGACCTGGACCAGTTCTTTTTATACTTTTTAGACAACTGACAAAATTTCTTATTTTGATTATATTTGGTTTTTTACATAAAGATTTGAATTTTAAATTTTCTCTCAAGCATTTTTTTTTACTTAAGTATGTACATTACAATTAATTATTATGTTCACAGTACTAGAACTGGTCAGTGCTATTCCTCAAAGCCTCATCCCAAATTAATAGTTCTTTTTGACTTTTGACTTCCTGTTCCATTTAGCACCTAGCCAGTGGTAACCCTGTTTTGAAAAGGTTAAGGAAAAAAGTGCATAAGGTTTATTATCAAAATGCAGCATTATCATGATTAATGACCTCTATAGGATACTCAGGTTTGTCCAGGTAGCCATCAGTGATCAGGTCCCCAGTTTCCTGGTCCACATCAAGGGCCCTCCATCAATGTCAATCATAGGACCTCCCTTTTTCTGCTATGGTGTCCTACGTTGGTCATAGCTGCCAGTTTTTCATTCTGCTCCTTATGTTAATTCTTATAGATGTTGTGGTATTGAATATTAACTAATGCTTCCAAGTACACCCGATTTATTTCTGTTGGATAAAGTCTTCCCAGCCTTTTTAGGCGAATCACAATTGGAGGGACACAAAGATGGCCCTAAACATGTAGAAGACATTAAAACAAAGGAATCTAGGTCAACTTACATGTAGCTCTTATTTTGATGAGTAAATCTGTGCACTGAACAGAGCAGGGGAAATCAGGTAAACCCATGCTAGGCTGTTGCTACTTTCAGATAAGCCACATAAGATTATTTACAAGTGTTTTGTTATTGTCATTTAAAATTATGTGGTGTTTGGACATTAAAAAATCTACAAAACTTATTGAACTTTTAGTTCCACATTAGTGAAAAGGCTGAATATTGCCAGGTGTAAAGAACTCAAAAGCATTTTACCTTATCGCTCTAAAATTGGATTCCGTTAAAATCTTAACAGTGAATCAGGTAATATTCCGGTTAAAAAAAGTTGTTTAATTTTGATGTATAGATCGGTGTTAGTACTGCTGCTGCTTGTACTTGCTGCCATTTTCATACCAATACTGATTGGCAATATGTGACTGAAATTCTTAGTTGTTAACGAGATTCATCAAGCATCCATTGAAATGGTCTATTTTATAACACTGTCCAGGATATCTTTAGACCTCCAGTCCAAGCTTCCTGGCTTGCGACAGCATGCCTCCATCTATCTGTGTCAGTACAGCTATTGGACCTTCTGTTTTTCTTTGGTATGGTGTCCCATTTTGGTCAATGACTCCTACTCAAGGCAAACAGGTGAACATCTTTGTCCATTATTGGACCTGTCAATTTTCTTGCATAGTACCGGTATATTCTGTTTTATTCTTTGCTACATTGTTCTGCTCTAGAGGTTGATCTTATACAACAGAACTTTAGATAGCGGTACATATTTTGAGTAAATGAAGCAGTATAGTCCTTTAATAAATGCATATTTAATATTAGATGTGTCTTATTAGTAAACGCAGCATATGGTTTAGAGGAGACATAAAAGACTTAGCATCACAAATACTCCAGGTAGTGCAGTAGGTAGGTTGTTGAGGACAAATGTCCCAGATTCACACCTGGGCTGCAACATACAAAAGTTGTAAAAATTGTAGTAGTCTAAAGAAAATCAATATGCTCCTGTTATTGGGTCACCAAGAATGGTGACCCTTGTATTTATAATTGGTTTTGGAAATCTTTATGGGGTGATGTCACAGCTTTCAGAAGCAATAGTATATTTTCATGGTTATGTTAATGCTATTTCAGCAGTAAAGTGACCAAATTTTTATATATCTATAATGGTGTTTGGTTTCTTCTGTTTCTAATAGCAACAACCACTTAAGCTCAAAACAATAAACACAAGAACTTTGACAAAAATCACAATTCAAACCTTACTAATATCCATTGTTGATTCTTATTTTTATATTACATGACTGCACTAAATTGTATGGAAGGGCAGACTGCACTATTGACTTATTATCACAGACTTCTACAGAAACATTTTGATAGATGTGTAAAACTTCCTCATTATTCAAGGTTTGTTAGGATTTAAACTGTTTTGTTATACTTTTTATGGTTACTTTGTATTTTGTGCCTGAGATTCACAATATGAATTTACAGATAGATACCTTGTTCATTTTGTTTCCGATTGAAATTGATGTGCTATGGGTATGAATAACAGAAAGATACATTTTATATGGTTTTACATCTGTCAATATTTAATGACCAGTAATAACAATGATAAATATGCACCCTGATTACGTACTGGGATCAATACATACAAAGTAAGTGAACATATATACGAAACTATATCCGCACAAATTAACATGACAACCGAAAATGACTGATAAAGACAGGCATGAACCAACAATTCAGGAAGATTTCTTAAGTATTAAAGGGTAAATTATCCTGTATTAAGAATATTTTATATATGATTGTTTTGGATGATGATTTATTTATTAAAACAGGACTTGTATATATAGTAAATGAGGTGCTCTGTTAATTAATAATGTAAATGCTGGTCCGAGGTATAGGATTGTCAAGGGTCAGATATGCAACTGTGTTGTGAAAACATGTTCTTTTGTTGACTGCTCTGTTTACAACATGCTATTTATACATTATTTTTCTAGCGACTTTGATGCTCTGCGTCAACTTTTTGTGTGAGGTATTTTCCAATATAAAGATTTGGAAGAAATACCCGCAGCTTCCTTGACTGTGTCACTGTGTCTCCATTCATCTGTGTCGGACATGGGACCTCCTCCTCTGTCTCAGTCCCATCAGTGTACATTGTTACATGTATGGTGGCCTATTGTGACCATGGCTGATAGGCCTGTTGAACAAGTTTATAAGGGCATAATCTTATTTACAAGTTTATGCAGGCAAACACACATGCTGAGACAATTAGACTAACACACACACACAATATTCTTTCATTTGTGTAACTATAGTACCAATACAAGTATTTTTTCTTTTGAGTTTGAAGCACATTTTGTTGATAGAGTGATTTGGGCTACTTATGTTTCTGTTATTAAATTTAGGTGTGCAAAGAAGCCAGCATTAATAGTCATTGAAGAAGACATTAGTACAATTTATTTAAAGAACCTTCCATTGGCCAGACACAACTCATCCTCATATTTTGAATCTTATGTTTGTCAGAGTTTATCTACAAACTTTTAGACCCAGGTTTCCTTTAAAGTGACAGTTGGAACTTTTTGTGGTCATTGGCACTTCAACTTTTCTAGGTTTTGACTCCATTGTTATTCCATACACTACCTCCCCCATTAATCATCATGGTAGGAAATAAATTAGAGATTACCTGGGCAGCAGGCCTGGTGTTTAACTTGCTTTCTGGATAATAGCTCATTAAAATGGAATCAATTTTATTTTAACTACGTGCACATCTTCAACTTCTGCAGTCTTTAATTTGAGCTGCAGGTACTGGTCGTTATGGTGATGGATGCTGCAGAACCGGATGACTGCAGCTGTATTAATGTATCAAGAATCATTTGTTTAGGGGTATGAGTTACAGAAATTATGGAGATGGTTTCTGTTGATTGTTTCTTTGTGGTATCAGATATGGTGCACTGTCATTGTGGTTGCTGGTGGCATATTATTCTTAGTAGATTTAAGGAAATGGTTGTTGTGGTTGTTGGTAATATAATTGTTTTTGTTTTGGTCATTATTTGTGTTGTTGTTTGTCAGTTCTGCAATATTAACACACACAATTTATAGACAACACAATCTTGAACATTCTTGCACAGAATTCTAAGTGTTGCTATGACAGAGCTAGAGTTACTCCATTTATAGTATGTTTGTAGTTTTAAAACTGACATTTCACTTGCTTAATTATTATATAAAATTATTGCCCTGACCTAGATCAGTAAAGAAAAGTTGGGGTTAAGATGCAAAATAAAGCAGTACACAAAGTTATTGGATGCCCTCTTATTAGTGTTCATACATTCAGTACATTCCAATAGTACTCTGAACTGTACACTATCAACATGAAACAATATTAAACATATTGTTTTGTTTCACATAATATCCAGATTTATGTCTTAAGGCTTATACATGTAATAGTTTGTTGTTAATTGTTGGAAAATTAAATGTTATGATGAAATAAAATTGAAATTGCATGTTGCTTGTGCTGTGTTTATGGGAGGTGTTACATGTGTGGTTATGGTTACAACACAGCATGCCTAGCATCAAAGAATACAGCTGGTGTTATGGAAGTGTGAAAATGATTCTTAAACTTATTTTTACTTGCACTGATTGATCCGTTCTACTTAGTTTTGTGGCCTTTCTGTTAATATGTAGAGCTAGTCTAATTACAGAGCAACGACAGCTTCAGGGTCTGCACCAATGTAAGGCTCAGGCTGAAGGTTTGCCTGGAAGTAATATCAAGCTTATATCTTAATAACCAGTGAAGAGGTTGGAATAAATAGACGATCTGATATGAGTGTTCATTAGATGCTGAAAATATTAAATGAGTTGGATGAAATGATACGAAACAATGCTATGCCGAGTTTTATATTATGTTAGACAGCAAGTTTTTATATTTTCAGTCTCTAATGAACATGAATATTATATTCTATTTATCATATAATCAGAACATCAGCTGTTTTTGTTTACAATGCATATTCATCTTTTTATAGTATGAACAGTCAGCCTTGCCATGTATTATTCGGTTTGGGAGAATCTGCTTGAAAAGTAGTTCCACTCTTTACTCGACTATTTTTCATAACATGACTAAAATGTTATTTTTTTATTAATTAAAATGAAATTGTCCAACGAAATACATAAAACGAAGACAACAAAGTAATCAGGAAATGGCATATACACTACACATAATTAATGACATCACACTACAATAAGTAACTACCCCTGTGAAATGAACCAGTACTGTTCATGAAATATTCATGAAATATTCATGAATAGTTCAAATCCTGAATTCATGAAAAGTTCATTAAAAACCTTGAATGTAAAATGAGACAAATTCTTAAAATGTTCATGAAAAAAAGAGTTCATGAACAGTTCTTAAAAAACATTATGAACTTTTCAAATACTTTTCATTGCCAAATATTCTTGAACAGTTCATGATAAATGTATGAACTACTCAAGAACAAACTATTTAATGAATGGTTCAATACATGTTCATGAACTTTAATGTGCATGAACTGTTCATGAACATTTTGCTCTACAACTCTATTGTCTCATTTTTCATTCACATTCTGGACATGAACAGTTCATGAATATTAATGCATGAATAGTTCATGAATTGTTTATGACAATTTCTATCTTACATAATTCATGAACTGCAACAATATTCATGCATTAAGACTTCTACAACATGGTCTCCTTATTAATAAACGATTTCTTTGGGACTAAAACAGCATGGTTTAAGTTCGTTTCAAATCTTAACATTTAGATGATGTACAGTGTATAAATTATTGAAACAAAAGGCAATTTTTTATAAATTAACCAAAGAAATCAACATCCGTTATCTCGAATCTGCACCGATTTCCGGAGAATCAAAATTTCGAACGTTAAAATTTCGGATGTTTTCAATAATGAGAGATTCAGTTGAAACCGATGATACATTAAATAGATATAAAAAAATGAACTATTGCAACAGTAAATTTATAAGAAGATTACAACTGCTTTTAATCGACTGATTACGGTTTTTTGTTGTTTTTTTAACCAAAGCTATACTCACGGGCGATTTCGCTTATTACAGCACGGTAAGTTTTCTTCTGAAATACTGCTTTAATTAGATCGCCTTCTTCATAATCTGTGATCTTCTTAACTGGAGACACAATATCTTTTTGTCGGATGACGCTTAAATAGCGGTCTTCCCATTGCACAAATAAATAAAATTCTTCCATGTTTCACTTCGTTCAAGTATTTTCAGAGCGCGGAAAAACTTCTGCACACGTCACTAATTTGGACCATGTGCAATATTCGGCAAAAATCGTAAATTAAAGATTTTTTTTCATGTAGAAAATGGAACTTCATTGTTGAATTCAAATTCTTTATTTTTTATTCAGTTTAAATACAATAGCATCCACACAAAAATAAACATTAACATTTCGGAAATTGCAAAAAAGATTCTTCGGTTACTCCCGTACGTAATTTGGCCAATCAGATACGGCCTTACATATAGGTGTTCGGGTAGAGACAAATTCAGCAGCCCGTATGAATCACCAAACTCGTAGAAAATTAGGTAAATATTAGATCTATATAACAGTTTGAGAGCTTTGAATTTGAACTCCATGATTTAACATTTTCACTTTTCTTAGAACTACCGGTACTTTTTTCAGCTGTTGTGGGTATAACTGAATGACAACTCTATTTATAGAACTGCGTAATTGATCAAAATCATTCTTTAAAATTTCAAGCAGTCTCACTTCAGGGTATTACAATAAATAGGACATTGGTGTGGTCAATTTTTTGCTGATAAAAATTTGAGATTATGACTGACAATAATAATAAATTATTTTTTCAGCATATTTTATTTTTGTATCTTCTATTAACTGTTTAGTACTAACTTATTTGCATTCTTCAGAATGTATTAAGAGATTTCTCCCCTTATGCAGTGTGGGGTAGCGCTGGTCCCATTGTTAAAGAAATGACTGAAAACATTCATTGATATTTTAAGAACTCTTTGCGATTCCTTTATAGTTCATGATATGTTCAATGATTCATAAAATATCCTTGATTGTTCCTTTAACCTTATATCATGGACAATTCATGAACTCTGTGTGATTCTTAAGTAGCTCATGAATTGTTCATGAACACTTTTTAAGAACAGTTCATGTCCAAAAATTCATGAACACAAATCAAGAACTATTGATGGTTAGTTCATGAACTGTTCTTAACTGGTTTGAAGTGTTCATGAATTAAAGAATTGCATTTCACAGGGGTAGTTACCAAAAATTATAATTGTTACCTCACGCTCACGTGGTAGGTAAAGTAATGTGATAAAACTTCCTATTAAATATATCAATTGGTGTAATCAAGTTTGTTACTTCTTGAATTTTGTGGGGTCCTAGTTGGACAAGTTGTCCATATAGATGCAGGTTAAAGTTAAGGTATGTGCATAATTACCTTTAACCTGTACCTATATGTATTTAAAATACTATTAGGCACTTGAATAGTTGTGTGTGTTATTCTGTAATAGCTCTTGTTTTAAAGAGGATATTGATAAATTTTGTTTTCAGTTTAATCAGTAAAATGTGAATTGCAACTGTGACCAAATGGTAGATCAGGTTGAGGACTAGTAACTTCCCTGACTGCTCAATTCTCACCATGTGAGTTTGATTCCCTATTGGGATAAGGGCTTACTGTGGCAATGTCTTCAAGCTGACTTGCCAGTGGTTCTACACAAACATTTGTCTGGGGTCTTCCTTCAACACATTAAAAGAAAAGAAAAGATTAAATGTAAACATTTGTATGTAACATCCAAAGGTGTAAGTGTTATGGTTGAATTATGAACATGACTGTCTGGGTTTATAAACTGGAAGCTAATTTTCACAGACAATTTTTATTATGGGTGCTTATTTATATGTAGTTGATTGGGAAGTCTTTCCAGAGTATTGTAAGGCACTTGATAAGGTAATTAGGCAGTGTAATTTACCTTGTTCAGGTCTGGAAAAAACGTGATCTTTTGTGTGTGTGTAGAAATATAAAATTAAAGCTCAAATCTTTTGTAGTATAAAATTTATTAATTGTTTGCATATTTTTCTTCATTAAATCTTTACAAATTCATGCAGTTCATTTGTCGGTAAATATTTTGAACATATACCCTAACAAGTTTTGTAATTAAGTATTTCATGTTACTTTGCTAGTCATATTCACTTTTCAACTGACCTGAGCTGAGGTTGAGCTAGATGCTTTGTGATCTCCCAACATCCAGCATCTAGTGTCCACATCTGGTGTCCATTATCCATCAACATCCTTTAAACCAGTTCTCCACTGAAATAGCTGACTGAAATTCAACCAAACTTTATAACATAATAGCATCACTAAGCAGGGAAAACAAAAAGTTATTATGAAAATTATCAAAAAACATGACTACTATAGAGGGATGGTATTTGTATTTGTATTTTGGGTTTTACGGCACACCTACACTTGATAGGTCATACGGCGCCGAATACATTGTTATTCAACGACAATAGAATATAATCAGGTTAAAACTAAAATACGTGGGCAGAAAATAAAAATCTATCAGGTTAAAAATGTGAATTATAAGTGAAAAACACATGAAACAGTTAAAATGTATAACGTTAGCATAATAAACAGTTTAAGAATTTATAACTTATTAAGAATACCAATCTCGCTTAGGAAGCAAACAAGTTAAGCATCTGATACTGTTGTAAATAGTTTGTATATGTTATTAACATTAAAATATAGAGGGATGGTCATTTTCCATATATGACTTTGTAGCAAAACACAGTGGATGCAACCAAAGTCATCATGTTCTGCATACATGTTCCTTAAGTGGCCCCTATCAAAATTGCTGGCTACCTGAGGTGCATTAACCATTCCCCATATGGCGATTTAGTTAAACTTTTAAACATCTTGTCAAACTGAAACTTGTTGCATGAAAGATAATTGTGTACTTACCTATTAATAATGTTACAATTATTCTGATCTGTTTGAACATTTCAGATACGCCTTGCTCACTTAAATTATATATCTCTGGCACTCAGGTGAGCCATATAGATCTGTCATGGTCATCTTGTATCAAAGTTAACACGCACAATGTTTAAGTACTGTCAAACATCGGTTTCGTTGTCAGCACTGCCAATTTAACTGGAATAAAGCATAATTATGTTGAAATAATCCAAAATAGTATCCATTTACAAGAGTTTCTGACAAGGAGTCCCCAATTTTGAATTATTTTAATCCTTTGCAGTGATTTGTAAGAAGAAATGTATATACCATAATACTTTAAACAGTGAACATTAGAAATGTTAATTGTTGGAAAAGAAATAAATAATAGAATAAGCATCATATTATTGTTGTTTGTTTTGGGTTTTCCTGTTGTTTGTGTTGTTGTTTTTCATAATTTTGCATGTATGTTTAAGGAATTGTGGAATTGATGTGAACATACTATCATCATCAACAAACTGCAACATACATTAATAATGGTTACAGGCACATAGTATTAAATCATATGTATTTAATTCTAGCTGATCTGAGAATCATCCATTGCTAGACCCTTCTCTAGATTGCTCAGCTAACATTTAAACTGCTATGCTTTCCGTTTCTCAATTGTGCTGATGGTGCTATTGTTCAGCATTTATACCTACACACCCTGACAGTTTGCAATTCTGCTGTAAGACAAAGTGAATACAAGTTAATCTTAAATTGGAGTGTCACACTGCCTAATTGATTGTATATTGTAACCGATTGCCAGACTAATCATTACATCATGTCCAATTAACAACTTCAACCAACCAATTAAGGAAGCCAAAAATCAATGTTACTGAGAGTTAACTCCCTTACAGTTTGACTGGTGACAATACACAATGGTCGCCGGTGAGACGCAATCGGACTATGGTTAAGATGTCTGAAGATAGCATTAAGTTTGTGCACTGGGGACCAAATTTACTTAAAAAAGGCCAAAAACTTTGTTTAATACAACTGAATAATCAGAGGTTTTGTACATAAATTATATAGGGAATTCATCGGGACAGACCAATTACTCTGAATAATGCCTGGGCTTTGGACAATCAGAGTTTGAATGACCAAGGTTCGACTGTACTACTTACTGAATTTAAAATCTGCAGTCATGCATTGTCATCAGTCTGAAATGTTGTTTTTCGTACAAAGCTATACATGATGGATTTAAAAATAAACAATGGTATAACATGTGAAGAATTGTACATAATAGGCTACATTTAATTATTCCTTGTTTAATAAATGATGTAAATAACATAAGACCTGCATATTGATTCACATGTCAGCTTTTGTGTCAGTTTTGTTGTAGGTGTTTAATTTACAGAGTTGTGGCATGGTTGCAAAATATTGTTACAACTTGTTACTTATGTAGATGTATGGATATTAATTTGTCATATACGGCCATAATTTTAACAATTTAAAATGACAGCAATATGAGATGATCTCTAATTATTATTGGACATGAAAACTTTAAACACATGTAGAACATAATTTGTTTATGTCAAAGTATTCACAGCATGTGAATAAAACTTTTGTAAATGATAATTATCTTGATATTTAATAATTAATGTAATTCTTTGTATCTTGCCACATTTTGTTAAGAATCCATATGTATTGTTACAAATCTTCTTATATCGACTTACAGTGTTTCCTCGACATATTGCTAGAAACTCAGCTTTACAGCTCATGATCAGATAGCTCCCATAAAACTGACTGATCTAGTTTTAAACAATATAGTAAATTCACATGACTAAAGTACACAAGGGAGTCTGTGACATCTCCAAGAAACTGGGGCCATTCACTGCTGTGTATTGTCAGTGTCCACCAAGGAACTGGGGCCATTCACTGCTGTGTATTGTCAGTGTCCAACAAGAAACTGGGGCCATTCACTGCTGTGTATTGTCAGTGTCCAACAAGAAACTGGGGCCATTCACTGCTGTGTATTGTCAGTGTCCAACAAGAAACTGGGGCCATTCACTGCTCTGTAGTGTCAGTGTCCACCAAGAAACTGGGGCCATTCACTGCTGTGTATTGTCAGTGTCCACCAAGAGATTGGGGCCATGCACTGCTCTGTATTGTCAGTGTCCACCAAGAAACTGGGGCCATTCACTGCTCTGTATTGTCAGTGGCCACCAAGAAACTGGAGATGTGCACTGCTCTGTATTGTCAGTGGCCACCAAGAAACTGGGACCATTCACTGCTCTGTATTGTCAGTGGCCACCAAGAAACTGGGGCCTTGCACTGCTCTGTATTGTCAATTTCCACCAAGAGACTGGGGCCTTGCACTGCTCTGTATTGTCAGTGTCCACCAAGAGACTGGGGCCTTGCACTGCTCTGTATTGTCAGTGTCCACCAAGAGACTGGGGATGTTCACTGCTCTGTAGGGTCAGTGTCCACCAAGAGACTGGGGATGTGCACTGCTCTATAGTGTCAGTGTCCACCAAGGAACTGGGGCCATTCACTGCTGTGTATTGTCAGTGTCCACCAAGGAACTGGGGCCATTCACTGCTGTGTATTGTCAGTGTCCAACAAGAAACTGGGGCCATTCACTGCTGTGTATTGTCAGTGTCCACCAAGGAACTGGGGCCATTCACTGCTGTGTATTGTCAGTGTCCAACAAGAAACTGGGGCCATTCACTGCTCTGTAGTGTCAGTGTCCACCAAGAAACTGGGGCCATTCACTGCTGTGTATTGTCAGTGTCCACCAAGGAACTGGGGCCATTCACTGCTGTGTATTGTCAGTGTCCAACAAGAAACTGGGGCCATTCACTGCTCTGTAGCGTCAGTGTCCACCAAGAAACTGGGGCCATTCACTGCTGTGTATTGTCAGTGTCCACCAAGAGATTGGGGCCATGCACTGCTCTGTATTGTCAGTGTCCACCAAGAGACTGGGGATGTGCACTGCTCTGTATTGCCAGTGTCCACCAAGAGACTGGGGATGTGCACTGCTTTGTAGTGTCAGTGTCCACCAAGAGACTGGGGATGTGCACTGCTCTGTAGTGTCAGTGTCCACCAAGAGACTGGGGATGTGCACTGCTCTATAGTGTCAGTGTCCACCAAGAGACTGGGGATTTGCACTGCTCTATAGTGTCAGTGTCCACCAAGAGACTGGGGATGTGCACTGCTCTGTAGTGTCAGTGTCCACCAAGAGACTGGGGATGTGCACTGCTCTGTAGGGTCAGTGTCCACCAAGAGACTGGGGATGTGCACTGCTCTGTAGTGTCAGTGTCCACCAAGAGACTGGGGATGTGCACTGCTCTGTAGTGTCAGTGTCCACCAAGAGACTGGGGATGTGCACTGCTCTGTAGTGTCAGTGTCCACCAAGAGACTGGGGATGTGCACTACTCTGTATTGTCAGTGTCCACCATGAGACTGGGGATGTGCACTGCTCTGTATTGTCAGTGGCCACCAAGAGACTGGGGATGTGCACTGCTCTGTAGTGTCAGTGTCCACCAAGAGACTGGGGATGTGCACTGCTCTGTAGTGTCAGTGTCCACCAAGAGACTGGGGATGTGCACTGCTCTGTAGTGTCAGTGTCCACCAAGAGACTGGGGATGTGCACTGCTCTGTAATGTCAGTGTCCACCAAGAGACTGGGGATGTGCACTGCTCTGTAGTGTCAGTGTCCACCAAGAGACTGGGGATGTGCCCTGCTCTGTAGTGTCAGTGTCCACCAAGAGACTGGGGATGTTCACTGCTCTGTATTGTCAGTGTCCACCAAGAGACTGGGGATGTGCACTGCTCTGTATTGTCAGTGTCCACCAAGAGACTGGGGATGTGCACTGCTCTGTAGTGTCAGTGGCCACCAAGAGACTGGGGCCATTCACTGCTCTGTATTGTCAGTGTCCACCAAGAGACTGGGGATGTGCACTGCTCTGTAATGTCAGTGTCCACCAAGAGACTGGGGATGTGCACTGCTCTGTATTGTCAGTGTCCACCAAGAGACTGGGGATGTGCCCTGCTCTGTATTGTCAGTGTCCACCAAGAGACTGGGGATGTGCACTGCTCTGTATTGTCAGTGTCCACCAAGAGACTGGGGATGTGCACTGCTCTGTAGTGTCAGTGTCCACCAAGAGACTTGGGATGTGCACTGCTCTGTATTGTCAGTGTCCACCAAGAGACTGGGGATGTGCACTGCTCTGTATTGTCAGTGTCCACCAAGAGACTGGGGATGTGCACTGCTCTGTATTGTCAGTGTCCACCAAGAGACTGGGGATGTGCACTGCTCTGTAGTGTCAGTGTCCACCAAGAGACTGGGGATGTGCACTGCTCTGTATTGTCAGTGTCCACCAAGAGACTGGGGATGTGCACTGCTCTGTATTGTCAGTGGCCACCAAGAGACTGGGGATGTGCACTGCTCTGTAGTGTCAGTGTCCACCAAGAGACTGGGGATGTGCACTGCTCTGTAGTGTCAGTGTCCACCAAGAGACTGGGGATGTGCACTGCTCTGTATTGTCAGTGGCCACCAAGAGACTGGGGATGTGCACTGCTCTGTAGTGTCAGTGTCCACCAAGAGACTGGGGATGTGCACTGCTCTGTAGTGTCAGTGTCCACCAAGAGACTGGGGATGTGCACTGCTCTGTAGTGTCAGTGTCCACCAAGAGACTGGGGATGTGCACTGCTCTGTAATGTCAGTGTCCACCAAGAGACTGGGGATGTGCACTGCTCTGTATTGCCAGTGTCCACCAAGAGACTGGGGATGTGCACTGCTCTGTAATGTCAGTGGCCACCAAGAAACTGGGGCCTTGCACTGCTCTGAATTGTCAGTGTCCACCAAGAACCTGGTGCCATGCACTGCTCTGTATTGTCAGTGGACCCAATTACCTGGGACTGTGCACCACTCTGTATTGTCAGTGTCCATATTCTGACCCTTCTGCAAGATGTACATTAGGATTAAAACCTCACATGGGAAATGGCAAATCCTTACCTGCAGTAATACTGAGGTAAGTAACATTATAAACATAAATAGTTACAACAACCTTTTCCCTAAGCATTATCAATACATGCTTCCCAGGTTAAGAACTCTTTCTTTTTTTGTTGTTGTAACTCAGTTGATTCCTTCTTACTTCTTCTTCTCATCTGGCAAAAGAATTGCCAAACAAACCACTTCTTTCAGAGATGTCACACCCGTCTTGTTAATAACCAAACCCAGATAGAGCAGCAGTACCACTGTAATATAAGACACCATTTCACACTGTAAACTTTGTTCCTAGGTCTCTAATTACAACTAATAACAATCATGTATTCATTAATGAACTGCTGTATTCCTGATTAAAATATCCTCAAGGAAAGATGGAGCCATCACTTGTGGATGTCTTTTGTCTGCTGAGAGTGTCATAAAATAATAAAGTGGAACTATTCAGAATAAAATCATGACATGAAACAATATCATCGGAATCATTAATGAACCATTATCACTCCATTAGTGTGGCTAACCTCTTCTCTTACACTAGCCGTCCCACTTTCACCCTAGCTCTGCTAAATGTGTTCATGATACATACAAAATTCTTATTTACTTGTTTACAAAATGTAACTAGCCATTGTTGCTGGACTGGGTAGCAAACCATCTAGATCATGATCAGACAGATTTCTGCAGATCTGGATCTACACTGCTTGCTCAGCCTGCTCCATGTGTGCTTGGCAGGCTCAGAGCTTAAAAGTGTCAGGAGTTATCTGGTCCTAGTTGCATTTTGGCACTATTATTGTCATGGGTGTTCGTCCACAACAATAGACGTCCCTGTACAAAAACGTGTCTGACATATCACAGGGCAATGTCTCAGGGAACTGGTCTTAATTTGACACTGTGGGTCCCATGTTCTGAGAAAACTCATGTTCATGAAGTCTTTGTTGAAGTCACTCATATTAATTTATAAGCTACCCTTAAAAAAAGAAACAGGTGAGCGGCTGTCATGACAGTCTGGTTGGCATTTAAGATAACCCTTTTGTTAAGGTCCATTTCTTGAAAGTCATCAAGACTATTTCAATGGACCATGGAATACTCGTTCCCTATCTCAATTGACTTACAACTTTGATTGTCCTGTCCAGCAATGAGAAAAGTGGAGCGCACTTTTTACTGACAGGTCTTGTTTTTATAAGTAGCACTTTACGAGGATGTCATTGATTCTATGCATCAAAACTGCAATAAGTCATAATGTATAGTGTTTAAGTGCAGCATGATTAATCTGCATTTGATTTACAAACCATTAAAAATAAGTGTGTACACATGCAAACATTAGTTTAAGTCACTTTTGTGGTTTAAATATTTTTGTCAGTTATATTTTTCAAATGCAGTTTATACATCTGACAATATGCTAGTTAATTTCTGTATCATAATTAAGATAGATGTTTTTGTGTAAGTAATTAAAGACTTGTGAAGGGCATTTCTATGGACCCTGGCATCAGTCCGCTGATGAAGACTTTGTGACATCATTAAAAACTCAAGCATAACAAATCATATTCAGAATACTAGATTTCACCCATCCTAAATAAATTTAGAGCAGAGAAACATCTTAGGTATGGACATTTTTGTTTGGTTTTTACGAAATAAGACAGTAAAATATGATAAAGAAAGAATTTTCAGTATTGTAGTGTTGTTGGTGCTGCTCTGGAGAATGGTACCTTGTATAGAGTGCATTTTTTATGCATTTGGCAATGTAGCTTGCAACAATAAAGAGTAACTAAGTCTTGCAGTTATAATTATGGTAGCAGACATTAATAGAAATTAGCAGCTGTTTGGTGAGGCCATGTCTGCTGAAATGTACAACATAGCATGCAGTTACAAAATGATGTAGCAAGTACGTACAACAGTAAAGTAGCTCATAGGCACCCAATCTTTATTGTAGCAGCAGCAGAAAATGGTTTGTCTGTGGCATTATCCTTAAATTACCAAAAGTCAATGATTTGAAACATATCTTTGGCATTCTTCACTATCTGACAGTAAACATATCAAAACTAGCAAACTATTATGTCATTTATTATGCTCCCCGAAAACTTTCGGGGGAGCATATAGTTGCCGCCTTGTCCATCCGTCCGTCCGTCAGTCCGTCCGTACGTCCCATTCGTGTCCGGCCCATAACTTCGTTATTTGAAGTCGAATTTCGAAACTATTTCACAGAAATGACCACCATGTTGAGACGACGTGTCGCGCGCAACATTTGGGTCCCTACCTTGAAGGTCAAGGTCACAGCGTGACCTTGCAGCAAAATCGTGTCCGGCCCATAACTTCGTTATTTGAAGTCGGATTTCGAAACTATTTCACAGAAATGACCACCATGTTGAGACGACGTGTCGCGCGCAACATTTGGATCCCTACCTTGAAGGTCAAGGTCACAGCGTGACCTTGCAGCAAAATCGTGTCCGGCCCATAACTTCGTTATTTGAAGTCGGATTTCGAAACTATTTTACAGAAATGACCACCATGTTGAGACGACGTGTCACGCGCAACATTTGGGTCCCTACCTTGAAGGTCAAGGTCACAGCGTGACCTTGCAGCCAAATCGTGTCCGGCCCATAACTTCGTTATTTGAAGTCGGATTTCGAAACTATTTCACAGAAATGACCACCATGTTGAGACGACGTGTCGTGCGCAACATTTGGGTCCCTACCTTGAAGGTCAAGGTCACAGCGTGACCTTGCAGCAAAATCGTGTCCGGCCCATAACTTCGTTATTTGAAGTCGGATTTCGAAACTATTTCACAGAAATGTCCACCATGTTGAGACGACGTGTTGCGCGCAACATTTGGGTCCCTACCTTGAAGGTCAAGGTCACAGCATGACCTTGCAGCAAAATCGTGTCCGGCCCATAACTTCGTTATTTGGAGTCGGATTTCGAAACTATTTCACAGAAATGACCACCATGTTGAGACGACGTGTTGCGCGCAACATTTGGGTCCCTACCTTGAAGGTCAAGGTCACAGCGTGACCTTGCAGCAAAATCGTGTCCGGCCCATAACTTCGTTATTTGAAGTCGGATTTCGAATCTATTTCACAGAAATGACCACCATGTTGAGACGACATGTCGCGCGCAACATTTGGGTCCCTACCTTGAAGGTCAAGGTCACACCGCGACCTTGCAGAAAAATCGTGTCCGGCCCATAACTTCGTTATTTGAAGTCGGATTTCGAAACTATTTCACAGAAATGACCAACATGTTGAGACGACGTGTCACGCGCAACATTTAAGTCCCTACCTTGAAGGTCAAGGTCACACCGCGACCTTGCAGCAAAATCGTGTCCGGCCCATAACTTTGTTATTTGAAGTCGGATTTCGAAACTATTTCATTTATGTCTGATTTCATAGTACTACAACATTTTCAAAATAAACCTCAATATTTATACAACTAACCTTTTTTTGTGACAAAGTACCCATTCGGGGAGCATCACCCGTCTCTGACGGCCTCTTGTTGACATATGTTAAAGTCTGGTTAAACGGCCTCTGGTAAGTACAACCTTTATACAAGGAGATGGATGAATATTTTATTTTCATTTAAACCTATTTAAGTCAGATTTGGAGAAAAAAAGTTACAAATAATGCTGAAGAAAACAATGATTAATAAAAATTAAGGCACAAAATGAAAAAGTGTCGAGTTACTGATGTTAATATACAACATAATCGGAGACATCTGAATTTTCTGTCCAATATTTCATAGTTTTATTAAAGTTTTGCTGTTATATTGCACATAAATTTAATAAATCTACATGTCAAAAAAGCATTTCTTAAGACCATGTTCTCTGCAGCACCTTGGATGTCTCACTTTCAAGCTCTTTCTTGTATTTATATGTAGAAAGCAAAATTTGGAATGTTTCTGAACTAGGTCATATTTTAAATACCATGGACAGGGCAGCATACATGGTTGGTAACTCCCGCAAGTGTGCAGGAAATAACAGTCCAACATCTAACACTCATTGCACCTGTATGGGCAAGCTAAACAGGGAACAATGCATTTTATTAATACTGTAATAAACCAATTGTAAAGTTTTGAAGTTAACTTTAACCATATGCTCTCTTGACCAAAGCTTTGTTGGTTAAAACATTCATAGCAATAAAAATAAAAGGGCCAGAACATCCTATGAATTGAAAGGGATCAGTCCTTTAATTAGGGGGTTTCTCTCTGGGGTCAGATGAGAAAAGTGTCATGGTGGACACCCAGTCACATGACAACCGGTCATTATTCCATCACTGATGATGTAGAACACTGGACATTATGGCACAGTAGGACCCCATGACCACAACACTCATCAATATGGAGGTAGGGTTGAACTCTTCAGTTTGAAGACCAAGGAGGTGTTGCCAGGTGCCCTCTCTTCAATGAAGGAGGTGGGAAAGGTCATGGCAGGTGCAGATTTTGATTGGTGCCACTCAGTTGTTACTGAATGGTACCCTATAGATTATCCCAATATGACAACTGCATAGAAAATAAATTTTTATGTTATACATTATATTATTCATTGTGCATGTGTATTGAAAAGTTAATATTACTATATTCTTTATGTCAGCATAAGAGCAACAAGAAATTTCAAACCAAATGTGTTTGATACTTTTTTTGTTACAGAATGGTGTCTTAATGACTACCTAGAAATATAGTTTGTTGGAACAGTTCATTATTGGAAGCTGAATGTTTATGTTGCAAGTAATCCTGATCAAAGTTCAATGTACATGTAAATTTTTTGGAATGATTATTTGTGTCTGCCAGCAAAAGAGTGACAACTTTGAAAAAGTTTCTTTTATACCTGAGAAGAAAATGATTGTTTTTTTTTTATTTGAATGATATATAAAATCAATTTACATTAAAATAACAATGCTCAAATACTTGCATTATAACTATTAATATCTTTAATATCAAAGCATTTTTAATTTTTAGCACCAACACAGTTATGTTCACGTAAATGTTTTGAACTATGTACACACAGCAGATGATCCTATTGGACAGTTATTGCCACTGTTGGTACTCAGACGTTCACAATTTAGTGTTTGGGGATAAACGGTTAGTGACTTTCAGTGATTTAACATCCCTGGCAAATAATGGATTTAATGAGACCATTCTTTATGACATAAAGAATGATTCATAAAAGTTACAGAAACTCTCCCTTATTTGTAAATAGATGATCAGTGAAGGAGATTTTGCAGTAAGAACAATAAAAGAAGAAAGATCCTTGTAACCCCTGCCAGAAGAGAATGTCACACCTCCAGTTAATCATGCCGTCACAACACACACTATGTACCTGGTGGTTACCGAACATTAAAATGTAATTTATCGTTGATTTACGACCTTATAAGTGCAAACAGGGCTGACCTTGGGGTCAGACACAATATGGCCGTCTGTGTCTCAATGTCTTACAAGGGGCCAGGTCATTCATCTTGATCTTCCCCTCTTGTTTGAAGGAATTTGGAAGGTGGGGATTGAAAGTTGGTATTTGGCAATGGATGAATGCTACCCACCATTAGTATTCAAGGGGTCTGAGATGTGCTCTGAAATGCACACAATTGATTCTTGTATTGAATTTTCATTTCTTGTTTGGGACCTAGACCTGGACAACAAAAGCTGAAGCCATGTTATTGTTATGCAATGATCACAACAAAAAAACTGTTAAGTCAACTGAAACATGCAATTGTGGTTACTTCATTTGTTATAATGAATGTTTGATGTTTTCTCTTTGCTAAGATCCTGCAAAAATCTTTTCACTTTCAGTTTCGTATGCTTGCAGTGTTAAACAATATTGGTGCTACAAATGTACAATTGTTGAAAATGCCTACTGAATTCTTTGTTATTTGCAATTAACTACATGTTAAAGGTTTGATTATATTTAATATTGTACATATTAAAAAATACTAAGCAGTAAATAGTGTTGATTCTGATAAGGTATATAGCTCCCAGGAAAATGCCTGATCTGGATCTATGCTATTTGCCTACTACTTGTCAATGCTTGATTAGAATAATTATGTAAGATACCTATTAATAGAGACAAAGCAGCCAAATAGCCAGACCTAATAGCGCAATGGGTCGAGCATCTGCTCCAGGTAAGGGAGGCCCAGGGTTTGATCCCAGGCCCGTGACATTCAAAAGTAATAAAAAATGGTAGTGGCATAACTTACTTGCTAACACACAAGCAAATTTAAGGGCTCTTCCACAAATTGTGTCAGGGTAATGTGACTGGTATCATGCCCACTGTTCACAGCATGCTATACACAAGGAAGGCAGCACTATATCTGCTTCAAGTGAACACTCTCCAAATGACTGAAATTCTATTGGTGGGATGATAAGCCCAACAAACAAAGCTAACAAACAAAGCAGCAGAAAGTGTAAATCTGGTTCAGACAGCTCCTAACAAGGAGCTAGCTGCGCTGGATCTACACCGTTTACCTAAGCAATGTATATATATGTAATTTGGAGACAGTTAAAAAGACACTAAAGTAGCATTACTATAATTCACCACTATTTGGGTGGGACACATGCTGATAGGTGTATAGTTCTGTATTTCCATTTCTTTCACTGTCAATAAATGTCATCCAAAGTGATTGCAATCATCTATAATACATATTTTTAACTATTTATAAATATGATGACGAACCAATACCAAACGCTTGTATACTGTAAACATTATCACCAAACAATTCATGTTAATAACATTACGTTATCAAATCATTATCAGATACTTGTAAAATTCTGTATGTGGAACTATCAACTTCAAAACATTACCAATTGTTTAACTCTTTCATCCTGCAACATTTGTTAATAACCCAAACTAAATTTTTAGTTATTGGCTTAAAACTTCATTTCAGGGTCAAAGGCCTTTTTGCTGGAGACTCAGAAACAAATAGTGCGGATCCCCATTACACAGTTTCAATCAGGGATCCACACTATTTGCCTAAGTCTTATAAATACTTGCTAAGCAAGCTTAGATTGAGTGAAGCAATTTTATTATTGCATTCATCAGAACAATATCCACTAACACTATACATTATAAAAGTATTATACTTGAAATGACAAAGAAATATACGGTAAATAAATATGAAATAATGTAAAGATATTGTTTAGATGGTTAAATATGCAGTATTGAATACTTAAAATCCATTTTAACTTTTCTGCAGGACAAAAAGTTATTGATTTCTATAAAAAAGTTACATTAAGCTATGTAAAAGTCAATCACCCCCTACATTTACTCCATTACTTATTCATTTTAGTATTGTAATAAATTGTAAATAAAATGCCTATAATTATGATAGTATCTGTTGCCCAATTACCAGTAAAAATACCAAATACTCCAAGACACAATGTACCAAGGAAAGGTCATGACAGAGTTTTTTAAAGTCACTTTTATGATGGGAGCAGAGCTGGGTCATAAAATGACATTATCTCTCTACTGTAGAATGGTGGAGGATAAAACAGTAATCACAGAGATCATTTGAATAATTGGCTGGCAATGGTCGCTGCCAAGTCTGTGCCATCACATCAAGTATTGGGTGATACATGTGACTATCTATCTAGTGTATTTACTGGGGGACCAAAGTCCTGGACTAAATAAATCTTATGCCAGTCTATGATATGAATATATCACTTTTGTCTGAGAATAAATTTGGTCATTAATTATTTTATTGGCATATTTTTCCTTGAAAAGTACAAGTCATATACAACAGCCACATTCAATAATGCTGGATGGGCCCTAACAACTGCCCACATCAACCCCCCAAAAAGAAAGAAGTGCAAAGAAACTAAAAAAAGTTTTTATTTGGCAATTCAGAGCTTTTCATCAAATTGAAGTGAATCCTGCAACTTTAGAAACTACTCATAGAATTGTTACAGGCAAGTTCTTATCAAGACCCAAAATCTGAATTGCAACATGGCCATGTTAAGGATAATGATGCGGCTGCTGCTTCTGCAATAATAATGGTGATGATGATGATGATGATGATGATGATGATGATGATGATAAAAAAGTGATGATGATGGTCTGCATAGACAATTTCTGGAATTGCCTACAAGAATCAATACAGAGATTAGCAGTCTCCAGATAATTATGTTCATAATTATCTGTCCAGTGTTTTACAAGGACTGAGTTTTCCCAGGATTCTTTCTTTTTTGCTGAGTTTATTGATTTATTGATTTGATTGGCAGATTCCTTCATTCTTAGGGTAGGATGTCACAGCACATTGACTCAGGTCATTTCAATGGTATGTAATACTGTAATTTCCTGTTGTTGACTTAATCCATCAGAGAACTGCAATCTTGATTGAAGCAACCCAGAGTTGTGAGACTTCTTTTTTGTACTTATAATCAATGCTGCATCTTCAGTCAATTAGATCCCAGTTTGATTAAAAGGAAGATAACTTATTTTTTCATCATTTTATTTTCATTTTTTTTTAAGATCACTATGTCTAAATGCTGGAGTCTGGATGGTTGTAACGTCAGTTTAATATTGCCTTTGTTAAGGTATAATTGTAATGTTTAATTAATGCATGCATTCCAATGCCACATTCTTCATTAAGACATATTCAATGTAAATTAAAGTAAGTTACAAAGTAACTTTGAAATATGGCTATATACTTTGCAACAAATTGTGCAGATCCTTATCAGACAGCTTTATGTGAATGATTTAACTTTTAATTTCTGTCACCTGGAAATGATATGATACATTCTAACAGTTCTAAACTGGACTGTATTTAATACCCATCTTCTTGTCACAGTTGTATGTTTGAAATCGCCATGTGGCTTAATCATATGTAGACATTTGTCACTTATAATGTTCTTTTGTGAAGACTAGTATTGGCTTTACCACACAAGTTGTGTAGAAAGTTGATAGAATAACATTAGCTCTGTTGGGAGTCATTTTGAACCATTCTGTTAGCTCCTTGAACCTGGACAAGGAGAAGGGATTTACATTAAGATGTACGCCAACCCCACCCTGCTTGATAGGTCATAGTTAACTTTCAAGTGTCTGTGGTTGGCCTTTTATAAGTCTGCTGAATAGACCATACATGATCTTTTGACATGGAGAAAATGGGACTAAATTGACAAAAAGGGACAAAATGGGATGAATTATGTTGGTGTATAGAGTCTGTTAGACCCAAAAGGATATGTGCCGATTTTGACACATTCAAATTTGTTACAGACCAGTTCTATGAAAGGAAAATTATAGATGGACAATGTAGCTTTTTAAAATAGATGTAGTATAATTAAATCTCAGGTAATCTTAACACTTTTAGGGAAAGCAGCCGACAGCCAACTGAGTTAAATGATGATAAAATAGGTCAGGGTTTCAGAAACTTGTAGTATGTTATGGCTTTTTGTCAGTGCAATAAATAGAAATGCAAATGGTAGTGAGATAGCAGAAGAAAAAATATATAATAATAATAAAGGAGCTAATGTCTGAAGCATGGTTAATGATTAACAAGTTGTGACATTTCAACATGTGTATACTACTACAAGCCATATAATGGAAATACTGAACCACAAGGGAAATAACTCTATGCTATTTGATGAGTAATTTGTCCCTGTGTAACTGATAAAAGACAACATAGACCTTGGTTCTACCTAGGCACTATTTTTCCATCAGAGGTTAAGATTTAGCAATATCTACAACATATTACATTCCATTCTTGTTATCATTTTCTCATGCATTTTCCTGGAATGCTTTCACATTTCTTCCGTCCCCCACTACCAACTAAACAAGGCCGACTCCCAGGAGTAAATTAATTAATACTTTCTTTACAGCTGACTAATTACACAATGATTAGTCATGACAATCTTATGAAAAATTATATCCATAAAAAAGCACAACCATGATAATCAGTTTAAAAATGAGAACTATTTGTCAATTTTTTACGCACACAATTTTTTCGCAAGTCTTTTGTTGTCATGAAAATATCTCATTTCATGATTCCAATTATTGTCATTGTTTTTTGTCCTCATTGCAACCATTAAACATTAACACAGCAGTCTTGATTGATTTATGTCACTCTTGTAATTGTTTTTGGTTTGTTAATTATTTTTTTCATTATGAAAAATATGACAAAAATGTTTTTATTGGAAATATTTTACTGTCACCTCATGATCCAGACATGAAGCAAAAAATCCTTGTGAAAACAGATCCTTTTTATTGGCAATGTTAGCTAAAGAGACTGGAATCATTGTAACACATTATGCTGTACTTATTGATAACCAATACAAGAAAGTTTGTTTATTGTTTGTTTATTGGGTTTATCGTCCCACCAACAGTATTTCAGTATTTCATCTGGAGACAGACTGTCCACTTGAAGCAGATATAGTGCTGCCTTCACTGTGTATAGCATGCCGTGAACACCTGGCATGATACCACACCCAGTCACATTGTCCTGACACCGGGCCAACCAGTCGTGGAACTTTATATTTGCTTGAGCGTTAGCAAGGGTGCTATACCACTACCATTTTTAACGACTTTGGTATGTCGCGGCCCGGAATAGAACCCGGGGCCTCCCTTTCCTGGAGCCCACGCTCCAATACAAGAAAGAATGGAGCACCATGCAGTTGGAATCACAGACTTGTAACTCCTCAGCCCCTCACCACGTGGGGTTTGAGTCATGGTCAGCACAGAACATTAACATAGCGAGGTCTTCAAGCTAACCTACAGTCGTTCCACACAGACATACGTCTGAGATCTGCCTTCACAAATAATAACCTGGATGTAACCAGTATGACCAGAATTGTGTCAGGTCCATGAAACGAAAATCTACCAAAATCGGAATTAATTAACTAAGAACTACATGCAAGAGTCACCATATTAGCTAGATATAACATATAATGGTAGTGACTCAGCAGCATATAGTGCAAATTATTATAAAACAGCTCCCAGTGGTTGCTGGTTGATCTGGATTTACACAATTGGCCTTAGTCTAGCCAATTTGTGCTTAGCAGGATAAAGTTTGATGCCTTAATGCTTGTTAAAAGCTTCACTCATAATAACACTATTTTCCATCTATTTGTTTGATATTATTTTTAGAGGAAGTAACTTGAAAGCAATTAGCTCTCTTACAGTGCTCGTTGGTTCTACCAAGGTATTTTTTGGGAGGATATCCTCTGCCAATTTTAGTAGAATTGGTCATTATGATCATTATTGCATTAGTATAATTGATGTTACACTCCAAAATATAACAAATAAATATTGTAAAATCGAAATCATATTTACATTGATTTTATCACTTATAAATTATGCTTGTAAATTCACTGAGCTGTTGTGCAATGTTGTGCAACATTTTCCTTTGAGTTTATAGTTTATGCAAGACTGATTTACTGTGCATTCCTTTTTCAACTTCAAAGGATTTCATATTGTAAACTTTCAATATTCCAATATTTCTTCACTATTCTTTTTGAAACTGTTCCCAGGTTTATTATGGAGTCACTGCACTTTCAATTATCCTCCTAATTCTTCATTCAGATTATGAATGGCAGCCACAAAAAGTATAACAATGTCTTTCTTTGAACACCCTGTCATCTGTGAATTTAATTACCATTTGAAATGATAGCTTATTCATAACTTTTTGAAACTGAGGTGTGAAAAGATGGTTATGAAGCAAAGGCAATCAATATCTGGAAGGAACAAAGTCGTAAAACACTGTCTGCTAGATGTTGTTCTTTGTTGATCTTGCTAAAGGGTAGACATTATATGACTGCTGGCAATCTTGAAATCTTTGTTTTACCCATTTTGAAAAAAGGTTCCTGCTGAACTGTTCAGATGAAGTATTTCTGGTCCTCGTGTCCTTATCAAATTCATGATTTTGAATCAGTAAAAGAATGGAAAGAGATCAGATATGATGTTGCAGAAATCTTTAGTTAGTGTTTTAGCTGTAGATGTAATATATTTATAAAATCCTTAACTCTAAGCCAGCCAAGAACAAATTGTCCAGGTTTAGGCAAATCTTATAGATCCTGATCATCCACTTTCACCAGGAGCTATTCGATCACAATTTATTCTATTTATTTCTTTAAGTCTTAGTTCATATAACATGGTTATCGAACTATGTGAAGTTGGGAGCAAATAACTACATTTAACGTTATGCATTGGTTATTATTATAATGCATGGTAAGTGTAAGGTGATACTTGCACCAATAAAAATAGTTATTTGACTTTCAGTCGCATAGTATTTTTTTGTTATCTTCTTCCTTCTTTTACCAGTTTCATGTTGAACTCAAGTCTTCATATTCACAGTATAATGTCCTTTTTAATTAAATAAGGAAGGATGTTAATGGCAATCTGGAAGAGGTTAGGATGCTTTTAACAAAGATAAGTAGCCAACTGCTACTGGAATTTTGCACCATGAAATAGTTTGTGATTTATTTCAGTGTTGACTAGTAATTTGGCAGTACCTTTTTTTACTTTTTGAATCACATATATTTTAAGTAACAGATTTGAAGCAAATTAAATTTTGCGTTGTGTTATTAATACTCCTGATTGAAAATTCTTTGACTTTTACCTTTTTGCAGTTTTTTTTTCTTTCAATCAATTTTCTGTTTACTTACAATGGTTTGTTCCCTGTCCTGTCCTTAATTAAGTAATTGCTTTTATGGGTTTTTTTCTGAATTTCAAACATGATCAGTGTTGTTATTTTAAAATGACAAAATGACTATTGATTACAAAAGAGGTCTGGAATTAAATCATTAAGTATACCCACTAACATGCATTTATTTGTTCTAAAAGGTTTGAATTTGCTATTTTACAAAAAATGAAAACAATAAAAAATGTTAAAAATATAAAATGGACTTGCTAAAAATACATGTAATATAAGAGTCTGCTATTAATGGATGCCATTCGTGCAGCCACTGAATTATAAATTAAGTCTCTTTAATTGTTCCTATCTATGTATATATATAATGCCATGCAATTTGCCTTTCCTGTAATCTCCCTTACTAGATCTCCATTTGTTAGTTCAAATAGTTACTTAAAATATCAATATAATTATGACACTGTTACTGCTTTAAATAAATAATAATAGAAAACACCATTGCAGAGTGTACTGTCATATTAATTCTCTGTAGTGTATATACATACATATACATGTAGTGTTGACATCAATATAATTATATTGATAGGTTAATATCAATAATTATGTACTTAATGGAATGAGATAAAATATTGGTTTTCATCATATGTAGTTTTTTAATGGCAGTGGTATCAATTGTTTAAAGTGTGTATATATACTTAATGTTTGGTAATTCGCTAACACCTAGCTCTTAGCCTGCTATTCTTGTATTTATAAGGCTTAGGCAAACAGTGTAGATCCAGATCAGCCAGCTCCCTGCTGCAAGGTCTGTTCAGGATTTACAACATTTGCTGCACAGTCTCAGCTTATAAGTATATCAACCCAGTCATAAAACATATATATATATATCCCGGCTGGGAGCTGTCTGATCAGAATCTATCCTATTTGCTGCTCAGTCTCAGCTTATAAGTATATCAACCCTGACATGTAAGATTTATAATAAAAAGCAAAAGATCCTCAGAATTTAGTATGGGTTTTTAACAAAATGTAGCAAGCTGCAGGTTAATTACACGGTCTAAAGCTTTAACACTTGAGATGCAACAGCAGAAAGTGCATATCCTGATCAGTAAGTGTCCAGCAAGGAGCTGGTTCATCTGAAACTACTCGATTTGCCACACTGTATAAATATGTGCTTAGCAAGTCAATCATTCAAATGTAAGCATATATTGAAGACAAACAGTTTATTCCTACCAAGATGTACGAAAAAAATTAATAAAACTATTAATAATTTTATATTGTTTCTCTTCGTCAGCACAATTACTGAAAAAGTTTGCTAATCTTAAATAAAAATCAGAAAAAACAACAACACAGAAACATTATATACCTGTAAGATAAACTTCATGCTTGGACATTAGGTATCTGGTCCCTCTGACATACCCATTGGTTTCTGTACTCTCACTATCTTTCACAGGCATGAAGACTTGCCTCCAGTAGTAAAGGTTGTACATGGTTAGTCTTTCTTGCCTTTATTTTTCTCTGTCACAAGCAACACCCCCCCAAAAAGATCATTAATATTTATGCTGTTAATTTGTTTGACCTGTGATCATACTTTCAATATATTAAAAAAAATGTGTGGTTCATATAGGCTAAGACAAGCTATTACAACAAAGACAAGTCTTATATACTGCCTGTTGTCTCACCACTATCAGCAATAAATTCTGTGATCAGGAATGAAATTTCCAGACAAAAAAAGACAACTTCAAATAACAACTGAAAAATAATAACAAAACATGATCTCTGCTGCCTGTTTTACACCATTTTTTGCATAATTATTTTATGTGGCTTTCAGCAAACTGATTTTTTTTTTTCAATTCAAACTGCAGCACAACATGTTAAAATGCTGCAGATAATGGTGACAAGACTGTATACACTTTCGATACTTCACCTGCTACTGTTGTAATCCTGACTAATTTGTTTTGTTATTGTCTATAGTAACAACTGCTCGATTCTTTGTACATCTATGTGTAGGTATGATGACGTATTGCCAGAGACGCTCCAACAATAAGTGTGTATCCTGGTCTGCAGCTGGTTGATCTGGATCTACACTTTTTGTACAAAGCTGACATATTAATAGGCTGTTCAGGTTAATGTTAGCAGAGTGTGGTCAACAGCAGCATAGACATGTCAAGCAACCACTGGTACTGTGACAGCTTTGTTTGATTATTGCATGCACATGCATTTTATAACCCACCACCCCACTGGATTAATCACTATATTTCATCCAGTATGACTGCTGTCACCAGAACCTTGTATAGCCAACCCATTTCCATTATAAGATAGCACTTTCCTGCATTCAATATGTTGATCCATCTTTCCCCTGTTGGTGGATGGGTTTAATTGCACGTTAATCTCCATGCAACTTTAATAATGGCCTGACTCCATGTTCATGAATGAGATTTAATTGTTTACTATCTTCATTTCGACCCACCCACCCCACTGTTTTATCTGTTGGCTGAAGCAGGGAACCAACCTATAAAACACACATAAACATCAGGTTTGATTGCTGCTGATGGTTCTCCAATACAGAATTGCTGGGTTCATGCTTGAGGTTAATCCATGTTAAAGCTGTATTGGTTCATAAGTCATGGTTAATTCTTGATTATCTACATATGAAGCCATCTATGGTTAACAAAACATATGGGTAAAGATGAAGCAGCAAATAGTGTAGATCCTTTAGAAGTAGACTGATCTGAATATTCAATATTTTTGCCTAAGTCTGATCCATTCATGTTATCATTACTAACATTGAAAGGACAATGCCCACTCAGGTTCCCACCTCTGGTAGTGCAGGGTCCATGCATGATGTTTCAAGGTACCATCCAGGAACCCATATTAAATGGATCAGATGTTTATGACATTGGTTTATCTCCTGTTTTATTTTCCCACCTCTTGTTTTCATGGTGAAGTGCACACTGTCATAGATATGGTGGTAGATGACCATAGCCAATTTATACCCGTAGATACAAGTCCATGTAGAGCAACATCCATGGATTAATTTAAAAACAATTTTTTTTATATAAAGATAAAAAATCTTAGTAAACTGCAAGTATTGATTAGAAAAACGAATATCTGATGAACGTTCAGAAGTGTAATTCTTGAAAAATTGGTCATGTAAAATGTAGGTTTGAAATAATTTCAAACCAAAATGCATCACAGCTAAGTAATGTGCATTAGTAAATGCATATTTATATACATAAATGAATATTATGTTTGATTTGTTTTGTCTATTTTGATGTGACCATGCCACTTTGAACTATTTGTTCACTTGACAGTTCTTGCCATATTTATGGAACTTCACTTCCTATAAATATCATGTAATAACTCAACACCCAGCACCATACAATTTATACTTTACATAATTTTCCTTGGTAGTTAATTACATCCTCAAACATCCATTTTTTACATCTCTCTGAAGGCTTAATTGTTTTTCTTGACCAAAGAAGTAACTTTATGACTTCACCTTATTAGGCCATAAACAATACAAAGTGATATTTTAGTTGCGGTGTGAACAGACCATGAATGAGTATATCATTGGAGAGAGTTCAGGAGAATGTATAATCATGGTATAATCATGTTATTACGAGATGTTTGATTGCTAGCTATTGTTATATAATGGTCAGCCTAGACAACTTAATTACCACACAGACCTTTCTATAATGTACTTTTTATTAAACAAAAACGTCTTTGGCATTGTAGATATTATGGAATATTGGCACTGTGCCGTATTTGTGGTAGTATGTTTTGATTTTTCATGTCAGGTTTTGTAGTTTTGTCCAAGGTCTTGTTAATTTAGCTGAACTTTCCAATGGACTTTAGCATCATTCTGGCATAGATATTATTGTTCATGTTCAATTCATATTGTTTTAGGAAATGTTGATCACTTTATATTGTTCTGGCACTCAGAGCATGCAATAGCAGACATTACAACACAATAACTCCCTAAAGTTGATAACAACATGATGTATAACTCAAGGTTTGTTTTATTTGCTTTTTTTCAGCCTAAACTTGTTTCAAAAGAGGTAAATTAAACCAGTTACTAAACAATACAGCTATATCCTCTAATACAGGACTCTTCTTTTTCATGACATATTTATCTGAGTCAACACTTCTTATTTCTAATTATTGTATTTTATAATCATGTATTTGAGAAACAAATATTGGCTGCCAATTATGTTATTTGCTGACTTTGTCCTCAAAGATTTAAAATTGGGTCACCTGGTGATTGTCTCTATGCATGATTTTCTATCACTTCCACAATCAGTTTATTGTCATTGTATGGATAATTATCTTGGAATGGAATGGACAATATCTCCATGCTATCTTGATGAGCACATAATGGTCTGCCAAAATATGTAGAATTTAGACCAGTTGAGGGCAATCGTTAGTCTAACATTGGACCAGGACAGACAATCTTGGCCTATCTAAGCGTTTACAACACTTTCTCTCAGCATAGGGAGTATGCATTGCTCAGGCTTAGGCAAAATGTGTCCAGATCAGCTCACCCTGCTGCAAGCTTGCTGATCAGGATCTAAACTATTTGTTGCAAAGCTTGTTACAGTATAATTTATCTGGTGGTCTTGGCTTAAACTAAGATTTTATATTGGTAATTAACAAAAGTAGAAGGATGATGGATAAACTCAGTATCTGGGAGCTTCATTATATCTGGTATAATTTTTAGATTATATAAAAAAAACTTAGCTGGAAGGTGGTCAGTTTGATCAGTATTCTGTTTCATTACTGGCTGGACAGAAGGAGACATAGTTGTTTATGTCAGCTTTCTTTACCCATATTTGGCGTTTGTGGATTTTTATCACTGTTCTACTTTTACACAAAATGTCTACCCACTATGCAGTCTCTTCTTTCCTGTGTCTTTGGTTTGTTTATCGATTCTGTGCTGTATATGTTTTTAGGTTTCGGTCAAGATGCAAATGAAGACAAAAGTCCAGAGAATTTAACAAAGAAAAATAATATGATGTAATAAAGACAATGTAAGGCTGGAAACATACTGCTGCCACTGGCTGATTCTGATTATAAGGATTATAGACAATATATTGTATAGTATATGTTTTCTATGTCTCTCTGCTGGATGTTTATTCACATTTGTTTGTTTGTTTGTTGGGTTTATCGTCCCACTAACAGTATTTCAGTCATCTCGAGACGGTGTCTACTTGAAGCAGTTATAGTGCTGCCTTCACTGTGTATAGCATGCCATGAACACCTGGAATGATACCACACCCAGTCACATTATCCTGACACTGGGCCAACCAGTCGTGGAACTACCCTTATATTTGCTTGAGCGTTAGCAAGGGAGCTATAGCACTACCATTTTAATGACTTTGGTATGTCGGGGCCTGGGATCGAACCCGGGGCCTCCCGTACCTGGAGCCGACGCTCTACCGAATGCGCTACCAGGTCCGGTATATTCACATTTGATTCTAGTTCTTCTATTTTTGGTAGTTTTAACATCCTATTTATTATAGAATGTTTAGTATGTTCAGGTTGGGAAAATATTTGTTTTTGTAAAAGTAATTGTATTCTTAGAAGGACAAGTGTCAAAAACATTATACTCAACATGAAGTATTTTGTTGAAAATTTTCCAAAGTGTTTTAAGAGTTTTGTAAGTTATATATTAGTTTGTTTGTGATGTTTTGCCCACTTTTATTGAGGTTAAATTATTGGCTGACCAATTACAAAAGTGTCCGTCTATTTAATCATTGATGTAAATGTGATTGCCATTCAATTTTGCCATTCTTACACTTGAAGTTCTTACTTTTTAATTTTGTTCATAGCTGTTTGCTCTCTGCTTGTACATGTTTACCATTTATAGTTGCCTTTTTCCTGTCAAGTTTGTATTCTCGTTTGTTGTTTCTGTCCCAAACAGGAACAGACATTGTTTACCCAATCAATTAGAACAAAAGGACATTTTATACTACTTTATACATTAACATGGTCAAACATGCACATATTGTTTTTCCAAGCTTGTCATTTGTCTTGTATAGTTCTTTGAAGGTTTGCTCTATTGGCAGTTGTGTTTTGTTTTAGTGACTGCAGTTTCAACTGGAAAAGCTATAGTACCAGAATATTCTTCTTTGTGGTCTTTTGATAAGGTACTGGAGTAGTTTCCTTTATTTGTACACAGCTTTAAAGAAATGTTCTTGAATATGTTATTCTCTGTAAGAAGATACATTTGGAGCAAAATAGGGCTAAATTGCAATTTTAAGGTAAAAACTTGTGCACAGACTAAATCTGTTAAGACAGTGATTTTGTCACAGTGCAGATGACTCTTAAAAAAAAGACAGACTGGAAGCCAGAATGCAAAAACTGTAACATATATATTAGTTCTTAAGCATCCACTTAATTAGCTTGACAAAAGTAAAAAGCAGAAAACCCTATTTTCACCACACATTATTTAGGTAATGGCATCACTATATCTGCTTGAAATGAGTTCCATCACTTGTCTCTTGGTGGGGCATTATAGCCATCAAACAAATCACTAGCACTGAACAGAGCCATATAGTCAGGTAATCAATTCCATGTAGGCATACAGTTCTAGTATACTTCAAACACAAAATTCAACATTTGAGTTCATTATTTTGCAGTTCCCTTCTACAGTAAATTAATCCCTTGAAGTGTGATAAGTCTTTGAAGGCAGGTCTATTGAGGCCCATTAATATAAACAATATGGTGCAGTCTATTGATGTAGCGGCCCAGGACAGTGTAGTTGAATGGAGCCGGGTGATTCCTCCCGCTGTTTTAGCACTTGTCCTACATTTGTTCATAAATCATACTTTGCCTTAGTTATTTGCTAAAAACTACAGGCAAAGTTCAATGGTACATTTTACTGATTGTAAAGTTCCTGCAGATCTCAAAGTAGGAGATGGTTGATCAGGAGTGACACTGTTTACCAAAACCTAATCAGTTTGTGGTACTGGCAGGTTAAGAATTGAGGAAGACTGGGATTTCCACCCACTAATAATATCAGGTGGTTGAAGACACTTGCTAAGAAAAGACACACAAAGGTTTCATGTTTTAAGATCAAATATGAAGACTTTACTGCTTGGGATGGCTCAGGATACTGTTTTGTATGAAAGGTGCTAATGAACTTATTGATACCAGTTCTTTGGTTGCAAAGTTTTGGTATAGTTAATCAAAGTCAAGAAAGTGGTTGTAAAAGATGGTAAGTTTTGCTTTTACAAGAATGATGCCGTTTCTAACGCCTGGTGACCCTATAAATCCCTTCAGGAATGACCAGCTTCTTTGTGAAGTTTGTACCAAATCATTCATTTTCAAAGATAGGCATTTTAAATATTGTTAAATAATGCTTTTTTTTTTGTTCTCTCCATTTGCTTCAGGATGGTTTTAACCTTTTATTGGCCTGCTAAGCAAATATGTACATAGTGTGTGTCACTAGCAATACTTGTAATGTTAATTTTGCATAAAGTTGTTATCCTAAAAAGAATCTTTTAATATAAAATCATTAAAACTGTGGCAGGTTTCAATTGTCAATTTCAATATCAAGGTAAACAGCCAGTAACACCTGACCTTTTAAGGAGGATGCCAGCTCCTGGATCTGGTTCTCTGTAGTTCCTGATGTTTATGCCAGGTTCCTTGTCAGTATGAACAACATGGGGGACCTTTGATCAACCCAGGGGTCCTTGTAATCATGGTTTATATGGCAGTAAAACATACCTGCCTTCTATATCAGGCTGATTAGTTGAGAAGTATTTATGATCACTGAAATGATTGTACAAATTCATATTTCTTAATGCTTCTTGAAGGATACAGATTTATTTGTTTTTATGTTTTGGTATGTGGAGTGCATTTTCTAAAAATTTTGTGCTTTAAATTCTGGCTGTTGTGTTTTGATATAAAGTATATTTTAAAGACCAGCAGCAATAGCTCAAGTGGTAGAGCGTCGGTTTGCAGATCGGGAGGTCCCGGGTCCAAAGTCCGACCAGGTCACGCCAAAGACTTTAAAGTTGGTAGTAGTGGCTTCCCTCCTAATGCTCAGGGCTAAGGGGACAGCATTATGTCTGACTCGTTGGTGTCAGTATAATGGACTGGCCGGGTTCAATCCCTGGGCACTTCATAAATGCCCTGTGCTATGATAGAAATGTCGCTGCACAGTATTGGCAAAAATGCCAGTAAATCCCATCCCGTTCCAATATATTTAAGTTTAAACTGACACAAACCTTGTCATTTTTGGCATCACAGCAGGGAAGCTGTGCAATGAGTGGCTTAGATGTTGTAAGTTAACAACACTTACTACTCAGTCAATGTTTGAGGTACTTACTAATGATAATCAAAGTGCTCAGAAGCAGTGTTTGGGTGGTGTAAATTTGACCCTGTAAACAATTACATGCATGTAAACAATTGTCAGAATTATTCTGTAGTATATCTTCAGATGTTCAGTGCATTGGAATTTGGAAAGCGGGCAAGTCTTCAGCTGCATGTAAACACAAAATATAAATTATACAAAAGGACAACAGTTACGTCAGAGTCACTAACATCCAATAGAAGTCTTTTTAGTAAACATTCAATACTTACATTATGATGTTGCATTTTAACTTAAGCTAGGTCTAAAGTAAATGCACACACATGTTACTGGACTCAACCAAAATAAAGTTTATAAATTGAAAGTAACTACTACCTATTACACCCCTGTGATCTGAATCTAAAAATCCTGAGGGTGCCATACCTTTTTGAATGTGTGCAGAAGCTTTTGACTTAGATGCTGAGATGATATGATTGATCTCTGTCATTTCAAAACCTGGTTCAGAGAAATCAAGCTTTGTCATAACTCTGGATGGATTTGCAAGCAATTACACCACCCAAGACTGATTTTCTGAAACTGGAAAATAAAACGCAATTTTTCAAAAATTGTTTTTTATTGTTTTAGTAAAGAGTCTGAAAATATATCAAAACTGATGTTTGATGCTATAACGTATTGTAGGCTTTACTTTGCTGATTAGATCCTATTTAGCATTCTGCCTGTTTACAATATGTAAACAGTTTCAGGTATGAGCCCTTTATAATGCCATGTACTTCCTGCCAGACCAGTAAACATATACTGAAGAAAGCACATGTTTTGTTTTGTTTTGTTCTAAACAATTATGCTTCTGCCACTGCTGGCTTTTAATAATGGAATTGGTCTTAGGGAAATAGTATAGATCTTGAGGAAATAGTGTTGATCTTGGGGAAATATTGTAGACCATGGGGAAATAGTGTAGACCATGGGGAAATAGTATAGATCTTACAAAAATAGTGTAGACCATTGGGACATTAGTATAGATCTTAGAAAAATATAGTAGATCTTGGGGAAATAGTGTAGACCTTTGGGAAATAGTGTAGATCTTGGGAAAATAGTGTAGATCTTGGGGAAATAGTATAGATCTTGGGGGGAAATAGTGTAGATCTTGGGGAAATAGTGTAGACCATGGGGAAATAGTATAGATCTTAGAAAAAATATGTTTAAATGAATTGTTTCCATACATATTAGATACATAAACATTCATTGTCTACATGCTTGTTTTGTCACTAGTACACATTCAGTTGTATCTGTTATACCAAATAAGGTTTCACAAACCTTTACACCAAATACCTGGTTATAAGGTATTCCCTTTTTAAACCACATTACGCATGTTGTGTATAGCACACTAAAAATTGTACTCATATTTGTTTAGCTATTGTTTTTTAAGGTTAATAAGCAGCTTAATGTCTTTGTGTAAACATATACTTATTAACTTACCAACACGAAAAGAATAAAGTTTGCTGCAAACTATACGTTTTGAAACATGACAGATATCTAGATGCAAATAGTGGGATGGTGATAGCAGAAGGTGTTTAGGCTGTCATCAGTGGAGAGTCCTGAATGCTGCCAATGTACCAACCCTTTCAGTGGTAGCAACAGATTTTTACACTTGTGTACTGTTTGTTATGTTTAGATCATTAGTATATTGATGGTTAAAGGTAATTTCTACTTTTACTTTGATATTCATCTGTGCTTGCCTTGCATCAGCAACTCCCAAGTAGGCCAAAAGTTAGGCTAGACAACTCTGTCGAAAAAAAAAAACAGAACTGGTTTTACTTGTCACTGCAATGTGCTTTACTATTGATATTAAAGTCAAATCAAAGAAGTTTTATTTCATGAAAAAAGGGTATTTTTAAAGAAAAAGAAATGCTGACAAATTCAACCCTTTTAGTGGCAATTACTACTCATTAGTGATAATTTTGCATCAATATTTCACAGAGCTGTCTGGCCGGAAACCCTCTAGTGGTCACCTTTTTCTGTTGATGGTGATTGTACATTTTGTTTTATATGTGCTGATAGGAAGCACTTGAGTTCCATTAACAACACCGGCCTGCCAGACATGTCTGAGAGTCGGGTGACTTTTGACACGCAGTCACAACTTGGAACTGAAAGAAGCACAGCTTTTTACTTGTAAATTGATATAGCCATTATTAGCTGTAATAAAATTCTGGAATTGCCCCTGTGAAGATGACATTAGTGGGCACAGTTACTGTGAATACAAGCACCCCTTGCAACAGAGTGGCAGACTGCAACCCATGCCACAGTAGGTAGCAATTTCATCCTTATTTCATACAATCAGTAATGTTTGCTGGAAGGAAACAAATGTAAGATTTGAAGGATATTATTCCTTTTAGTTGCATTATTACTTAATAATATATTTAAGGTAAAGATCAGGTTTATGTTGCAGCATAATGCTTCAGGTATTTGATGACCCTACATGTACATTGTGGTGCTGAATATAGACTCATAACTAAAGGGAGAAGGTTTCATTCTGGTGCTGAATATAGACTCATAACCAACGGGAGAAGGTTTCATTCTGGTGCTGAATATAGACTCATAACCAAAGGGAGAAGGTTTCATTCTGGTGCTGAATATAGACTCATAACCAAAAGGAGAAGGTTTCATTCTGGTGCTGAATATAGACTCATAACCAAAGGGAGAAGGTTTCATTCTAGTGCTGAATGTAGACTCATAACCAACGGGAGAAGGTTTCATTCTGGTGCTGAATATAGACTCATAACCAAAGGGAGAAGGTTTCATTCTGGTGCTGAATATAGACTCATAACTAAATGGAAAAAAGGTTTCATTCTGGTGCTGAATATAGACTCATTACCAAAGGGAGAAGGTTTCACTTCACTGGTTAGAAGTGCTGTTTGAGAGTTTTAAGATATTTATTCATTCCATATATATTAAATGGTTAATTTTTATAAGAAATAAACAAAGCATTCAAACAGTATCTAATACAAATGGTACATCATATGCCAAATTTGAAGACATTTTGTTTGAACATATTTTCAGCTCAGTAAAGGCAAAATACACATCATGAGATTTTATATTCCTTGGATGACTGTCAATGTTGTGAATGTGACAGTATATTGTTATTAAAACTGCCTTGACATCTTAAGTCAATGCTATTCTTAAAGTTTTTACATAATATATTGACATAGGTCTACACAAAACATTTCTAGACAACAGTATAGTGTTAGTCAGTTGTACAAGTAGTGTCCTGTTCTTGTTACCGTTTTCCAACAGTCTCTGTAATTCTCTCTAACCAACCCACATACTGCTTGCTCAGGTCAGCACTGTAGTTCATTGATAGACATGGAATCTGTAGTGTCCATACCATTGTTTTCAAGCGGTCAAGTGCACAGACCCTGGGGAGCTGTGGGAAGACACTTTGATTGGCAGTCAATTAATTACACCCAAACATGGACCCAATATGTCCTTGGACACTCTGAAATGTTCCATTTCTCATCCTTGCTAACCATCCATGACCTACTACTAATCAGAACTTTGCCTGTAGTGTAGGATACCTATTCACCAACCATTCTTTAGCCTAAATCATGACTTAATTGAGCCCAAGGCACAATTTTCTTACCAATAAAAATAAGCTTAATTGATGCAGGGTCAATGTGATTTTAACCTGAAACTAGCAAAGTTAAAAGTGTTATGCAAAAATACAGACATGTAGCTAAATACATAAAAGATATTAATAGATATAGTGGATTGAAATCCATGACTTGAGCAGTTCTAACATGAAAATGGTTGGTGAATATGGGCCTAGATCCTGCTCAACCAAATCAGTTAAATTGCTCGAGAATCCATCTAATGTTTTAGTATTTTTTTTCATTCAGATCTTAGTAAACAGCTTAGAATGGGACTAGCCTATGGAATGTTGAAGGACAAGGAATTATCAGATACTTACTTCTTGAATTGGTAGGTGAATTTATCATGGACACAGGGATTTTTCTAATTTAGCAATGGCTAGTTGTGTCTAAATGGCTGAGAGATGCCCACTTCTTCAGCTTGAAGGATATCTGAAGCTGCAAACTCCTGCTCTGAAGTCATGCACGTTTTCACTCCCTGCGGCTTGTTAATTTATCCTCCTCTATTGGCTGATCGTATTACTGTAACAATAGAAGCATAAACTTTATGCAAAATGTCACTGCATTGTAATGAACAGCTCCTAGATGGGACAAACTTTGATTAAAGTCACTGATCAGTTGTCTAAATTGTTTCCACTCTTTATGATTGGCACACTTCAGCTAGTGGGCTGTCTGGAGAGTAGACCCCAGTAATTTTGACCCAACATGACCTTTCATGACATTTGTTGACCTTCACCTTGTGGACTGCGACATGGTGGGGTGTTGTCTATGGTGACAGTGGCTGGCCAGATGGGAGGGGAATGGTCATTGGAGTCTGGACAATAGTGACCAGTGGTAAGAGCATGCAGTGTGAAATTGGGCACACTTTTAATGTTTGATTCTGTAATGCCGATTAGTTCCCCTCCCTGGGTTGTGATCACTTCTTGTCTGTGAGTGCTATATTCGGTATTATTTTATACTTCGCATTCTTGTGAAGTTGGTTTCTATATTGGTTATAAAGTAACTGGGATTTTGATAGGTTGAGTTACTATGACTTAACATGCATATTAGCCAGCTGCCTAAGATCAGTTGCTCAATTCATACACATTGACCATGGTCAGAATATTCAAGCATGAGATAAGCATGCAGGATACATTTGGGAACACTTTTAAAAGGGATTAAATCATCTTCTCTGGTTGCTGTATATTGTTTAAATTATCTGTCAAGGTTGCAATAAATTGTTTAACTTCTATTTTTGTGGATTTTGTGTAGATATTGATTTCAAATATTGACTATTTAATTTTTTACATTTCTTTTTATTTTCGTTTCATATTTAGTTTCCTTTTTCCTAAAAGCATGTTCAGAAAATGGTACATTTAATATAATATACTGGTTTAAAATATTTCCCAACCCTCTGTCACTATATATTTTACTTGATCATATTTCATAATTAAGAACTTTATGGCTTATAAAAATGTATATAAATGAAAATACCCACATACCAGGGTTCATTATCATATAAGAGCCATGATATGGCATCACCCCTATCTGTCCCTGCATTCATCTGTCCATCAATGTATCCATCTGAAATATGAACAAAGCTCCATCTGCTGGACTTATTGGAGTTTTATAAAATATGCACAAAATACTTTTCTTTTTTAATTGTGAATAAAACTTCAAAATCACCATAGCACTTTTCTGTACAAAATTTAATTGGCCATCTAATATTTTTTACATGCAATTTCCATTAGCGACAGCATAATTATGCATTTTTTCACATATGCATTTTTGTTGATATTTCTCACAAGAACATGTTAACAAATTATGTATTGAGCAATAAAAACACTGAGATTGCATATTATCCAACAGCTCCATCAGCACCATCTGAAGGACACTTCATTATGTGCAATACCTACATGAAATGGATTTTGAAGTGCAAATGTTACTACTTGAAAATAATGCTCATTTAACTGAAGTTTATGATAACTTGAGGAGAAGAGGCACTTTAAAACAGCAAGATATTTGTAATACAAGTGCATGATTATTGAATGCACAGGTTCATGTAAATACATAAGTCATTAATGCTTAAAGCTTTTTTTAATTTTTAGACAAAAATGAGTAGCAGGGACAGTGTTTTTAATCATAAATATTTCGTTTTCATTCCAGAACTTCTTAACATGTAGACATTGAAAGTGGGAAAGTACTTGTTGGGGTGATAACAGACCAATATGTAGATAGTTCATGTTGGAAAAACAATCTTGTTGAGATAGCACTTATGTAATGATTATATATTGGCAACAAAGGTTTCAGGAGATTTTTGTTTGCCAATTAAGTTAATTGACGTACATAGGCACATCTATGTTCATTGATAGCTAAAAGCATGTAGTACAGTAGTGAAATAATCAAAACAAACAATATATTCTTTAATCCTTTCACTTATAATAAATGTATAGGGCTTTAAGAAGTCACTTGATTTTGTTGATTTTCTTTGAAACAGTTTTATATATTTTAAACACACACATTTTTGGCATATATAATAATATAACCTAGATTAAACTAGTCTACAAATAAACCCTTAGTTGTGTTGATGCAGCTGAAGATAAGAGGAATAAGTGTGAGTGCTTTACAAAGGTGTAAAATGGCATATGTATGAGCTAAAGGGTTAAAGAACAATTATATTCTGCATATGGTGGAGACCGTTGGAATGGAATATAGGACATAATTTTGCCCAGCAATACAATGTATACAAATATAAATATATCAATGTGGAGAAAAATACAGTGCTCATAAAGTAAAACATTTATGTTAATAAAATGTTACACTAACAAAGATTTTTATTATTTTAGTGGTTATTTCAAGCTATGTTTGGTGAAGACAGTCCCAGTGTGAATGTCTGGGTAGAACCACTGACACACTGTGTGCCAGATGATAGACACTGTAACTCCCGTTCTAGTTGTTTGCCCTGATAGGGACCAATGATTCCCTGGGTGTGCCGGTGGTTGTGAGGTATGAATCACTGACTATTATATATAATTCCGCTGACTATACAGCTAATCTCAGTGCTTGGATTTTTGTCTTTATCGGGCAAAAATTTTCAATCGATGATGTCTTCCGTCTAACCTGCAGTGCACCAGTAGTTCTACCTAGTTTAGTCTAGGTTCTTTTGCCACCCAAATAGCTAGATGTCACTGTATAATGAAGTTTATTGTGTCACTACAATGTACATGTACTTAAAAAAAAAAAAAAATAGACTAAGGGACTAAGGGATAGTAAGTGAACACCACTTGGTCAGAGAGTCCCTTAACTATGAATTGTAGTTAAAATCTAAATACATGTAATCTGAAATTTTTGGGATAGGACAAATATTATTGGGCAGATCCTGTTAATTAAAAAAAAATAGTGCTGCCAATGTGTTCATAAATATTATCAGATTAAAAAGAGTAAACTTGGTTATCTTTGAAATAAAGGTTTAGAAAAAAAATATTATTTTTATTAATGATAACTTCTGAATAAACTTCTCAATACATGTGAAAATGTTCCTGTCAAAATCATAAGACCTGTTTACCATTTATCCATTATTTGTTACATATACCACAGACATTATTTGTTACCAGGGCAGTTTGATGTAAGATATTGCATTTCACCAAAGCTATAACAGATGGTATAAAACATAACATGTAAGGTTGATTTATTCCTTCTGTTTTATGACCGCACATGTTCAGGTCCCTTAAGTGCTTATTATACCAAATAGAAAGCAGGGAAGGAAGAGGCATTATGAAGGACGGTGTGTCTTTTAGGAACATTATATTCAAAGTCTTGTTTCCGGGATATGGTTATTTGTTATCGACTCTGTTAGTTACAAATTGATTAGACTTCAGTAAATAGAATAAATCCAGATCTGCCAACATTTGTTGGGAGATCAGGATCTACACTACTTACTTCAAAGCCTCTTCCAATAATGTCAATTACTGCCTTTGTGTTTTGGAATTTGCAAGTAACTTACTAGGGGTTATTTACAAATAAAGCAGTTAACTATAGATAGAAAATAGCTTAATAAATATAAGAGTTTGGTATGTTACACATATAGGAAGTGGCAAATATTAGAGGAATTGAGGAGACTAAGAAAATGGAGAGAACATCAGGAAAAATATGGTAATTATAAAGATGACTGTTCATTATGAGATATCTGGCCCTATTTATTGCTCATAGGAGTGCTGACCTCAAAATAATAATTATGGATATCCTGAAAAGAGATCGGCCAGCTTAAGTGAGGAAATACAAATATGACTCTAGGGAAGCATTTGTGTAAATTTTCATAAAAACAGCATCTGGAAAAATGAGCATGAGTCCTGTGTTTTATATTGTGGAAATATCAAAAGGGCAATTTAAGGGATGGAATTATGTTTGTAAATGCAATAAAGTGGCCTGCATGTTTTGATTGTAATTCAATTGGGGAGAAGAGAAATGTACTGAAAACGGCCCAGTCAGCGTCATCTTGTTTTAATTGATCATTATCTATGTCTGTGATCATATGAATGAAGTATATATAACAAATGAAATTTCATGCTGTCCACAAAGGTTCATTTTGTGGATGTGTGTTTTTACTGTTTTATGTTTTGTTTTGTTTTCTTATCGGGTTCGAACCCAGGCCGCAACATTCCAGAATCATAAAAAATGGTAGTGGCTAACTCTTATGCAAATATAGACTGGTTGGCCCAATGTCAGGATAATGTGATTAAGTGTGGTTTCGTGCCAGGTGTTCACGGCATGCTATACACAGTGAAGGCAGCACTATATTTGCTTAAAGTGGACACCATCTCCAGATAACTGAAGTACTGTTGGTGGGACAATAAACCCTATAAACATATAATACAGCATTTATATTAAAGTTGCTCACTTGCAAAGTATAATTTTGTCACATTTGAAATTACTTTTGCTATGTCTCTGTCAGTAAGAAAGTCAGGCTATTTATATGCAAAGAAAACTTGCTTTTAGAATATTGGTTTGTTTTAACATTTTTCCCCATGTTGAACTGTAAATGTAAGTAAAGCTTACAGCATACAAAGTGAGCATGTTTACTAAACACAATTTATTTAAAATATTATTCTTCAAATAACTGTTATAAATTATTATATGCCTATCTGTCTGTTATCATTCTGATAATATTATTTTAAAAAGTATTCTTATAACACTAAAAGAACACAACTAATTCACCCCACTGTATGTACAAGACTAAAACAATGTCCATGGTCACTAGATCTCTAATCCAGGGGAATCATAGCTTTATTTCTTCACATTCTACAGTCATCCTTTCCAAATAAATGTGATGCTATATTGTAAGACCAGTATTTAACCTGGGCATCAACCCAAGATTTAGGTGAAGCAATAGCAACCCTTTTTGTGCAAAACATCTCTGGACTGAGCTCTGACTTTAATCCTTTGGCTCCTTTATTCAAACATGCGCTCAACTTTCAAGCACCCTTTTGTAAACACAACTGTTTGTTTAGCACACGCAGTATGCATAATTTATTATCATAGATCACTCAAGTAAATGATTAATCACAATGCGGTAAAAATTGTTACTACCATGGATTACAGTATTATTTCTGATCATACTGGTGGGTATCAGGAAATATTTGATTATTTATTATGGGTGTTGGTGAGGTATTATTGTACCCTCACTATGGGTAGTATAGGGACAATATAGAAGTGGCTTTAGCTGTCTGTCCATTTATTCATCCATCTGTCTGTTCGTCCCTCGGTCTCGAAATGAGGTAAATTAGTGCAAAATGTAGTAGGGGAAGGATATAATCCTTTTTAGGGATGGATTTATTTTTTTATAAAATTGATAATGTTCACATTAGTGTACCTGATTGTTCTTGCATGCTCCTTTTCAACTTCTTGACAGTAAAATCTCAGTTATTTCGACAATAAGTGCAGTTTCCAGAGATAATTAACTTAAATGTCAATCACTGTAAAAATAACGATTGTTCAAGTTTGCACCAGAAATAACACTACAAAAGATGTGACAAAATGGCAGCAAAAACCTTATGTGACAAGTTCTATAAATAAAAATACTATGGTAGAATTAAATAGAAATGATCCTTTCGTTAACTATTATGTATTGACTTCTGATGTTGTTAATGTCATACAGCTTCAGTGAAATGTATTTCCAGCAACCTATGTCCCTTTATAATAGCATCATAATTGTGCTCAAATCCTTAAGTTAATGTTTATTTTCTTCCAAAGCCTTGAACTTTTACTACATATTGTAAAACCCATAAATTTCCAGACGTACCATATTGGTGTTAATGTCAAATGACAGTGAAGCATATTGCTGGAAGCATTATAAATGTTAGGAGTTTAGGCCCTATACTGATATATTGATTAAATTACTCATTATAAGATATCTTCTGACATAACAAACTATGGGAACTTATAGCTATTACACAAATAATGCAGGCTCTGATAATACAGCTTACAATGGGTTCAGGCAGACCTGTCTCTACATTATTTAACTAGGGTGGATCATGCTTAGCAGGTTAAGAGTTAAAGACGGGTGCATTTTCTGAGACCACTTATTTTAGTTTATGATTCTGGACCAGTTAGACATCAAGTCCAATTAAAAATTAATTTGCCAGCAGGCTAGCCTGGTTTATGATGATTACACAAAAAAACATTTTCTCAGATGGCATGTTTGGGTCTGTTATATGTTTTGTTACCCTACATTTAAACCACCACCCCACCACAACCACCATTATTCTTATATACACTACCTCCACCATTATCCCAATATCTACCACCCTATCACCCCCACAATTATCCTATCTACTTCCACACCTTCATTATCATTCCAATATCTACCATTCAACCACCACCACTATTATCCCTACATCTACTATTCCACCACCACCACTATTATCCCTGTATCTGCCATCCCACCACCACCACTTTAATCCCTATATCTACCATCCCACCACCACCACTTTAATCCCTATATCTACCATCCCACCACCACCACTATTATCCCTATATCTACCATCCCACCACCACCACTATTATCCCTACATCTACTATTCCACCACCACCACTTTAATCCCTATATCTACCATCCCACCACCACCACTTTAATCCCTATATCTACCATCCCACCACCACCACTATTATCCCTATATCTACCATCCCACCACCACCACTATTATCCCTATATCTACCATCCCACCACCATCACTATTATCGCTATGCCTACCATCCTACCACCACCATTATCCCTATAGCTACCATCCCACCGCCACCACTATCATCCATGTATCTACCGTTCCACGACCACCACTATTATCCCAATATCTACCATCCCACCACCACCACTTTTATTCCAATATCTACTATCCCACCACCAACACCATATCCCTATATCTACCACCAACCCCACCACCACTATGATCCCTATATCTACCATCCCACCACCACCACTATTATCCCTGTATCTACCACCACCCCACCACCACTATTATTCCAATATCTACCACCAACCCACCACCACTATTATCCCAATATTTACCGTTCCACCACCACCACTATTATCCCAATATCTACCATTCCACCACCACCACTATTATCCTTATATCTACCGTTCCACCACCACTATTATCCCTGTATCTACCATTCCACCACCACTATTATCCCTATATCTACCACCACCCCACCACCACTATTATCCCTATATCTACCACCACCCCACCACCACAACTGTTATCCTTATATCTACCATTCCACCACCACTAGTATCCTTATATCTACCGTTCCACCACCACTATTATCCCTGTATCTACAATCCCACCACCACTATTATCCCTGTATCTACCATTCCACCACCACTATTCTCCCTATATCTACAGTTCCACCACCACTATTATCCCAATATCTACCATCCCACCACCACTATTATCCCAATATCTACCATTCCACCACCACTATTATCCCAATATCTACAGTTCCCCCACCACCACTATTATCCCAATATCTACCATCCCACCATCACTATTATGCCAATATCTACAGTTCCCCCACCACCACTATTATCCCAATATCTACCATCCCACCACCACTATTATCCCAATATCTACAGTTCCCCCACCACCACTATTATCCCAATATCTACCATCCCACCACCACTATTATCCCAATATCTACAGTTCCCCCACCACCACTATTATCCCAATATCTACCATCCCACCATCACTATTATGCCAACATCCACCACCTGACCACCATTATTATCTTTATATCCCTTTTTTCTATTCTTGTTGGGTTAGGCTATGCCCATATGGTAAGGGATCTCCAGATTTGAAGTTCCTAGGCCCAGGTATACATGTACCATAGTATCAAAGCCATAACAACAGAAGCTTTTATTGTCCTTATTCAAACTTACTGATCATTGAAGAAGTTTGTCTGGCTGCCAGCAATATGTATGTTTGGCAAAGCATTATAAGCATCTAAGTCCAATGGGTCTTAAGTTACATGGTTTAAAACTTCTCAGCTGTCACATTCTATAGGATTTAAGATCTTGTGATTCCTTTAAGGTAATAAATGTTTGGTTTTACATTGAAAAAAGTCATTTGTCATACGATAAAAGAGCATTAAAATCAATTTAAATGCCATTTTCTTACCAAATCTTGGTTATAAAATTCATTTATTAAATATCTTAGATTGTGTAGCTACTATACATCAATGCTTCTTTACTTGTCAAGTGGACAAAACTAAGACCAAGCATCTGGAAGTAATATTGTAGACTTAAGATTTCCCAGTGTATCTCTAGGAACGTTTGTACCTCTATATAAGGTAGATAGTTTTGTTTAAGTTACAACACCATTAGTACCTAGAAATGAAACCTTCTGACTGCTTGCAAGGATTGGCTGCTCAGTTACCCTACACATCTCAGGCCAGCTAGGATGTAAGTTGACTAGATATGCACAATGTGGATCTTGTGGCTGCTTAGTTACCCTACAAATTGTTATCTCAGGCCAGCTAGGATGTAAGTTGACTAGATAATGCACAATGTGGATCTTGAACCCCATTTTAAGGGCTTTAAACTGTTGCTGCTAACAAAACATGCTTCCATCATTATTTTTTTTAAATAAAAAAGTGCTTGTTTTTTTTCAAAGTTTTTAATTTGAGAATAAGAAGTAGAGTAAAAATGTATCTGCATATTAGTGAAAGCCTTTCAGTTAGCATGCTTTTGCTAGTGCATTGTATGAATTTCTCCCTTTTTATATCAAACATCTACCATAATTATTTCCCTTCTGAAATCTTTGATAATTAGCGAGAGAATGGTTTGCATGATTCTGACTGATCCAGTGTAATCAATAGTATTAATCACCTTTGATGAAGCACAAAGTGTTGACAACACCATCTGTTGGTTAGCAGACCCAATTTGTCAGAATTTGTCGAACTTTGTCAGATTTATCCTATTGACATGACTTTAGACGGGGCAAATGCTGTGATGGATCGAGTTTCATAACAAGAGTTTAATGCAACAGAATTGTGAACTCAGTGTTTGTAAATTAAATGTAATCAGATATATGGTAAAATTGTGAAACATAATGTTTAGTGCTTGTGTCATGTGTCGACGGGAATATGTAACATTTTTACATCGATTTTCTAGGGTTCTTTTTAGTGACTTCTACAAAGGAAATGTTAGCTATTTTATTAGAGAAATTATAACATAGCTGCCAAAGGCTACAGAAGAAACAGTAGCATTACATTAGAGATAAGGTTTCTAGTTCTTTAAATAAACATAATGCTTTAGATTATGCAGAGTGCAAGTTATAATTAAAAAATTATCTCATATCACAAAGAATGTAATAAAAATAAATGAAAGCAATGCAACTTTATAGGTTAAATGATTTTGATAAAATCAAAAATTGCATTGAGCAGAAATTTAGCAAAAAGTGATGAAAGTTGAAGTAAACATCCAATACCTGCTGGGTCATGGCATACCCTGATGTCAATATACAACTACTGCTGTAACAGTTGACAGATAAATGTAAAACAGAATAATTATGGTAAACAAACTGTGATGCTTGAAGAATGGGCAATGAAATTGTTTAAATATATACATCAGTATTGAACTTTCCTGTTTCACAGCATTCGGGGCAATGACGTTGTTTAAATATATACATCAGTATTGAATTTTCCTGTTTCACAGCATTCAGGGCAATGAAATTGTTTAAATACATACATCAGTATTTAAACTGGCCTTTTTCACAGCATTCGGGGCAATGACGTTGTTTAAATATATACATCAGTATTGAACTTTCCTGTTTCACAGCATTCTGGGCAATGACGTTGTTTAAATATATACATCAGTATTGAACTTTCCTGTTTCACAGCATTCAGGGCAATAAAATTGTTTAAATACATACATCAGTATTTAAACTGGCCTTTTTCACAGCATTCGGGGCAATGAAATTGTTTAAATACATACATCAGTATTTAAACTGGCCTTTTTCACAGCATTCGGGGCAATGAAATTGTTTAAATACATACATCAGTATTTAAACTGGCCTTTTTCACAGCATTCGGGGCAATGAAATTGTTTAAATACATACATCAGTATTTAAACTGGCCTTTTTCACAGCATTCGGGGCAAGGAAATTGTTTAAATATATACATTAGTATTGAACTTCCCTGTTTCACAGCATTCAGGGCAATGAAATTGTTTAAAATATTCATCGAATTGAACTTTCCTTTTTCACAGCATTCAGGGCAATGAAATTGTTTAAATACATACATCAGTATTAACTTCCCTGTTTCACAGCATTCAGGGCCATGCATTGTTTAAATCTATACATCAGTATTGAACTTTCCTGTTTCACAGCATTCAGGGCAATGAAATTGTTTAAATATATATACATCAGTATTGAACTTCCTGTTTCACAGCATTCGGGGCAATGAAATTGTTTAAATATATACATCAGTATTGAACTTCCTGTTTCACAGCATTCAGGGCAATGAAATTGTTTAAATATATACATCAGTATTGAACTTTCCTTTTTCACAGCATTCAGGGCAATGAAATTGTTTAAATACATACATCAGTATTGAACTTTCCTGTTTCACAGCATTCAGGGCAATGAAATTGTTTAAATATATACATCAGTATTGAACTTCCCTGTTTCACAGCATTCAGGGCAATGAAATTGTTTAAATATATACATCAGTATTGAACTTTCCTGTTTCACAACATTCAGGGCAATGAAATTGTTTAAATATATACATCAGTATTGAACTTTCCTGTTTCACAACATTCAGGGCAATGAAACTGTTTAAATATATACATCAGTATTGAACTTCCCTGTTTCACAGCATTCAGGGCCATGAAATTGTTTAAATATATACATCAGTATTGAACTTTTCTGTTTCACAGCATTCAGGGCCATGAAATTGTTTAAATATATACATCAGTATTGAACTTCCCTGTTTCACAGCATTCAGGGCAATGAAATTGTTTAAATATACACATCAGTATTGAACTTCCCTGTTTCACAGCATTCAGGGCCATAAAATTGTTTAAATATATACATCAGTATTGAACTTTTCTGTTTCACAGCATTCAGGGCCATGAAATTGTTTAAATATATACATCAGTATTGAACTTCCCTGTTTCACAGCATTCAGGGCAATGAAATTGTTTAAATATACACATCAGTATTGAACTTTCCTGTTTCACAGCATTCAGGGCAATGAAATTGTTTAAATATATACATCAGTATTGAACTTGCCTGTTTCACAACATTCAGGGCCATGAAATTGTTTAAATATATACATCAGTATTGAACTTTCCCATTTCATAACATTCATGAAATGTTTGATTATATCTGACCAAAGCTTTTAATCCTGTGCCTTACACAGAATGCACATTCAGTCTTAAACAAAGAGGGGAGAAATATCACCTTTCATAAATAAGGACTTCAGGTGACATTGGCTTGTTGTGTAATGAAATGAATTGTAAAATGAAAACATGGAAGCAGGACCTGGTGTATTATGATGCAAAATGTTTCAGTTTTGTTGATGATTTTCAATATTAAATACAGCAACACAATCTTGGTCATTATAGCAATGTCCCACTATCATTAGCGGAGGAAGTCCCCAGATGAATGTCTGGGTAGAACCACTGGTGTACCACAGGTCTGCTGGAAGATATTCCCACAATAAATCCTTTGCCCTGACTGTGACTTGAGCTCACACGATGACAGGCTGTCAGAGGAGTTACAAGTTTGGGACTCTACCATGGTGACCCTGATACAAAATGATATGTAGGTTGTTATTAAAATAATCAAAATGTATTGCATTTTCTTATTTAAGTCATCAGTGTTTTGTTGGTAATGTAAGTTTTTATGGCATTCAGCAATGTGTATTTGATTTATTTCTCCATCCTTAATGTTATACAGATAAAGTGGTAATCCCCTGTATTTCATACATACATATTTTTGGAAAACTGTTGCCAATGTAAATGAGTAAATTAACCTTCTTTGAAATGGTGATCCTTTATAATGTAAGTGGTTGTAATAGGAAAACTAGCTGAATGGTTAATCTGTAACACTGTGATAGAGCAGTTCATAATTATTTTGTTTAAGTGAAAGTAAAAGAAAAAATAGTATACACCCTTTACAACATACATGTGGTGAGGTGATAGCTGTGCAGGTGTTTATTGAAATTGTCCTTTTTTATCTTCTAATTTTGTTGAGTAATAAATCTTTTTCTTGTGTTTAACTGTGAATCCCTGTCCAAATTTTGTTGAGTGATTCTTTACCCTACACTTCAGATTCAGATATTGACAGTTACAGTGTAAGCCCCATACAGGCAGTCTGTCTTGTTGGATTGTTTGTAATATATTATATTGCTGTGTAGGCATGACTTTCAGTTTTCATTTAATTTTTTTTTTGTCTCTTCCTGTGGGGGCTTTTTGTGTATGTTATTTCTAGGTGATCTTGGTCACATTTCAGTTTTAGACAAATATTTTCTTTTATAAATTATATAGCATTACTTTGTACATATAATAAGGAATCATGTACTAAAGATATATTTTATATGATTTTCCTTCATCTTGCTTTAATGAAATTTCTTTTAATTTGTAACGTTTAAACTGTGCATTGTTTACTTGTCATTATACAAGGTTGAAATATTAACTTTTTCTAAAATGGCTCTGTTTAACAATTTAATCAACCCTTCATGTAAATTGCATTTGTATTTTTTCCGTCCTGTTTCAGTATCATGTTGAATCCAATATAAAGCCATACAACGGCCTCTAAAATCCTCCAAACAATCCCAGCCCTCCTTCCAGTACAAAAGCTCTTTCACTACAAGTTGTATTTAATTCACCCCCCCTTTACTACACTGTACTACCAGTGCTTTGCCCATTCTCCCACAACATTACCGCTCAGTTAGCTCTCATCCAATCATATTTAAGCCGGGCTGATCACATGACCTTGATTGACAGCCAATTACTGCAGGAGGCTGGATTTGAAGAGATGCTGCATTCAAGTGGAAACTAAGTACACAATCAGTGAGGAGGCTTTGACAACTTGTATTGCTGATGCTTTTTATATAAAATCTTGTTGTATTCAAACCATATCAAGACAGTGTTTTTGTTAATTGGATTAATATACCTACCTGGTGATTGCTGATGGTAGGGTAGAAGTTTACCTGTAGATGTGAACAGTAGCCAGTGATAGAAGAAGTGGTTATAGACTTATAACATTCTAAACAAGGACAGAGTTGTATGTTTTATAGGATTTGCTGATGTGGTGAGCAGGATTTGTGGCTGTCTTTAAGGTAGGCTTTGTATTGATTTTCACCTGCCGTTACATCATTAATTTATATAGAAACAAGATACATGGGGGAATTCTGTCTGTTTGTCTGTCTGTATGTCTGTTTGTAAGTAAGGAGTAAGTGGTTATTAGTGTTTATAATTTCACCTTGTACAAATGTTACTCTTGACTAATACAATATACTTCTTGTTTTGGTGGATAGTGTTGTTTAGTGATGTTTTTAAGGGGGGACACTTTCTGCATGACTAAGTCTTTATGGTTGGTTGTCTCTAAATGTCACACTTTTACACATACATCGCTTGGTTATTAAGATAACTTATAGATTATTATATTTTAACTGTTAAAGATTAAGTTTTCAATGGCTGCATGTTTTTATCCTTTCTGAAATAAAAGAGGAAAAGTCATTGTATGGTTTAGGAGTGAAATGATGCCATGGAAACTGGTTGCCACTAAGCTCCTAGGTAAAAACAACAAATATGGTCCTGAGAATGGGTAAATTTGTCACAGTTGTTGTATGATAAAAGTTTAAACAAACTTAAAATCGTCTGTGGATTTTTTTGTAGTATTCTTAAATAAACTGTCACAATACAATAATCACAATGCATACAGTATTTTATGTATATATATATATATATATATATATATATATATATATATATATATATATATATTTATAAACATTGTAAAATGACAATGGTCATTTTTTATCAAAGTATTTTAAGTATAGTTACTCTATTTAAAGATTTGTAAATGTAATGTAGTATATTTTTAAAGTCATTTTAAGACATTCTGCCGTAAGAGGATGTCATGTTTCAACATTCCTGTTCCTTTCTACTGTTGAGAAATGTTACTGAGAATGGTGACTTAAGATTGAGTCATGCATAGAACTTAAGAATGGTTTGTTCAATATTATCTGGAGACTCAATTAATCAGCCACAAGAACAAACGATTTCTGTCTTTGTTTGGCTTTGCCCTGTTATCTAACCATTATGTCATTCTATTAAGGAACCAAAACAGTTTGCTAATTTGCATTTTATGACCATTTCTGTGAATGACTGGAGACAGTGCATTTGTTTCTATTTGGAAATTTGTATCGGAAAATTGACTTGCACTTCATTTGAAATGTTTTTTATGTGGTAATAAGACAGGCTGATGTGTTTAAAATGCTATTTGCAGTGAAATGCTAGATGCTTTGTGAGATTGGGTGTTGAATCAGTGACATATCTTTTGGTAAAATAACATCTTTTCTAGTAATAGGTCTGTCAAGTCAAAAGTAGCTGCTTCTTAAAAATCTAGGAGAATTGTTCTGAAGTATTGCTGAAGATTTTATTTTCACATGAGTAATTGCTATTTACAATGCAGTGTTCACAACCATTTTATTGTTTTCCAATTAATAATTTAGCTTCCTGAGACTTTGTCATAGAATGTATGGTGGGTGCATAACTGTTATTCTGTAAGTATTCTCCACAGGTTAAATGTTTAGCATATTTATGTCTAATAAATTTAACAGTATTAAAAGTTCTGCAATAATTTACATGCAGACTTTAGTAAATTTTGTTATTTTGTGCAGATTTTTAGTTTATTTAAAAAAATGTATTTTTTCTAGATTGTTAAATATACAAATAACTAATCCAGACCTCTGACGTATCTCATGGAATTACAGTGATGGCAGAATATAGTTGACCTATCACTTAATGAATAAAACAATAACAAGGCAAGCAAGTTAACAATGCCTGACGTAAATATTGTTTTATTAAATTCTGCTTCCAAAACAAAAAAATGCTGAACTCAACCTATAATTTATTGAAAGATCAGTATCTATTTATGTTTATATTTTCCAAACTCTCTAATTCCGATCATATTAGCATGACATAATGAAAATTATATGAAAGGACTTGCCATCCCTATTTTTAGGGTGGCGATATATCTTCAAGCACCGATACCATCAGTTACAAGAGGAGACCCTAACCACCCCTGTTATCAAGTAGTTTATCAGTTATAGGTATAAGTTGAAATATCCACGATTAAACTGACAGAGTTCTTTCAAGTGTAATGTATTAAATGAAATGAACTGTGAAACTCACTAGAGATGTTTGATGTTGCTGATGTTGTTTTTTTAATTATTATTAGACTTAAATTATCTTAAATCATTCTGTATAAAAATATATAAAGAAATACTATGATTGTTATTTATGATTTTATATAATTATTTGTTATATCCCAGATATTTGTAGGCTACATAAACATGTTTTTGAATAACTTTTTTTTTTCAGAAGTTTGTTTGCTTTTTTTTTTTTTAAAGATTAACCTGCATTATCACTAGCACATATACAGGTGTATATTTAAGTAAGGGATTATTTATACCAATTAAATGAGACATGTTGAAGACATTTGTTTCTAAACCTTAGATTGATACAAGTCTAAAACCTTCTGTATGAAAATTGTATGTACTACAAGTACTTGATAAGGTGGTAGAACCAACCATGAAAATTAAATTGATTTTTTTTAAAGTTTTAATAATTTTTGAAGTTAGTTTCAGATGTAATACTGAAAAAGAAAATCAGGTACATTTTTAAAATGCAATAAATCATCAAGAATACACATTAACTTTTGTTTTGGAACTCATTTGAAAACTAGCGAAAAGCACTGAAATAATAGAAAAGATTTCATTCTTTCTTTTTATTTATAACACAAAAAAACTTCTATAAAGTTTAAACCATAAAACCCCTTAATGTGAAGAGACTTTTTTAATGCTGATTTTATAGCTGAGTGGTGATGTAATAAATTAAGGAAGTATAAAGGTTAGATGATGGGGAAATTGTGTAAATGTCACACAGTGTTAAATGCGACTTGTGTGGTGTCACGGAACTTCAACAACATATCAGTGACACAAATGTCACTTTAGTTTGTTGGCCTGGTGGAAATGATCTAACATGCTTAGTTGAAATGTATCCACGGCCCAGGAGAAAAAAAGTGTAGGCCCACACCAGCTAGCTCCTGCAGGAATCTATCTGATCAGGACCTACACTATTGGCTGCCAAGTCTCACAATACCAGTTGTTACATAAAGATATATAGTTAGTTAGTAAATTACTTAACTAAAAATATGTATAATTAATTATTTATATAGCAGATAAAGGGTTATGTTTCTTGAGCGATTTTAAAACATTCTATGTCATTGATAAGAGCTAGCATTATAGAATGGTAATGTGCTTTAATTGCCACCATGCTTCAATTGACAAGCCAACATGCAAGTGATGATATTATTGTCAGGTTTGAAATTTAAATATTTGATGTATTGTTGAAGTTGAGTGATTTCCTACTTAACAGTATGGTTTGTATGGTAGCAAGGTTTGTCTATAGAGAATTCATCTTAATTAGCCTGAGCTGAGTCATTAATTGATAAAACTTTAGTCTGTTTAGAGTTACACTTTGTAATAACTCCTCCTAAATGTTAATGTTTGCAATTAACAATTACAGAATACTGTATGTATTACAAGGAACCCAGCAGCAACTAGTGCAGACCTTGATCAGACAGCTCCCAACATATATAGTAGGTTCAGAGATAAAAAACACACACACTATAATTGAAATACAGACAAGATGTCTCAACATAAGAACATGTACATTAGTGAATTGTCCCCATGAATGACAGTTAAAACAATGTTTTAATGGCGCTCATGACAGTCATGAACTGCTGTCTTGATGATGTTGCTTGATATTAATGAAGCCAATTTGTTTTGTGTTTCAAATTCTTTTTAATCAGCATTGTCATAACATACAAGAGAAAGATTTCTATCTTAAACATGCAAAGGGTTTTCTCGCATCAGTCTGTTACACATTCATTCTTTTACATTGTTTAGATCACACATTTACACTATCCAGACACTGGAGTGACCCGTGACAGTCATTTAACTACCCTTGTATGCTTGTCATACACCTAAACCACTGCCATTGACTGCCATTTTGGCATGTTGAAGCCAGAGCTTATACTTATATGAAGCCTTATATTTCTAAAGCTGATGCTCTACTCATTGTTCTTCCAGTTAAATTCTTTCTTACACTATGTGTACAGCATGTGTAAGATATGTCCATTTTCATCATTAGTTCTATACAGTATTCCCCTTACATATATCAGAGCCATCTCTGTGAATCAATGACAATCACACCCATATATCAGCATTGATGCTGATTCTACCTGTTAATTACCTGGACTCACCTGAGTCATTAATTAGCAATGAGAACATGATCTTACAAATTACTATCCTGCTGTGCACAAAGTGACCAACTTAGGAAAATAGTGTAGTTCCAGCTTGGGATGATCAAGCTCTGCATTCTGCATTTTTGCTGCAGAAGTTTCAGTCTGATGACTGTTTTAGTGTTGATGTGCCATAAAAACCCAATTAAATAAATATTTTCCTTTGTATATATGTATATACAAAATGGACAGTGGAACCAGCTTCTCTGTAGTTTGATGCTCTTTCTACAAGAATGGATGTTCGATCAGGGTCATCCCTATTTGCTGTTGAGGCTTTCGCAAGTTTCATATTTACCATTGTATGTACATAGGTTATCTGGTCAGGAATGGCTGTATTTGAAGCAGATATTTTGCCATTTGTATTTACATTTACATGTCAAGTTGTTGAGGTATTAAAAGAAGACCAGATATTACATAGTTTACAGATTAATTACAGCCAATGTTTCTGTAGGCTGTGTAGACTTATGATACTTCTAACTGTTCTGGGTATGATGATAATGATGATGTTGGAGGCTTTGTGTTGTACTGACAGTTGTTGTAGGGATAGTTAGAGTTACCTGTCCTGTGTGAACTATCAATGTTTAATGTGGACCTTCTGTGATGTATTGAAGGAAACATTAATGATACCATGAGACAATGATTGGGTGGGTCTTGTAGCATTTAGTATTAGTCATGATACTTCTGAAATTTTAACTTGTATCATGCTACATTTATTAAGAACTTGCTATATTTTTAAGTTTATTTGCTAGACCATAATAATTTTAACCTTTCCATGTAAGTATAATATATGTATAATATATAAGCAAAATGCTAAGGATTCAGCATCAAAATATAGTTTGATATTTGATTTTTTTTTATATTATCAAGCTATATTTTGTTAAAGCCTGATGCTAAATGAGGACTTGATAGAACAGTAGGCAAAGTGAGGACAAGGTATAACAGTAGGCAAAGTGAGGGCTTGATAGAGCAGTAAGCACAGAACAATAGGCAAAGTGAGGGGTTGGTAGAAAAGTGGGCAAAATGAGAGCTTGGTAGAACAGTAGGCATAGAACACTAGGCAAAGTTAGGGCTTGGTAGAATAGTGGGCATAGTGAGGACAAGGTAGAACAGTAGGCAAAGTAAGGACTAGGTAGAGCAGTAAGGCAAACTGAAGGTGTTATGTTTGGAAGGCCCTGTGTTCACCCACACCAAAACCGCAAGCTTAAATAAGCTTGCGACAAGTTTGCGACAAGATTGCGGTAAGATTGCAACCAAGCGTGTTGCAATCTTATTTAAGCTTGCGGTAAGATTGCGATAAAAGCCGCAATCTTAAAAGTAAGCTTGCAAGTTTGCGATAGGAACCATTACGATCTTGATTGCTCGCTTGATTGCTCGCTTGCAAGCTTGCGCGATCATGCCAAGCGAGCGGTTTGGCTCGCTTAGAAGCTCGCTTGGCAAGCTTGCAAGTTTGCGATAGGAACCATTACGATCTTAATTGCTCGCTTGCAAGCTTGCGCGATCATGTCAAGCGAGCGGTTTGGCTCGCTCAGAAGCTCGCTTGCACGCTTGCAAGGTTGCGATAGGAACCTTTACGAGCTTGATTGCTCGCTTGCAAGCATGCGCAATCATGCCAAGCGAGCGGTTTGACTCGCTTGCTCACTTATCCCATGCGTGCGGTTTGGCACGCTTGCAAGCTTGCGCTATCATCCCAAGCTTGCAGGATTGTTCACTTAATAGCTTGATCATCCCAAGCTTGTGGGTTGTTTTTTTCTTGGCTTGATCAAATTCGTTGAGTGGATAAGGTTGTGGATAGATTGACATAAATAAAATCACTAGATAACATTTGTGGTTTTCACCTAAAAATCTGATACAACAAAAAATTTACAGGGAAAATAACACAACAGAAAGATATCACTAGATAACATTTGTGGTTTCACCTAAAAATCTGATACAACAAAAAATTTATAGGGAAAATAACACAACAGAAAGATACTAAATATATTCCACTTTAATTAAAGACAATGGCAAAAAACACAAAGAACAAGTGGTCATTTATTAAAGGAAACAAATAAAAGATGCTTATCAATTAATTTATATTCTTAACCCATATCTCGCTAAGCACTTATTATTAATATGAGAAAGCATGACAAGCCATTTTCGGGAGTCTAGCAAATAGGATTTTAACTGATTAAATCAAACTTAAGTATCTATTTATCATTAAGAATAAAATACATACAATGCACTCAAGAAATAGTACCACAGGTATTGTGTTCAAAAACAGTTCATAGTCAGTTCTTGTTGATTTCTCAGATGACAACTCCAGTTCTGCTTGAGAGGATCTTGCATCCTTCCTCTCACCTGCACAGCAAATGTATTTTTTCGCCAATTACATCTGAAAAAGAAAAAATCCAACATTATGCATTATTTAAATTTATTTTTTTATTACCTGATTTTTTTATTTAGCAATGTTAGACCTATTTAGTATGTGAGGGTCTTGTGTTATTTGCACCACACAGGCACCTTATGATTTTTCTGTCAAATTATGATACAGAATAAGTGTTCAAAGATTGAAAGAAATAGATTGGAAATTTTACCAAAAAACGGAAATAAACAAAAAACAAATTTAGATGCTGACACAAACTTTTACAGCTCTGGTCATGATGCAAACTTGCCTATTCTTTAAAACAGCAATTTGAAAACAGCAGCAAATAACAGGAGCTATAGGCAAAAGCACCCCCATATTTTCTATGTTTAAAGCCTGAGCTGAGAAATGCTGAACTATCAAGTACAGCTTAACGAAATACTATCTTGGTTACTTTATAAGCATTAATATGCACAAAGGGGTAAAAGTAAAACACCAGACCTGGTAGCGCAATCAGTAGAGTGCTGGCTCCTGGTACTAGAGGCATCGGGTTCAGTCTGGGCTGCAACATACCAAAGTCATGTTAAATGGTAGTGTTATTGCTCCCTGGCTAATACTCAAGCAAATAGACAGGTAATTCTATGACTGGTCAGTCAGGTGTCAGGATAATGTGACTGGGTGTATCATGCCAGGTGTTCATGGCATGCTATAATCAGTAAAGACAGCTCTATATTGATTTCGATTGAGCACTGTCTTCAAATAGATTAAATATTGTTGGTGGTTTGATTGTTTATTGGGTTCATTGTGCCACCAACAGTAGTATTTCAGTTATCTGGAGACGGTGTTCACTTGAAGCCGATATAGTGCTGCCTTCACTGTGTATAGTATGCCGTGAACAACTGACATGATACCACACGCAGTCACATTATCCTGACACCAGGCCAACCATAAACACACAGATAAAGCCAGTAAAATCAAAATGTAAGTTATTACAGCAAGATTTTTTTTTATTAATGTAAGTGAATACAGAGAACAAAGGAAATTGAAATTTAAAATATACTAATTAATTTTAATATTATAATATTGCAATCAAAACAGACTTGCTGACTTGAAGCTCCTCAGCCCTTCACCGCGTGGGTTCGAGTCCTGGTAGGGGTGAGAACTTTCATTTAGGGAGGTTTTCCTCCACCAATAATTACCTGGACGTCACCAATATGGCCATAAATGTGTCAGTGCGATGTAACAATAAACATTTACAAAATCAAAACAACATGCTTTCCCAACAATGACAACTTCATGTACAAACAGCTGTGCCATGCAATTAATGATTAACACTGTAAATGCTAAAAAATAGCAAATGCATTAATACAATAACTGGTACAAATGGTCAAAATGCTGCATAGTTATCTTTGTACCTTTTCAACTTTTGTCTGTCATCCATGCGTTGCTCTTCACTGACTTCCTTATTGACATCAGTCTGCAATTCCGATTCTTTTTTGTTCACTTGCATCTGGCTGTTTCAAACTATTACAGAAAATAAAATACTTTACATGAGTGGCAATACCATACAAGCAAACACAGTTTATGATGTGCTCAACCATCATGTACAAGTTATCTTGGATATCTATTACAGGTGACCTAAATTTATTTTTTAACACAACAATGTAATCAACAACAAAAATATTGTGTTGCCACTTGAAACCGTTTTATGTGCCTTTATTCCTATAGTATAAAATGTATCCTTGTGTAAACTCAGAAATATCCGGTAACTGGATATTACCGTTAATCGGGTCACTCTAAAAAAAACAATATTACAAAAATGTCTTACGTTCGAACTTGTCAGAACCTTATCAACTCTAACTGAAGCATAAATTAAATATACAGTAGATAACAAATGTTTATGGAAAAGTCAACGGTTTCAGAAAACGTTTGTGATAAGAAAAAACTAAAGTGAAATGTCGGAACTGAAAAAAAAATGGCGAAAATATTTGACACGTTAATTTTGCATTCTAAACAGTTAATGTACTAAACTCACTACGTTAAGAAAACCTGATTTAAAATATGTTGCTTCTTATACTTGTTTAAGTAGATCAATGTCTCACCTCTGCTTAGCAGTCCAGTGAAGGAAAGTCGATTTCTTCATCTTTTTCATCACATTTTTTGCATCTCGTTGAAAATTGGCGCGGCCGGAAGTGTAGACTGTGCTGTTGTAAATCGGGACCCCTCGGCGATTTCTTCAGTTATTTTCCGAAAGTTACGATTGACTTTTACTGAATCATCGTAAAAGCGACTTTCAAACTTGTATTATTAAATGGTGTTTATTCACATTCCCAATAAAGTGAGAGTGGTTTTAACATGATACTCTACTGTCTGTTCTGTAATTTTTTTTGTCCTACTAGATATTAGACTGTAGATCTGCTTGACCAGGTTTTCGAAAGACAACAACAACAAAAAAAAGTTATAAAAAAACTGACTTCTTTGGAATTGGATCATTTTTTTACTGAGCTATTATTACCAAATGTTTTGTAGCTGTCTTAAATGATAACATAGTTAAATATTGCTTTTGTGATCAGTCAGGTCAAGGTCACTGTAACTTAATTAGCAGTTTGCTTTCCATGTCTAGGCAGGATATATATTGATATCAGATGTAGATATTGATATCAAATTTGGTAGTTAGCTTGTTTATGGGATACCCAAGTTTGGAATTGTTTTTGTTGTCCATTAGTTTGATGGACTGAGTCACTGTTACTAATTAAATTTTATTTTGTTCCTGTTCATTATCTTCTTTTTTGAGGATTGATCAAGTTAAGTAGGTAACTAGCTATCTCATGGGAAGAATTAATATGTTTAGAATTGCTTAAGGGTTCAATTGTCGTCAAGACAAGTTATAAAATATATTTTTGGATTTTCTATAAATAACTCAAGACAGGAGTAAAGTAGTGTTACCAAATTACTTTCTAGGGAGAGTAAGTCTGGGACTGTATTGTATATGGTTGTGTGATCTCTGTTTAATAATAAATAATGACAAAATAAAGTTTAAAAAATTGGCAATTAGTACAATGTATTTGGAGCTATTTTATGTCACATTCAGCCGAGCTTTTCTCATAACCAACTGTCCATCTAGCTGCATCAACAGTTTGCTCGTAATCACTTTAAAGGCTACCGTTTTGATCCTATCTTAACCAACGCTGGTCAGAATGTCATTAAATGTTTGTCTGTATAAAATCTTGGATGAGTTAATAAATAGGTCACATGATCAAAAAGTAGGTGACTTAGTCAAATCTATAAAAACCTTGAGAACAAGACTTTTTGGGGGCCTAATCTTCACAGAACTTGACCATGTTTCATGTCTCTTTCAATGTTATTTATTTAAAGAAATACAAAATAAATTTCTTAATGTCTTGGAATAATTTTATGCTTGCAAGACCACAACCTATCTGCAATCCTTATGTTAATTAATTTTAAGCTTGCAAGACCGCAAGCTTATCGCAATCTTTAATGGAATAGAAGATTACAAGCTTGCAAGGCTGCAAGCTTCTCGCAATCTTAATGGTATTTAAGATTGCGAGAAGTGTGCGAACAAAACCAAACCGCAACCTTAATTTCCAAGCAAGCGAGCGTGCTCGCATCCGCAACCATAGAATTTAAGAAATGCAATCCTATTAAGATTGCGGCAAGCTTGCGCAAACTTGTCGTAAACTTGTGACGAGCTTGTCGCAAGCGAGCGTTTTGGTGTGGGCAAACCCAAGCTGTGTTGTACAGAAGAAAATTTAGTTTGATTGGTTATTGTTAAGCTTTCTTGTTGATAACCTAATAAGGTAATTATGAAGTTTTAGGACTCTTCTGGATAATATAAGAGGGGACGTGGTATGATTGCAGGTGTTCTTGGCATTCAATCTCTGTAAAGGCAGTACTATATCTGCTTCAAGTGAACAAAGGATACTAAGAGATTGTTGATAGGATTTGAAACACAACAAATATAATGAAATACAACACAGAAATAACCATACAAAATACGTAGCTATTACGATTACTCATCAGTATGGTGTTGTGCAATGTCACCATCCTGGTGTAACCGTGGAAGAAATATTGATATCGTCATCATAATCTTCAAACATCAGCCGCTATGTCTCCCTGACTTCCCACAGCTAGCCATTCAGTAGCAAGAATATCATTCAAACTTCTACTGATATCTTAAATATTTACCTGCTCAGCACAGTTTTGATCAGGCATAGAATGATAGCCTAGATCCAGATCAGCTCACTCCCTCTGGTCAGGATCTTCAGCTAGTTTTCTGTCAAGTATTACACAAGATGACATAATCATGTTATCTTTATTAAAAACTGTAAGCAAATGATAATAATAAGTTTTTGTTTCTTAGGAAATTAAGCAGGTAGTGGTATAATGTTCATACCTTCATCATATGGTAATAAACAACAGCTGTTAATCTGACTGTCTCTTTGTAACTTCATGATTAAGCTACAGAAGCAGTACCTGTTCATAGCATGGCCAAACCACATGCTCTCTTTGTCAACTTGGGAAAGAAAACCATCAACTGTATTACCTGTGATCAAACTTCATTTGAAATATTTATGTTTAGACTATGAAAGTAGAGCTTGAAATATTTATGTTTAGAGTAGAGCTTGAGTGAGAAATGTTTGTTTGATATTCTTTCTACTTGAAAGTTGGTCTCTACCAGTTTGTCTTTCAAATGCTTGTTGCAATATATTTACCCACTGTTTTGGGGAAGTTTTTGTATAAACATGTACATTAGTCTAAGCTAAGAGGATTTTGAACACTACCTTAATTGTTAGACAGTACAAGTCAATAAATAAATGGCTCTAATTATTTTCCAAATCCATAAATAAGCAACATTCCGTTAAGTTCTGCTAAAAATAGGTATCAGCATAAAAGCAGATTACCTGGACGATGGTATAACAAAAGTAAGTGATCACATGGTTTTCTTTGTTTTAAAATAACTCAGTGCAGCATGGATAAGATAGGAAATGTATATTTTTTAATAACAAGTCATGTGTTATCTTTCACTTTTCACATAGATTGTACAATATCAATAAACAGCATTTTATGAGATCTTTTCATGTTACAATAATTTATTAATATTTATGTGTTTTTGTTAGGGGACAAAACCTTCCAGCTTTAATTATCAGTATATCTATAGTTTGCACATATATACAGTATAAAGTTTTACATTTCAATGGTCTCTTCACATAAACATGATGAATTTAGATAATTTTTAATTCATAATACATTTTCTGATGTTGTTGTTGCTATGGTTATTGATCAGATTTTACTTTTAAGTGTGGTCATCATTATGCTGCCTCATCAGCTGTGGCAGAGTTGAGAAAACCTTTTGTTTTATAATCATGCCTGCTGGGGTACTAAGGATTGGAGCAGATTCAATCTGGGGTCCTTGTTTCTGCACTAACAACAATAATTTGTACTGATTGATTTTAAAAATGGATTTCCAATTAAGATGAAAATCTCAAGTCAAGTTGGATTCATGTGTTTTGTGGGTGTTGACCTCTCTACATAATATAAGGTGTGTGTTAACTCTTAAAACCTGTTAGCATTAATTAAACAGGCTTAGGTACATACATATCTGCACCTTTAGCTTCTGATTCTGTAGCTGTACACATTTAATTCTTTTTATCTTGTTATTAATCACACTCTATGCAGCCGAGGCTCTGGCAATAAAACTACTGTAGTTTCAGTAGTCGTAAGCCGAAAGGAATTGAGAGTATTTTGTAAACAAAATTAGCAAGTCAAGGTTTATTGTAATTTGTGATGTCATAATTTTTCACAAAAAATGGTTGATAATTGTTCCATTTTTTTATTTATACATGTATATTCTTCAAACGTCAGTCTTGTTTGCACATAATTATATACATATAGTGAGATACATCTGATATCAATGTTATACCATGCTAAAGTCACAGACAAGATTACTCTTAGTCTGTTTTTTGTTTTTGTTTTTTACGGCACACCAACTCTTTAATCTGAGGTCATATGGTGCCAACTCTTAGTCTGGGTGATAGGACTAATTAGGGCTTAGTAACTTGTACTTTCAACATGTTATTATTCTAAAGACACCACAATATCATCTTTCCATCTTCCTATGACTAGCAGATTGTTGGCAGAATATAATGTCTATGGAAAGCAACAACAAGATATTATTTGACCAGACATTTAACCTAAGATCATCATTTATATTATGTGTGAAAATGAAAAAATATATAAGTGACTCACCTTTAGGCCATACATATGTTATATTTTAACATTCAAATTAGGTCTTATTTTTGCACTACCTCATTGTTAATCTGGGTTAATTCATGCTTAGCAGTTAAGCTATTATTATATTCATAATTTTGTTTAGGTTAATATGAGTATGACTCATTTAACTGTGGGAAAATGGGACATTTTACGCTATATTACCTGGCAACAGTTTTAAGACTTAATGGTGGAAAGCATGTGTTTTCAAATTAATTAATTGAAGGAAGTCCATACAGTGAGAAACAGTGGAGAGTTGATGAAGCGTAGCAAAATATTTCACAGGTTTTTTTTGGTGTGTATGTGTTTTTTCAGTATTGTTTCTTTGATGAAACAATTTAAATTGTTTTGACGCACCATTTGTTAATTTTAGACACATTTAATGGTAATTTGATCAATGATCAAAAACAATGTTGAGTAACATTAAACTTAACATAAATGGTAAATTATGTTTGCACCTTATATAATATTTTCAAATAATAATTAGGACCAAAAATAGAATCAGTATTTAAACTTCATGTTTTTAAATTATAAAATACTCCTTATATTAAGTTTCTAATTTATTTATGTGGACAGACAGTATGTGTATGTGGAGTGGGGTGTGTGTGAAAACATCATTGTTTTTTATAACCCCCTGACCTAAATTCATGTAAAGATATTGTGATATTGTGAGGTGCCATTGGTTCTACCCAGGTGTAAGTCTAGGGTTTTTTCTCCACCACTTCCATCAATAGTTAGCTGGATGTCACTTTTATGCATAAATTTGCCACTGCGATGTAGCAAAAAACAAAACAACAAAAATATTCTTGACAACTACAAACTTATCTTGAACATATTAGCAGGAGTTTATTTTCAATATTTAATTGACTGTTACATACTACACTTAGTGATCTGATTAAAATCAATACATAATCAATAGCTGCAGTCTTCCCAGTTTTAAATGAAGGAAACAATTTATAATTTTCAACACTATCCCGTTCTGACTGACTGAACACTTTTAAGAGGGGGGAAATTGCTCAACAATAGACCAATTAAAAGCCAGGTATATGTAATTAGCAACGTAGTGTTGACTAAAGAATAGAGTATGGAGGGGAAGATAGAAAAGGACAAGGGGTACCCCAGATTGGTTGAGTGAGGACTCCGCCGGTTACCGAGTGGTAACATCATCAGTGCGCCAATACTATCATGGTCAGCTGCAGATGTGGATTATATTGGGTGTGGTTATGATAGAATTAAATCTGGCAATCTTAAATCATGATGCATCAATAATTTTAATAACCAGTAGAAATTGCTAAAAGCTGCTAAAACTATCTTTTTGTTATAATATTATATAGAATATTACATGCATTATATTATATATGATTCACATAAAACAGTCTTGGTCCCTCTGCAATTAAAGTTTAAAGCTTTGATAACATAATTTTAAACTGTTGGAATCTAGAAATTCTTAAGCAATTAAATGGACATCCTGCAGCCCATTAATTATGTCAGAAATCTTGGAAGGACTCGAAATTGTACCTGTTGTGGACTGATAGTTCACACATTTGAATCTCAGAATTGCTTAGCAGTCTGCATTGGGGAAGTTTGGCCTGTTTGTTTAAGGACTGAATACATTGTCCTACACCAGTATAGGCCCAAACTCCTTTGATATGGTCAATAATGGGTAGTATGTCTGCTACTGTCATTGCTCAGTCATGGGTGCCTTTTCTCCCTAGGACTCCTGGTCCTTGGCACTTCCAGGTACATTGTCATACACCTTATAGCCCTGTCTTACAAAGACATGAAAGAGACAGGTGATGTTGTTACAAATGACACAAGTCGCCACCCGCATAATTGGGAGTCGACACCATTAAGGGTGATGGTTATGGGTTTTTAAGGGAGGCAGGTGGAGCCCTTCAAGGTACCCTGGGTCATAAAGCATAAAATCCTACACAGTTCCGAGGGTGTCTTTGAACCTGTGAATACTACCCATGTACATGTGTGATACTGGGTTATGCAAGTGATTGGGTCTTTCTCATCTCAACTTTAACCTTTGTCAAAGTTAGTAGGGTGTGGGAGAATTGTTTTTCTTCTTCATTAAAAGAAGTGGTGAGAGTAGTTTCGTTACCTTCTCCAGTGCATGTATTTAAAATTGTACTCAAATTATAGTTTTACTCATAACTTTTCACATGTTTTAAGCAAGATATTGCATATAAAATATATTGTTTAATTCAGTACTATTATGAAAACATTGACCTGCTGACTCCAGTTTATATTTAAGTCATTTATCATGCTTATGCTATATTCAAGGTCTTTTGACAATTGTTACTCAGTTCTACATTTATATACTTCAACACCAAATTAGTAATAACAGTCTTACCCACATCAGTCCATTTTTTGTGGTTTCTCAAGTTGTGGCTAGTAAAAACAAAGTCAATATCTGGGCCACCTTTTCTTAACTACAACTTCACAATGTAGTACTTCACAACTTGACAGTTATGCACTATTTTGCCTTTGAGCTGTGCCAGTTATATTGTGCCTTTCTGTGAACAACTTGTCCACTTAAGGTTGGGAATAAGCTCACTATTGCAAGCCATTGTTTTGGCAGATTTCCAAACATTGTCAACTGTTATGTCTAAAATAGGGCTGACCTTTCCCATTAGTTTGAAATTGTTGGTAATTTTCATTCAAAATGTGCCACACTGTTTTCATAGTTAGATCTTCCCATGGTCTGTTTGAGTTACTGACTGGTTTATACTTAGTGACTCCCCCACTTTGTACAATAGAAGTTTATTGTGTCTGTATTTTGTATGTCTGAAGTGTGTAGTCTTATAAAAGAATTCAGTGCTTGCTAACTTTCCCTTGTTCATGCTTATTAACCTTGGTGTGCTGAGACATTGACAATCACACATACACATATGGTGAATTACTTGGATTTTATTAGTGCAGCTTTCAAACACAGTTTTGGTCATTTTGGAAACATCAATCTTTAATTGCTAGAGGAAAACCCTTGAGATTTGACCCAAGATAAATGTCTGGGTAAAACCACTGGCTTTATCTCAGTCAGCTGGAAGACCTTCTCGCAGGAAATTTTTCACCAGGACTGGAGCTTGAACCCTGGCATTCAGAGGGGTGGAGGAGTCAGTGACTTATACTGCTGTGTGTTGTATCACTCGAATCAACAAACAATAAGGTCCACTGTGGTTGTTAGACATGAATGGTCACTAAGTATACTGTCTTATTGGAAGAATTGAATATTCAACTTACACATAGAATTATTGAAGTTTATCTTCCACCTAATTCAGTCTAATGTTTTAAGGAACTGAGTACACAATATAAAATAATTGCAATATGAACCTGGCACCTTTACTTAATTTGTTTTAATTACATCCCCATTTGATGCAAAATGTAACTAAAAGTGTAAATAAAACCCCATAAAACTTCAGTTGAGAATAAATAATAAAAAGTGGCTGATGTACATTAATGGTGAGTTCAGATACAATGTTACCTGACAAGAACTGACACAATCTAATGCCATGACAAACCATCTGTTTAACTGGGTGCCCAACCAGCAGGCTCTCCTGTAAGGGAGTCTTGTTGCTCTAACTTGGTTGCCGAGGGGCATGTCTTACCTGTAACAAATGACAACAACCTAGCAATACAGGTGTGTCTTCAAGGCAACAACAGTAAGTAGTTGAGAGGGGAAATGTATTCATAGGTTGTCTGAGTCCAGTCCTTTGTGGTATTGTGATTCCGGTTGGATTGCTGTAATGTTTTTATAAATCTTAAAATTATTTAGAAAATTGTTTTCAACTTAAAAACAGAGATCCAACTAATTATGTTTTCTATAGAAAATGTAACACAACTTGGTTTAAAGTGTAGAATGTTGATAACCACCTATACCCTGACAAGGTTACAATTAAACTGTATTTTAGAATGTCATTTCTAGCTGAAAATTGATTTTTTTCTTCAGGTTTCTTCTCTAATTTGTATGAGGTGGCTGTCATCAATTAATCATGGACAATTTAATGGTGGCAGTGCAAGTTACTTTCATAAAGCAAAAATGAAAGCAAAACTAGCACTACCAGCATACAGAATACCCTTACATACATGGCCCTAATGGTTGTGATGTAAGATTAATTGACCATAATTAGTAGAGCAGGTGCTAAGGGCAACTGTCAGAATCACAGGTAATTTACGGTAGAACTGAGTGTGATGGTCGCGGGTCAAAATTAAACCCTGACCTGCAATATCCTTAACGTGCAGGACGTCCCATCCCTGAGGGTTGGCTCTGTAAGATTATTCACGTTGATGTCATCTGGTAGATGTTTTAGCTGTTGTTGTATCCGTATTAAGACTTCAATGACTTAAAGGGTTTATTGATCTCTCCTTAAAATGAGCTGTCATACTGTAGAAGTAGTTGAATATAGTAGCTGTAATTGTTGCTGTTGTTATAGTTATTTACACCCTTTTTAGCTCACCTGAGCACAACGTGCTCAAGGGGAGCTTTTGTGATACCGCTTCGTCCGTCGTCCGGCGTCCGTCGTTCGTCGTCCGTCGTTCGTCGTTCGTCGTCAACATTTACCTTGTGAACACACTAGAGGCCACAATTTTTATCCAATCTTCATCAAACTTGGTCAGAATGTTTGTCTGCATGAAATCTTGGATGAGTTCATTATTGGGTCACCTGGGGTCAAAAAGTAGGTCACGAGGTCAAATTTTAGGAAAAACTTGTGAACACACTAGAGACCACATTTATTGCCCAATCTTCACCAAACTTGGTCAGAATGTTTGTCTGCATGAAATCTTGGATGAGTTCGTAACTGGGTCACGTGGGGTCAAAAAGTAGGTCACTAGGTCAAATCTTAGAAAAAGCTTGTGAACACACTAGAGGTCACATTTATAGCCCAATCTTCACCAAACTTGGTCAGAATGTTTGTCTGCATGAAATCTTGGATGAGTTCGTAACTGGGTCACGTGGGGTCAAAAAGTAGGTCACTAGGTCAAATCTTAGAAAAAGCTTGTGAACACACTAGAGGCCACATTTATAGCCCAATCTTCACCAAACTTGGTCAAAATGTTTGTCTGCATGAAATCTTGGATGACTTCGTAACTGGGTCACGTGGGGTCAAAAAGTAGGTCACTAGGTCAAATCTTAGAAAAAGCTTGTGAACACACTAGAGGCCACATTTATAGCCCAATCTTCACCAATCTTGGTCAGAATGTTTGTCTGCATGAAATCTTGGATGAGTTCATAACTGGGTCACGTGGGGTCAAAAAGTAGGTCACTAGGTCAAATCTTAGAAAAAGCTTGTGAACACACTAGAGGCCACATTTATAGCCCAATCTTCACCAAACTTGGTCAGAATGTTTGTCTACATGAAATCTTGGATGAGTTCGTAACTGGGTCACGTGGGGTCAAAAAGTAGGTCACTAGGTCAAATCTTAAAAAAAGCTTGTGAACACACTAGAGGCCCTATTTATAGGCCAATCTTCATCAAACTTGGTCAGAATGTTTGTCTGCATGAAATCTTGGATGAGTTCGTAACTGGGTCACGTGGGGTCAAAAGTAGGTCACTAGGTCAAATCTTAGAAAAAGCTTGTGAACACACTAGAGGCCACATTTATAGCCCAATCTTCACTAAACTTGGTCAGAATGTTTGTCTGCATGAAATCTTGGATGAGTTCGTAACTGGGTCACGTGGGGTCAAAAAGTAGGTCACTAGGTCAAATCTTAGAAAAAGCTTGTGAACACACTAGAGGCCACATTTATAGCCCAATCTTCACCAAACTTGGTCAGAATGTTTGTCTGCATGAAATTTCGGATGAGTTCGTAACTGGGTCACGTTGGGTCAAAAAGTAGGTCACAAGGTCAAATCTTAGAAAAAGCTTGTGAACACACTAGAGGCCCTATTTATAGGCCAATCTTCATCAAACTTGGTCAGAATGTTTGTCTACATAATATCTTGGATGAGTTCGTTATTGGGTCTCGTGGGGTCATAAAGTAGGTCACTAGGTCAAATTTTAGAAAAAGCTTGTGAAAACACTTAAGAGGCTACATTGATGGCCCAGTCTTTACCAAACTTGACCATCATGTTTGCCAGTATGAAATTTTACATATGTTTTGAAGTGAGTCATGTGGATTCAGTAGGTTACTTGGTAAAATTCTAGAAAATGTTATCAACCCAGTGGCCACACTAATGGTTCAATCTTCACCAAAGATTTCTAAAGTAAATGACTCTCAATTACTTAATGCCAGATTTGAGCCTACGTAAAGCCTGTGTCATCAGGTGAGCGATTAAGGGCCATCATGGCCCTCTTGTTAGTTTAAGTATACTTGCACTAAACAAAAGTTGTGAAAACCTATGTATCTGCTCTGTCTAAGACTGTCCTTTTCTATTTCACTTTACCGGACCTGGTAGTGCAATCGGTAGAGTGACAGCTCCAGGTACAGGAGATCCTGGGTTCGATCCCGGGCCTCGACATACCAAAGTTGTTAAAAATGGTAGTGGTATAGTTAGCTCCCTTGCTAACGCTGAAGCAAAAATAAGAGTAGTTCCACAACTGGTTGGCCCGGTGACAGGATAATGTGACTGGGTGTGGTATCATGCCAGGTGTTCGTTGGCATACTATAAACAGTGAAGGCAGCACTATATATATCTGCTTCAAATGAACCCCAACTACAGATAACTGAAATACTGTTGGTGGGATGATAGACCCAATAAACAAACAAACATCAACATATTTCACCTTATAATGTCCCAGTATATCGACAGTCTTATGCACTGAAGACTATTCATTATTTCTCAAGGTTTTAACTTGGTTTTTGTGTCAGTTGGTCAAGTCTGATGCATAATTTTGTACTTGACCTATTTAATAATGCTGTATATGCTATTTCTGATATATTAAAGAGAATATTGTCTGAAGCCTAAGCAATGTTTTTGTCCGGCAACTATATAAATTTACATAATAAACAGGGACTTGTGTGTTAGACATGATATTTCGGAAGGTGAAAATCTTAATTATACAGAAGACTTGCGTAGATGTTGTAAGGTTAGAATATTCACTCTTAGCCTGCTAAGCACAAAATGATCTGTGACCTAGGCAAATAACAGAATCTGTCTGATGAGGATCTGCACTGTTTGGGGCTGAGTGTCTAGGAATACGTGTAAACTACTGAGTTTTGCATGTAAGAAGATGACTTAAGATTTCAGAATATTTATTGGTTATTAACAAAATGAAGCATTGCCAGGGTTTATACAGCATAAATATTATCATTTTCTGAAATAAAGATAGTGTTACATCTTACACATGTTATTATATCAAAGTTCACTGAACTAGATTGTCAGATGTTTACATTAATATATAGTGGAGACCAACAGGTTATGATCAGTATTTTTTTATTTAAAACCAAGTATTATATATGCTTTATTTCTTGTACCTTTTTTTAACAAAATGCAAAATCTCTGTAATTCATTGCCAGTTTTATATTTTTAATCACCGAGAAATACTTCTAGAAATTATATTAGAATGCAACAGTGTAACAATTTAACAGTGAACAAAGTTGGTTCATTTTATTGATCCATTTGAAACATTTAAGACAATTCAAAACAAAAATTAAACATTACAAAAATATAAAATACAGTATTGCAAAATAATCCATGTTTTCTAAAAAAATAAAATAAAAAAGTTTTAAGGGACTCTTGTTACCTCCATGGTTTATGAAGGATTCAGTAGTTTTATGTGGACAGGTTTGGGACATTTTTATGACAACATGATGGTGGATAAAACACGGGTGGAATGATTAAAGGCATCTACTATAAAACCTAGGGAGTGATTTAAGGAGTCAACTTTAGACCCTGTGAGTGACTCAGATTTGCTTTGCTGGGATTCAGAAATACTATATTTACATTAAGAGGGACATAAAAATGGGATAATGATAGAGTTGTAACTGGGCAGCTGGTAAGGGGATAAATCAAGGCAGGTAACAATGGGTAATGTGACTAGAAGGTGCTCCACCTTGGTATGGTTGTATCTGTGGTTGTGCTGAGGTATTATACACGCAGCTGATGTTTTTTAGGTGTTTTTGTTTTGCTCCAAAATTTTGTTTGGAGCTTAATTAGCCAGTAAGTGAAGTCAAATAGCACATTGGTTCTAATTGAGGTTTGGTCGTAATGGTAGAATGGTCTTTAAAGGCAAGTTGGTCTTACTTAACTTTATTACGTTTTATGTGTTGGTCGGCATGAAAGAAGTAAAATATCCCAATGACTAAAAAATCTTACTGTTTTTAAACACACCATTTTTTTGATAAGGAAAACATAAATATAAGTAAAACAACAAGACTAACCAGTAAACAACCAAAGACAAATTGTTTGTCTAATGTTGTGTGATCAGGGAAGGGAGGTGCTTGATTTGAATTCCCATGGGTGAAGAATGGAAAATTATTATCGGGTTCTGAATATTCTTGTCAATATTTATCCAATTATTTGACTTGTGTGACTGATTTCTGGAATATTAATGGCCAGAAAGTCCCTGATATCACATAGTGGAGTTGAATACAGGCTAGGATGTGTTGTCTCCAAGGATTTTCTGCATGTGTCTGACTTATAGATTACAATGTATGTATTATTGTTCTTATTTTACACAAAAAAAACATGACAAAGATCTTCCTGTTAAAAATCAATAAATGCTGGGGTTAAGTATTTTTTTATATCTTCTTTCATCATGTCATGTTTTGTTGTTAATGGGTTGTGTGTTATTTTTTCTTGTTGTTGTTTTGATAGAACTATTGATGGACATCATTAAACAAGCCCCAAGTGATATTATAGACACAATTTATAAACATGATTGGGTCCCAGTTTGGGTTGCTTTGTTGAATTCCAAGCAATACTATAGTGTTAATTTTTTCTTTAACCAATTGATCCATTAACCCTTTATTTGTTTAGCATGCGTTGTAAGGCTTAATAATGTACTGTTAGGCTTAGGCAATAGTGTAGATCCAGAACAACAAGATTCCTGCAGATTTAAGCTAATTTCTTAGAATTAGGTATGTGTTTGTAACAAATGTAGCTGGCTAAGGGTTAATTATTACATTAAAACATGTAAGTTACATGAGAAAAAAACTAAGACTCTAGCCCATGAACATAGATTTTGAACCATAAATGTAGATTCTATCCCATACATGTTTACTCTAGCCCATACATGTTTACTCTAGCCCATACATGTAGACTCTAGCCCATACATGTAGACTCTAGCCCATACATGTAGACTCTAGCCCATGAACATAGATTTTGATCCATACATGTAGACTCTAGCCCATACATGTAGACTCTAGCCCATACATGTAGACTCTAGCCCATATATGTAGATTCTATTCCATACATGTTTACTCTAGCCCATACATGTAGACTCTAGCCCATACATGTAGACTCTAGCCCATACAAATGTACATGTAGACTCTAGCCCATAATTTTAAGCTCTAGCCCACAAAATTAATGTACTACCGCCAGCCATGTGTATAATCATTTAGATACAAATAATGTATGCTGTTGCAGACAGATACAGGTCTGTTATGAAGGTTGATTGCAACAAACTGCAGCCATCCTTCTGATTGTGTCTACCAGGATCAATACCTAAATGTAATTTCTACCTGGTACCAGGTGATTCAAATTAATTAATGCAGGTGAGAAGATACGACTAGATAGTAAACAGGTAACAAAAGAATTGTTTAAGAAAATCTTACTGTGATAAATTAATGGTGATAAGGATGATTGTATGAAACAAATTGAAACAAGAAAGTGTTAGTGATAGGTGTGGTTATGGTGGTATCGATGATGATGATGATGATGATGATGATAATGATGAGGGTGAGGATGGATATTTCTTTGAGAATGAGGGCATTAACTGTGTGTGTTGATGGTGCTAATACATGTAACACTAAATACATTTCATTAAAATTTGTTACGTTCTTAATTAATAATTTTTGCAAAGGCATTCAGTACATTTATGTGCATTAGTGCATGTACCATCTCCAACATACATGTTTAACATTTTGATATTACTCCTAGCTGACATGTTGAGAGTGTTATTTCCATGTAAAGGAAATGTTGCATAAATGTTCACTAGTTCAGCCATTATTGGTGCGATTTAATTAATCTGTCTTCAAAGATTCTTGTCTTCTGGCATGATGCATTGACACAATGGAACAGAAACACATTGCTTACATCAAATTTAATTAAGTCTGATCATCATCTAATAATAAAAACCTGATTAAAACCCATAATCTAATGATAAACAGATTATTTCTTATGATTAACAAGCAATGCAAGTATTGTAGTATGTGTCAATCACATCTTTGGAAATAACTAGGCTTTATTGTAATAGTTTTTTTTTTAAATTCATTAATACAATCAATATGTATGAATGATCAATACTTATGAATGACCAAATTTCTTCTATGTCCTTTCAGAGGTGTATTATACTTGGCACTTGTTGTAATTTGCTCTGACAAGTGAATCAGATTCAATTAGACAGGTTCTGCTGACCCCCAGTAGAAGTGTCTAATGTATGAGGAGTATTATTATGTAGTTTAACTAAACTGGTCATGTGGTTCAAGTTTATATTTAACAAGTTAGTTATCATGTCAGTGTTGATTATTTATGATCCTGGGTGTGCTGTCTTTTGTTTTCTTTCAGCAGGGATCTTGACTGTTTGCAAACATAAATTGATAAAACATTAATGATATTCATATGAACATTTATTAAAATTAGCTTTATAGTAGGATCAGTTTACATTAAATTTTAACACTGTTTTCATGCAAAACTTGCACTGCTTTACATTCTTACATGCTAATTACTTTTACATTAAGAATTGTCAATAGTTTATTTACATGTATTATCCCTGTCATCAATATTATTATTATATTGTTGTATATAATTTTATTTGTTTGAATTTTTCTGAAAGGCATTAGTATTACTAATTCTATTTTATATTATTTTGTTCTAGTTTTGTAATATAACTAAATGGATTTACCAGTATAATAATAAAATAAATAATAATAAAATAAAAGACTGCCAGTTTCCTATTCTCACTAATGCAGCCTTGTCCTGTGACCATTTCATGTTCACTTAACTCTTTACAATGGATTTTGCTCAATATTGATGTTATACCATGGTAACCAATTTGTATAAAATAAATAGAATCAACAGTTTTCTAAACCCTGACATCTTTGTGACCAAAACTGACCAAAATACATAAATAAATAAGGCATATGACATTCACCTAAAATGTATGTCTGTGATCGTTATTGAGGACTGGTTGTCAGATGACTTCCTGTTATAAACCAGGATATTTAGGCCACTTTATGAGACCCAGTCTGGGTCTTTGTCTGGAAATAATCAGGCCTCAATTGAGGCCCTCAATGTTTTCTGGGACATGCTGTGTCAATTTATCAACACGTCATTATTCAAGCAGCAGTATATAGGACTTTGCTTTTCAGTTTGTTTGTGTGTGTATGAATTATTTTTTTCAAAAAGTACATGGTTAAGTAAAAATAAACTTCACATACATAATGGTTATAGTTCTGTTTTACTTTTTTTTTTAAATAATCTAGGTTTTAATTCAAGAAGAACAAAAATAATATTATATTTGAATTAATTAATTTAAGAGAAAAAAATTGCAAAAATATATCAAAGCAAAAATACAAATATAATCATTGTTAAGATGGTATCCTTTCACAATTTTCCAAAATGCAGGAAATTGTTAAAAAATCAAACAAGACGTTTTACCTTAATTTTATGTTACACAATGATTAATCGTGGACATAAATATTTTACTGTATTAGTGATCAGTCACTCTAGACCCATGCAGAGTTCTTTGGCACTCTAATCCAAGACCCATTTGTAGTTTCATGTATGATTATATGCCATGCAATTTCAAGAACTGTTTTAATGTCATTTTGAAAAGCAGAATAATTATGTTGCTTTTTAGGGAATTAAATAACTATTTTCTATTTAAAAAAGAACAAACACGGTTCATTATGTTGCTTTTTAGGGAATTAAATAACTATTTTCTATTTAAAAAAGAACAAACACGGTTCATTATGTTGCTTTTTAGGGAATTAAATAACTATTTTCTATTTAAAAAAGAACAAACACGGTTCCCTTTGTTATAAAAGATCAATTTTAACATCAGGTAAAAGATTATATGTTTAAACTATCTTGTAGTGATTATGGTGTTTAAAGTTCTTGTATTGGTCTTAATAATAAATACTGAGTTCCAACTATTTACTCAACAGAAGACTGTAAATATTTCTGAAAATGACATTCCTTAACCAGTTCAAAATCATTATTTGATATAATAATCTTCCATAAATCAGACTTCAAGCCACACCAAGTTTGTTCCTTTCTTCGTCAAACAAAACCATCATGTAATGGCAATTAATGTCTGTTATCAAACTGACTATATTGTTACATATAATGTCTCATATATTCAGTACAGTAGAGACATAATACATCTGGTTCCCCATCAGTTCTAAAGGATTCCCATGGGTCTGTGATGGAACCAACCTGGTACCCCTGCAGAAATGTTGGGAGTTACTTTCCCATAATACAATGGAAAAAATATTGTTTTTTCAGGCTTTTTTAGCATTGTAGAATTTATATATTATAATTGTAAATGAAGTCAGAATTTTTTCCATAAATAATACACCAGGATGTGTTATTTTGTATGACTTTGTCAATGGGCCAAGCTTGAAATGTGATTGTACCTTCCATGTATTTGACTTGACATTTGTATACAAGATGGTGCATCATCCCGTTATAGTAAGACAACATAATATCTCTCATTCAGCAAGTCTTATGACATTATATATAAATATATTATATATTACCATGCTTTAGTTTCCATAGTAATATATGTCAAAGAAACAATTGTTATAACCCTGTTGCTTTTCCTGGATGAATTGGTTTTAAAATTAGATCAGTGGTTTTATGTGAAAAAATAATAAGTTAAAACAATTTTTCATAATTATATTTTTCTTTGTTATAAAAAACAGACAGAACAACATATGTAATGTGTTTAATTATGAAATAAACCATATGCTTTTGGTTTCATATTCTGTTTTACATGTGCCATTGCAAGGCTAGTCAGTCCCGTCTAAGTGGGAATGGATAGGCAGGAAATGGGGTGGCAGATGTTTCATTTCCTCTTTCTATTCTCTGTTTAAAAAAATCCAGAAAAGCGGATGGAAATACTTTTGAAGATTAAACTTCAACCTCAATTATGAAGAAATCTGTCATTTAAGAATAGCCAACAGTGCTTTGTTTCTTTCAAGTTGAATTGAGGAATCAGCATCAAGTAGGTAAGTCAATAAAACTTCAGGCATAAAATACGTATTTTTGAAATTTTATCAATATGACTTTAACTTGGCTGAGATTTATCAGCAAAAAAGAATTATCATTTTTGAAAACAAACGATCATTTTTACCAATGTTTGGACTGTTTTGTTTGTTGTGTCAATTTTGGAGAAACAAGCAGCTAAAAACTGTTCCGTTATCTTGCTGTTATGTCAAGGGGAGGTTAATCTTAAATCCTCAGAAAACCCGAGACTGGCTTAACAAGACCTAAACCTCAAGAAAAGAGGGAAGGTACACATAGCCTAATAGAGCCGTTAGTGGAATTTCATGAATCATTTGAAAATATTATCAGAATTTCGTTGCATTGATCCTCGGATTAAACTGTTAGACCCGTTTTTGACATAATGGCCCCGCAGGAGGATTATGGAAGATTTTCTCAATGGCATATCACAGGGAGTTTGTTAAATAGATTATACTTTCCGCAGCATTATCTTTTTTTATCTGCATTTTTTCCGAGAGTAATTTGCTATTATTTGGACATTTTGTGTTGATGATGAATTGTTTTTCTGAAAACATCTGTTTGTGTTAACAAACAAAAACTTGGTCCCCAATTCTTTTCATTACAATCATGTTTCTTGTAATCTTATGGTCCTTGGGATGGTAGGGTTTGAAAGTAGTTGTGCTACTGCACCGAAATGTGTCCTGGGTCTCCCTTGATTTGTTGCTAGACTGCACTAATATAATCATAATTGTGTCAATATAATGAATTTAAAAACAGCAACATGTAACACACGTTTTGTAAGAAAATGGTAGAAATAGCAATTATAATAATTATTGTAGTATTGCAGTTTTATTATACCAAGTGTTTAAGTTTAAACCATTATATTTACATTATATTGTTTTTCATGCTATTGTAAATTATGAGCATACACTGTCAATGAATAATATTTGACATAATGATACATGTGTATTATAATGTTATAATTTTACCATGAAATAAGGCACCATGTAGGAGTCTGTTGTAAATGCTCTTCACATTATTTTTACATTATCCTATAACAGTAAAATGCTTATAATTCCTTCAAGAATGGTTCTTATTTAAGATAACTTAAATCTTACATCTTTTCACCAAAACACCTGCAACAATTTAGTATCCACAAGACCTATTTTACAAAACATCTTAATAACAAAGGTTGATATGCCTTGTCCTGGATTGTGTATTTTATTCAGAAATATTTTATACAGTGCATAGTTTAATATTGTTGATGTGATCATCAAGTCAGTAAAGGTCATCAAACTGATAAAGACCATGTTAAACAGTCAAAATAATGTTTGAGAATTTTACATCCTGTGTTGCAAGAAAGTAGTGTAGACACAGCATTGCTCCCTGCAGGATTGCTCCCTGCAGCAAAGCTCCCTGCAGGATTGCTCTCTGCAGGATTGCTCCCAGCAGCATTGCTCCCTGTAGGATTGTTCCCAGCAGCATTTTTCCTTGCAGGATTGCTTCCTGCAGCATTGCTCCCTGCAGCATTGCTCCCTGCAGGATTGTTCCCTTCAGCATTTCTCCCTGCAGGATTTCTAGCTCTTCTTGACCTTTTTTCTATCCAATTATTCTGATGATCAATGACTGGGACCACATTCATAATTGTCATATTCTATTAACACAGAGTGGGGTTGGAACACTGGAGTGAAGAAAGAAAAGCGTCAAGTCGTGACTATAGACACTGGGAAGTACCCGCCAAGAGATCAATAATTAATTCTGCTTTCTAATTTTGATATTTTATCTCATTGATGTCTTTTGAGTGATTAGATCAGGCAGATTCAGATCACTAATAAAATGAAAATGCAGAATAAGTTCTGTTGCAGTATGTTATTAATGACATTTGGTCATTACTGTTTTATAAAGATTTATTTATGGTTTATAGCCATTTGATTATTTTCCTGTCAGTTCTGTTACTTTTTGCTAAAGATTTATAGATTAAACAAAAAACTACATTGACTCTTCTATTTACACTCACCCCAATCCCACCAACAGGAATGATTTTTCCTCTTAAAAGTTTATAAGTGTTCAACCTTTAGGTCTCAATCTATGACCAGGCCATGTTAAGGGTCCACCACTGTGAATCTTTCATGCAACATGATGGGTTCCCCTTCTCAATTGAATTGTGAAGATCAGCCACAAATGGAACATTCTCTTTGACACATTGTCTGTCCTGATCAAATAAACCCTTACTGACATTCTTGTTTCACAGTGAGTGCAGACTCGATTAGAAGCACCACTTTACATGATAATAAGAATGATGTTCTGAAAGTTCCCTCTTGTGGGTTTTTAATTTTTTTCTTGTGTGAATATTTTGAAACCTCAGGGCATGGGAGTGACTTCATTGGAAAACTTCTTGACGATGTTAACGAGGAAACAAAAGGACTAGCATTAAACTCTTTCCTGTAGATTTAGTTGTCAATAAATACAGTAATTGTTCATGCCTTGGATGACTCGAGGGTACTGATGAATTATGATACAGACATCTGTGAGGGAGAAAATCAGGTTTTAATGAGACAAGGATTAGTCCAGGATGAATATCTGCACACTTGGCTTGATTAACACACCAATATCAGCTGTAGTTGATGTGTTTTATGATAAAATTATAATTAATCTTTGGTCCTGGTAGATCATTACTTGTTCTAGAATACAGTTTTACTGTAAAAATGGATTTGTCATTTTGATCTTCATATTGCACAATCTTCTTACTTCAGGCACTTTTTTAAAATAGTTTTTTCCTTTTTTTCCAATTAATACTTCATACATAAGTCTTGGTAATACACAGTATTATCAGCTGAAGTTGAAGTTATTTAATGATAAAATCATAATTAATCTTTGTACATTTTTCTCAACTCAGACACTTTTAAAAAAAGGTTTTGCCTTTTTTTCCAATTAATACTTCATACATAAGTCTTGGTGGAACAATTAAAGCACAGATCTTGGTACAATTATTACTTTTATGTCTTTGACAGTTCTAATTTTCATCAGTCTATGTAAGAAGTTATATTTCCTGAATGTAAGGTGTGGTATAAGTTTGTCTGTCAATCTATCATTGACTTACTATCTGATTAAATAAAAGCAACTGATGATAAAATAAAAAAAACTGCCTAGAATGGTTCATAACTTGAAGTCAAGATCGGGCCAACAGGTCATAGTGTTGAGGGTCTGAGATGGGTTCTACATACTTGTATTCGGTTTGATTTTATATCTACAAGTAAACCATACATTTATACCAAGCATAATTATAATGTGCAAAGCTAATGAATACAACTCCTTTAAACTATGCAACGTATGATCTGATTTGTCTTTCTGACCTTTATTTACAAATATAGAATTACCTTGTGTTATGTCTAAGTCAATGACCTTAACCTTACTTAGTTACTTTTGTGTACCTCTGTATTAAGTTACCATGTTTGTGTGTGTTGTTTAAGGTCAAGTATCAGACTCACTGGACATGATAACTACAGGTATCTATTTACCTGTATCAGACATCTTTATTGCTATGACAATCAACTCAAATTACATACTAGTTAATTTTATTAGAGGTCATCCAAGGTATTAAAGTGTCCAGTTTGTTTTTCAGTCTTTGCTTATTCACAAACTTGAGCATTTTTCCTAGCATTTCTTATTGTAAATTAAAATGTTTCTGTATAGCTAAGTTTTGGTTTCTTATTGCAATCTTTGGTTTATGTTGGATATAACCCCCCTGATATGAATGGGCATGAAAATAAACATGTTATCTCACATTGAAAGGCCTTATTTAATATTGTTCCAAAATTCAAAATGTCTTATTTTTAAATATATATAAGTAATAGTAAAATCAGCATAAAATCAACATGTTTATTTCAAAATGTGCTATATGACACACTTATGTTTTCTAACTAAGAATACATGTTTTTTCACCGGACCTGGTAGCGCAATCGGTAGAGCATCGGTTCCAGGTACGGGAGGCCCCGGGTTCGATCCCAGACCGTGACATACCAAAGTCGTTAAAAATGGTAGTGGTATGCTGCTCCCTTGCTAATGCTCAAGCAAATATAAGGTTAGTTACACAACTGGTTGGCCCGGTGTCAGGATAATGTGACTGGGTGTGGTATCATGCCAGGTGTTCACAGCATGCTATACACAGTGAAGGCAGCGCTATATCTGCTTCAAGTGGACATCATCTCCAGATAACTGAAACACTGTTGGTGGGACAATAAACCCAATAAACAAACATGTTTTTTTCATATGATCTTTAAAACATGCTCACTATGCTTAAAAAGAAGAAAATCAATAAAACATGTATTAGTATGCATGTATTCATGAATGTTATAACAAAATGTAATAAAATAGGAATTAAATAAATATTAAATTGAATACATCTCCCACTCAAACAATGAATTGTTATTAAAATATCTATTTACATTGCTTTTGTCATGTTTTATTAATAGAAATATACTGCAGCAATACTGTTATGGTTATAATAGCAACAATGTCCAATTTTTATTGAAGGACATTCAAGACCCATATATCTGTAAAACTAGTGGTATACCTCATGGCAGCTGAAAGACCTTCTCACATTATTGTATTTCTAAAACAAAAAAATAATCCCCAAATGCCCAATAATGACATCCCTATTGCAATAGCGAATGACTTTTAGCAACACAACATCCAAAATAGTTGGGGTTTTTTTTTCATTGACTATGTAAACTACAGAAGGACCAAGTCACCATTAACATTTTTATACCATTACTAATATTTGAAACCATCATGATATGAAATCATCAGTCTATCTTTACTCAGTTGTTAACACTTTCTCCGATTGAGTGGTAGTGTTTTGATTGATGACTGTGATTGTCTCTATGATACCACCCCCCACCCTGTCCCTGATCACATGATGATTCCCCACTGATATCATTAAGATTATGTCCTTATTTAGTATGCCTCGGTGCCTTTCCATCTTTGCTTCACGAGTCTCTACACCATCTCTTGTTGCTTCACTGCCAATATTCCATTCTACTACAACACCACTGGCTTTTGGACCATCTGGCTACTTTACTCTCTTGAACCTGGCAGTGCAGAAAGTAGGATATTGGCCCCAGGTTCAGGAGGTTCCTGGTTTAAGCCGATACTTGAAGGCACCCAAGCCGCGTCCAGTTAAGTGTATATAGCCTATTTGTAAATTTCAGCACAACCTCATGACCACCAAACCGAAACATTTCTTACTATGTGGTTATGGTGTAACTCTCACTCTCATTTTCTACTTACTACCAGTACTTACAATAGTATTTAAGTTGGGGACACTAGAATAATTAGCCCCAGGGCTCAGCCCTTCACTGAATGTAAGGTGTTTGTCTCAAGGCATGACTATCTACCACAACATTGTTCCATGTAGTAACTACCTTCGTACTGGTTTTACCTAGTAGTGGACAGCTCAAGGGGGATAATATTAGTTGACAGTTGACAAAATTGTTTTCTAAATGAGTACATTTGTTTATGTATATGCATATAAGTTATAATCAAATTTGTACTGTGAATACCATGTCCAGATGACTTAAAGATTTTGGTGGAATAAAAGTATTTATCTCTTTCTTTGAGCTCTCCCTTCTCCCTTCCATTCTCTCTGTCTCTCTTATTGAACAGACCAATCCTTTTTTCTAGGACTAAAGTATAAATGCCTATTGCCAAGGGTAAAATTATGTACATATTTCATGACATCTGTCACGGACTAGAGGAAAATGTGGCTTTATCAAAGTTAGCTGATTGACTTAAAAGTTTTATGATTAAAGTAATATTTTATTTTCACCTTATGACTTTAAATTGGGTGCTTATAAAACAGTTCTGTCAGTTTATACATATTTGATACAACTATGTTAAACATTTTAGCTTTTTGTGGTAAGCAACTTCTACTCTTATATTTCTGTTATAATAACTAATTATAGTCAGTATGATATATAATTAGTAGCATATAGAAAATAATTCCTTTGCATATGCGTATGATAGTCAAGGACAGCCAAAAACATTTCTCTCTTCTACCTTTGGTACTACCTAGATATTTATCTGGGTTCTTCCTGCATCAAATATAACTGGACATCACTGTAATGACCATTAGCAGTCACTGCAATGTATTTCAGGTTTATTTTCTTCAGTATCCATTTAAAACCATTTTTCACTCAGTGCAAAGATATGATGATGCTAGCTTTACACATGATGTCAGTGTCGGTTGTCATAACAACTGATGATGTGCCACCTATGTACCTGATAACAGATATCCACAAGCAGTAACTTGCAACAGATACAAAACAATATTACATTGTTTTTCTGTTTAAAAGATCAATACAGTCTTTGTTATATAATCTGGAGGACTTTTCTTTGATGTTGTCATTCAGCTTGTGGTGTGATATACCTTCCTTTTATCTTTTCAAATCTTTGAACAAGGCATATTAAGCTATGACAGACTGGCATTTGTTATATGTCAAGTTATTATGTCTTTTATAATACATAGTCGTTATGATTTTGAACATGAATCTAGTTTTATTTTCTCATTTTAACCATTAATAAAATAGATTTTTTCTTTCATTCCTAATTTGTTCATGTTTTTAGTTTCTAGTTCTGGCACTTGAGAAACATAGACATAAACTATTAAAAAACAATGAAGTTTTATAAAAATTTGAAATGTTTTGTAAAGATTGTATACAGCAATCATTCCAAGATTAAAATAGATTATAATATAATGTCAAGTGTACAGGGCAGGATATCACAACAAAGTGCTCCCCATTTAGTTTAGTGGTCAGTTTCTATTTATATGTAGGTGAAATGCTCCACTAAGTATCACTAACAAAAAGCACAAGCTTTTTGTGTTAGTAGGTCACCTGTTAGCCATGCGCTTTACACTTGCGCCGACTGGATAAACTTGCCTATGTAAACTAACTTGACTGTCAGTTTAGGAACTATTTGTAATTGTTTAGCATAACTAAAATAACAGACAGAAATTCCAGGTATATACAGGTATCCTGATTGCATGACATAGTACCATAATGCTGACATCCCTGTCCAGATAATGATGCTATATATGGGTGTTGGTCATATAAAACGACATGTCAAGCAATCTTCGTTTACTGCCTACCATGCTAAGGTGATTATTTCACGCAGCACTGACTATGGTCTATTGATTATATCATTGGTACTGCTGTCATTATCTTACCAGAAATAGATATAGAAAGAGTTTTTTTTGTTAATCTGGATCAGACCTCTAGTTTAAAAGGGACTGGTAATATTGTTCGATTGTATGATCTGCTGATAGCTTGAGATTAATGCTCTTTTCTATGTTATGGTTTTTGGTAAATGGTATTGAAATGTATTTTATAAAGAAATAACAGCATTTAGCAACAGTTGGAATGTCACCGGATCTCTGCAGTTCTTGACTTTTTTGAGGGATCAGACTATATTCTTATCAGTATGTCTGAGCAGTTGCACGTCAAGAGGTTTTGGTGGCTGTAATTATTCCAAAACAGCCCTTAAAGATATATTCATCAAGAAATAAATCCTCTTGAATACTGCAGAGAACTATCTGTCATGTTCCTCTAACAAAAGGTTTTTAGGTGCTTTACTGGATATCAGAACCAGAATCATTCAGTTTTTGAAATCAAAACCTACAATCTTCTTGTATATATAGCTGTAGAAAGTGTCATCTTTTTTTTACATGTAGTACATTTTAAGATTTTAATAAACAAGATAGAATTGACATTTAGCAACCAATCTTATAATCAATATCAGTGTATACTTGTTTATATGATACAAAGTTCATTTTCATGTATGGTTGTACTGTTTTTAATCACATGCTTGGCATATCATGCCTGTTCTGGGTGGCAACCTTTTATCTCCCTTGTATCACTTTCTAAGATTCATTCCTCACCTTCATGAACTTTTAGATACATCAACATGGCTTTTTATCCACAGTAATTTTTAAGTACATCAAGTTTCATGCTGATGTCAATGCTGTTGTCTTTGTTAAGTAGGGTTCATGTTGGGGATGATTTATTCTTAGTTTTACAGATATTTTATCTATCTTTATCAGATCAGTTTATATTCACATTAGCTATATGTTTTTTTATGGCATGTATTGCTTTATCCTGTTCACAGAATCAGGAGATAGGAAGTTGATAACTCATGTGTGATGCATGCTGGGTAATCAGAGGACATGCTGAGTGATAGGGGGCACTCTCTACAGGAAGTGCTGTGTGGTTGTCAATAACAACAGCAAGAAGTCCCAAGGTGGTTTACTGACATAGCAACAAATCTGTTAGATGGTTTAACTTGATACAAGCATGGATGGAAAAGTATTTAAGAGGTAAAAAACAAGTTACTTAAACTCTCATGGGTTAATATAGAGAAAATGAGGCACTTTATCAAACATTGGTTATCACAGGACAAAGATCTCTTATCCTGCAAAGATCTGGACAATTCAAAGAAGCTTGTAACATAATCTATGAAGCTCACTTGCATGATTATCAGAAACACTGGCTTTAGACAAAAATACTATGGTTCATTCGACAGGTTTTGCAGATAACAGATTGACTACATTTATGTTTGTAATATGTTTTTATCATACTCATGCACATGTACTCAAGGATATTTTAAAATGGTTTTTCACGGGCTTGATAGTTAATAAAACTATCTGTATTATGTTTTTTTGTTTATTTTGTGATTTTATTGTTATATAAATATATGGTTTAAGATACATATTATATTTTTATATATTTTACAATAGGTTGTTTAATTTTAATACAGAAGGAAAATGTAATCCCCATTCCAAAAAGAAAAACAAATAAGTATAAAGTTATAATCAGTCTGTATCATTGAAAATTCCCCATACTCAAATTTATTAATACATGTACCAATAAATTCATATATTTCTATCCAATCCATGTCTTGGGACATATTTTGCATTGTTGAACAATGGGCATTGGCCATTTAGATCTGGAACTGGATGGCCATAAAGAGTCCCTAGTCATCCTTCTAATTGGGACACTGACCATCTTCATGTTGACTGATTGTAATTTGTCCTGTGCCGTCCCTGTCGTTGAGACACTGACCATAGTTTTTATGACTGACACTAATGTGCATCTTTTATAAAACTCACTACTCATATAGAAGGGACATAAAAGAAACAAAAGGTTGCAAAAATTAAATTCCCCATTACCTTACACCATTTTATTAATCACCCATGCCTATTTCTAAGTTATTTTTGTAATAGCTTCTTACAAAGATGAGAATATTATGCTGTAAGATGCTCTGTAGCAGAGAGTGCAGATCTTGATCTGCCTTGATCAACATAGATCAACATCAACATAGATTACCTGAATGCTCAGTATGTTATGTACTGTTAAGAAATCTGCCTATGTACAAATCAAACTGCTCAAAGAGGTGAAGGCTCTCTCCACAATAATGGCTGGAATGATGGCATTAAATCAGACACTGGCAAAAGATGAAAGTGACAAGATGCTAAGACAATGATTTTCATTGGTCTCATGAGAATCATGTGGTGTTTGTTGCTATGGGGACAGCCAATAGGTGCTAAGCTTCTTTGATATGTAGGAGCTTTCAACTCATGCCATTGTCTGCATATGATAATTATATGTTGCCATGGCAGCTATAACGTAGAAATATGGCAACTGAAATATAAAGTTGTAACTTCATTATTTTGCCATTGAAAATTTAATTTAAAATCATGAACATTGAAAGTTGAATTGTTAGAGAATTTTATGTTAACATTAAATTTACAAAAAAGAAATAGGTAATGTGTTAATATATATAATCATGGATTCAATGGTAACTCTTAGTTATACTAAAAAAGTAAATATCCACTTTCATTAAAGATTTTAATTTTCAACACTTATTATTTATTCTGTTGGTTATATGTACCTGTAAATGTTGTCTGCTGCAAGATGTATTGCAGTAAACTTACAAAACAATGTCCACATTTTAAGCATATTCCCAAGTGAGGCTTAAAAAATCACTTCAATGGACCCTGACTTATTATTTCCATAATTCATGATTTTGGCTAACAGCTTCAAATACATTGTTTTATGATTTGTCATTTGTAAATGATTTTCATCAATTGATACAATGTCTTAAATTTCTTTCAAGAAATTATAGTAGTTACATTAAAGGTCTTGAAAACCTCTGCATTAATAATTTATTTTTATATACAATTTCATAATTCCGTGTCATATTTCAAAAGTAAGAATTAATGACAGACCTGAGCATGAAATATTGACAGAAAAAAGTCAATATTTTACTCTCTAACTATATATGGCTTCATTTCCATATTTTAATTTTTGTCATCATGTAAGTATTCTCTTACTATCTGTCTCTTTTAGTCTATTTTATCAGTAACTGGATATAAGTAAACTTTATGCATAATATGTTTTATTTCAACATTATTTGTCATAAGTTATGTTCAAGATTTTGATGTTGTGGGGTTATGTTTTGGCAGATGACCTGATGCGCAAAAACAACAACTGTTGGATAATTTCCTTCTGTCATTGTTTTTTCTTCTTTATAAATGCAGTTGATGGGATTTGGTGGATTTCTAGAGTAACCCTTTGTCATTTCAAGTAATAAGTTTGCTTTTTTTAACCAATTTATTTTATTGAAGCATTTGATCACACCATTTAAGTTACCAAATAATTGTTTTTGGCTTTTTATAAATAAATTAATTGTATTTTTATCCTTGAAAATGGCTATATGGTAATTTGCTATGTGTACTTATTCAATAAAAGAGAAATAAAGGTTTAAGTAAAGCATGGATTGAATCTCTTTGGTCTCTGATCACCAAAGTTAGAGATGTTTAATTAAAAATGAAAGAATTTAACCTTCCGTTGCAAGGTCAGATTATGGTGCTCATAGAACACAATCAAAACATGTTCACTGACAAGTTTTGGATATTTTATCAGAACAGCCTTACCAGATTACGTGAAATAAAAATTAGCATAAATCTAATCAAAAACTTATAATTCATTTATTCTTAATTTGCTGCTTTTGCAAGGAAAATAAAAATGTCATTGAATAAAATTGAAATGAAGATAAATGGGGCAGATTAGAAAGGGTAGCTGTTTTGGTGCTAATGGAATCGTCGCTTTTGCATCATTTGCAGCAGATGTGTGGACATCGTTACTACGGTTACTGATTACTAAGGTTGCTTCACATCAACTTCAGCACCTTCTAACCAGTGTCTGATAGTGTTAGCAACCCTCCAAACAACCATTTCAACTCAATTAGATCAATGTACATTATTGGATGATGAAAATTTAGGGGTCCAAGTCTTCCATTTTCCCTATCTTTTCCTAACATGTCTAATTAAAACAAGGGTGTGTTAATTGATAAATGTTCCCATTAAATTTCAATTGTGTAGACACTTGGGTACTGTTAACATTGATTGTTGTGTAATTCAGTTTGATTTTTGTATCTGGGAACTCTGATGAGTTGGTTTCTATGGCAGACAAATGCTATCAGAGGTTATCACAGAAAAATTGTGATTGTTCAGTTTGGAAATAATGGAAACCGTAAACCATTGGCAGGGTGCAAGTGAAGAAATGGGCCAGCCAGACATTGACAGTATTGAAGGGTGTTGATGTTTTATGGGCATAATAAAGTGTGGGTTCCTGCTGGGAACTTTCTTCATGGAACTGTCCTAGGAGACTAGTGGTGATGGTCCTGATGTCTGGGTGTGAACCAGTGATGGTGTGGAAATTAACCTTTTCACTATCGCCTGTAACACGTCTATGCTCATCGGACCTGGTAATCAGTTGTGCGTCCACTTCAGGTATGGGAGGCCCCCGGTTTATATTAGGGAGACTTTTTAGTATTATCCCAATTGCTTTTTACGGAGTTTCTAAATTGCAACATTTGTGCATTATTTGACAATCTAAATTATTTTTTTTTTGCTTAAACAATGGGGAGAAAAATTATAATGAAAAAGATGTAATTTGACCTTAAAAAATCTGATACTGCAAAAATGGCTAGAGTGTTAAGTCAGAGTTATGCCCCCTGTTAAAAAGTATTGAAGAGTTACTTCCCTTTATTCATTTTTAATGATGAATTTTCTGCATCATTAGCATTTTTTCTTTAATATTTAAAAAGGAAAAATTATATTTGTATTTTGAGTGTTCTTGATTATATGATGATAAAATGCTAAGTATTGTTTTTATTAATGATTTCTAAAAGCTTAACTCATTTTGCTTCTTTTCTATACTACAAAACCAAAAATGCTGTAGAAAATTGTCTTGCTCTGATCTACAAATAGCTTATGTACTTAATTTGTAATTATAGAATCTACCATGGTGTTTTTGCAAGAAATGGAAAGATGGAAATAATATGTCAATAATCTGTCTAGAGCAAATTACGATTCCGTGTAGACCAGATGGGTTACTTGAATTTCTCATCCATCAGAAGTTACCAGGAAAAGACCAGTGCATACTCTTAGCCTGAATAGCCTGAATTGCTTAGTCAAATAGTATTGGTCCAGATCAGCCATTTTGCATCAGGTTCCACACTATTTGCTGCTAAGTACATTAATAATTTACTTTTCTTATATATCTATGAAGGAAGCTGCTAGCAAATATCTAAGATTTCATTGTTTTTATTGACAGATGTAGCAGGACAAGGGATAAGAGTGGCAGACACTTTTTGCTCCTCACAAATCATTAGATTCTCACCTTTGCTGACAGGTCTATCAGAGTTATGGCCCCTGTTTGGGTGACCAGTCTGACAGGTGGAGCCACTGTGTTGATTGTAGACTAGTAGGCTTCAGGATACATGTAACCATTTATGACATTGACTTTTATCAGGGTGGGGTGGGGATGGGGGTTGGCTTCTTAAACAGCAAGCTAGTTTCTTCTCTTATTTTTTTTAAATTTATAATAATATTTATAAAGCATTAATAGCACTGCGTTTTATTTAGTTCAAAAGTAACAAACTAATTGTTTCCTGATCCTGACACAGTTTTATCTGGGTATACTGTATAAAACATGTATATGTACACAAAGATTATAAAATGTCTAGTTATGACTGATATACATTAAATCATTGTGATAAAGGAATATTGTTCTGCTTCTGTTTTGTTTTTGCTTTGTTTAGCTGTTTATCAATGATACCTATGTTGGTAAATAGATTCTGTGTAATATTAACCTATGTTTTGTTTATGGCTTCAGTCTATATTGTGAGGCTATGCTTACCTATAAAATGGTTTCAGACGGTTAGGGCCAGTATATCCTTGTTGTAGCTGGCAGTCTTCAATACTCCACTAAACCTTTATTGCTCATTTTGTTTACACAATGTCAGAAGTCTTAGATTTTAGCTAACAGTCCTATTTAACAGTTACTAAACATATTTCTAGCTCCTCTGCAGCAAATAGTGCAGTTCCTGGATTCTGTTTGATCTGGATGTGCAGTATTTGCCTATGTCTGGTTATTGCAGACCTAGCAGGTGAAGAGTTTAGAGACAATATTGTGTCCATATTGATTGGGTTGACATAGCATGGCGCTGTAGGTTGGTAACAAGGTAACAAGTAGATGGTTGATCAGGCTCCAGGTACATACAGGTGTAAATGGGACATGATCTGTGCTATAGAAGTCTCAGCTTGATACTGAAGGTTACAGAAGCAGAGTATTATAGTAGCAATATTGGAAATGTACCGTTCTCAAAATTACTTCAGAATATAGCATCAGAATATAGTATTATAATATAATATAGATTATAGTATCATAATATAAAATATCAGATAATAGTATATACTATAGTGTACTATAATAGCTCCCTAATGGGGTCAATTCAGAGGGTCTTTATTTTATACAAACTGATTTTGTTGCTGATGTGTTATCTATATACAATAATATTACAGTACAGCTCTATCAAATATGTGATCAGTGTATTGAAAAGAATATATCACAAATGCTCTTTATATAGACAAGTTCATCACAAATCAAGAAGCATTAAACACAAATTGAACAAAGCCAAAAAACTGCCAGAGATATTGTGTACATATTTACATATTTGTGTCATCTACATCATTAACTCTCTTTGTGACCCTAGCCACAACATATCAATCTACATATAAATTTGGTTTTTAACATTATTATGCAAATATGTTATTATACAGTGTGAGCAGATGCATATATTATGCTGGGCATCAAATCGCTTCACATTACTAACTGCACATGTGTGTGTCATCCTGTTACCTGTGGAAGGTGTTGATTAATAATTAAAGTGTGTGTTTTACCTGGGCAGTCAGGAATACTGGCTGCAGCAGCTGCTGGCTGCATAAAACATGGTGCAATGATATGTGTCACATAATGGCAACATAATCTTTCCTTGATTTCAATGATAATAATGACTAAAGATGTGTTTATATTGGTTATATGTTCCATGAGAGCATCATTGTTGTTGGTGATATGCTAAACCTAAAACCATCAACATCACTCCCACCCCATCCACCTACACTGATAACAACTGTTGTCAAATCATCAAAATAAAACACTTTGCCAACAACAGCAATATTTCGAGACTGGTTTAATGTATTTGATTCATTTTTCTCTTGTTTCTGTTGATGCCAACCTCCTCATTACCTGACACCAGTCTAGATGTCTTGTACCAGGCTCCATGCTACATGTCCAAGGTGTGACCTTCCATTTACCTTGGGCTATAACAACCTTTCACCTTTCATGTTCACCTTCATCACTTGACAACTGTCCAGCTATGCCTGCACAAACAATAGAATTTTACACTGCAAATATACAAATGTACTAATGATGTATTATGACTTGGGTCAACAAAAACATGGCCAATGTGTTGTTTTGACTCCAGGGCAGAAATGTCCAGTGATACTGATGGTGGAACATTATTAATCATTAGTTACTATGGTAACACAATCTGTGTATTGCAATCCAGTCTCCATTGTCAAATATAAGTCTGGCAGATGACAAAATAATTATTTTTTTAACTCTAAATAGAAATGTATGGAAAAAGATGGATTGTACACATTGTACCTTTAATACATACATGCAACATAATACATTGTTCACACAAGCTTCAGCTTATAGTTGTAACACCTGAATCAATGATTATTTATGAGTAGAAAGTTTACATCAGACCTGTTTAATTATTTCTTATTATTTCTAGCAGGATCTTGCTACTGGATAGTGAAATATACTTATCTATCGACAAAACAGTGAATATGATAAATGTTGTAATATGATATAATACTATTAAAAGATGCACCAAAAAGAGAAATAAATTGTTGTGTATTATATTTCAAATTATGTAATTAAGTGTTAATAGTTAATGGCAATGAAAAATCAAGCAATGAATCTTATTTAGATGTAAAATTGTGGATAAAAAATGGCCTCAAAACGATAAAAATGATAATAAAAACTACAAGCAGACTTTAGTAGAAAAATTACAAAGGTAAAAAAGAAGAAATCATTTATCATGAACTTAGTGTTTGTAAAAATGGATGTAAAACACAAACAAAAAAGTAAAAGAAAGCAGGTAAAAGATGACACTTTATTTTGGACCTTTCTTGGTTGAATCTTATGCCAGACTCTGTAAATAACTGGACCAGTCTAACATGGATGCCAGTGTCACATGACTGACAGATGCAGCCTGGTCATGTGACATCCAGCCATGTTTTTGTTTACTGCCATTATCATCTATCTGACAGGAACATCAGTTCTTTCTTCCAGTTTTTGTGGGGGGAAGCTTACTTACCTGGCAAACATTAGGTCATGTTGAACATGCATCAGTGTTTCTTTACCTTAATTGTTGTAATGGGTGTGATGTCACCTAGGCTTCTAGTTCAGTATTTTAGGCAATCTTTTTACAGAACATTAGGTTACTTTTAACTTGCATCTTAACTGTGCTTGTACTTTAATGGTTGTAGGAGTGTCTGTTTTACTTTCAGTAACAAGGCACAAATTGACTGGGTGAACATTAGGCTGTGTTAGCAATGCATCATCATGGCTTTGTTGCTACCTATTTAATGGCCGTTACAACAACCAAACATAGACCTCCCATTATGGCTTTAATTTTCACATTGGTAGTTTTATGTGGGTCTTTGGAAGTGTGTTCTGATCTATTTTTCTACACAATTATTGTATTATGATTATTTAAAATGATGATTAGATTACTTACATTTTATATTGATATTTGAGTTGTGTTGTTTCCCTGGTTGAAAAAAAGCAATTATCTCTTTCTTACAAAAGGACAAGAAAAAATATTGTTCAATTTAACAATTGTCACTCTTTGAAATGATTGTTCACAAAAAATGTCTGGTGACTAATTTCCCTTTAAAAGACAACATCCAAATTAAATCTTCCCTTCAATCAAAATTCCCAATTAGCATCTCAGATGGGTTGTTTACACATGTTCATATGGTTTGGTTTGGTGATGTTTCTGGAGACAGTTTCTCTGATTATTTTCCTTCTGATTATAAGACATCTTGTCTGACAGATTGTTTGGCAATTCAAGAACTGTTGTGTTTATTTTGCAGCATATTCTGTGTGCACCATTCACTCAAGACTGTCGAAATGACATGAGTAAGAGTGACGAGGTGGTAGTGGTTGAGTGAACTGAGCGTGTAGGGTCAACACAATTAGGAGAAGCCCTTCATTGCTCCAATTGGTACTTACTCACACAGTGCCTGATTGCTTCCAAGATTCTATTTGTTCTCATGCATTTCCAAAGACCATACATGTCCATACTTTTCAGAACTGTTTCTGGATAGCTGTACTTGAACTTGGAATAACACTACTTCAAAAAGAAATGGGGGAGCCTTTTCTTGCGCCTCTCTCTCCCTTCTTTCTTTCTTATCGTTAGCCCCTTTTCCCTACCAGCTCTTTCCTCCTTCCATACTCTTCAGATGAAAAGTTCTTAATAGGCTTCTGTCGTGACTTGGGTAATTTTGATGAAAATTGTTTGGGATTGAATTTGGAGAAATGTAAATTTTGGTCAATTTCGAGACTGCCCCATCAATCAGAGGCCATTGTTCCCAGACTGACCAATTGAGCATCTCAAGCAAGTCTGTCCAACTGACCATTCGAAGTGATCGTGATGATGATTTTGTCACTGCTGCAATTAGTTAAGCTCTCCACTAGTGAGGATGGTAAAAGAATTTGTATAGCTCTTTTGTGTTTAGAGAGACAAAAATTAGTTAAGCTTATTGGTGTTCCAAGGAAGAAAAATATGATTAAGTGCTGCACTGATCTCGTTGGCAATCACATTGTGGTTTCTGCAGTGAAGTCTTTTTGTGAGATTGATTTGGCCCCAGGGAAAAACACTGTAGTGTTTAATTGATATATATGGAAGTGTTCCTCGTTGAAATGTCAATTTCGTCATACATGACCATTTATTTTTTCATTTCGGTAATAAAGAATGAGTTGTTGATCAGGTCAATGAAAAATCCCTTGGGACAAGAAATAAGCAATCTTGTCAAGAAGTTTGCTAATTATATGAAAAGAAATGGAAACGATATGTAAACACAGTCATAATATTGACATTAATATTATCTTTTTGATGTGTATTTGTTTACCTAAGGATGATCCATGAAAATTTTGATTATGCAGTATGTGTTAAAATTTACTTTATTCTAAATACAATGGTAAGTTTTGACTTTAAAGCCATGTTGATTTCAGTGATTGCATTTTCTCATTGCTCTACATTAATTGTTACTCGTCAGGTTTGCAAAAAGAAAAAAAAAAACAACGTAATCACTACATAGTACCATTTCACTCCTTAATCCAATCAATGACTCCCATTCTTTTAATGGCTCACATTGGCATGATAGATCTTTTGTGTAAATAAGAACCAACTCTTTTCATTATTGGAATTTGTTCTCTTAATTTCTGCATGTGCAGGTCAGGATTTCCCTAATTGGCTAGGGACCAATTAAGGGCTATTATCTGACATTAATTTTGATGGACGGGTATTCTGGAGATTGGATGGAAAGTGACCAATAAGATTAACTGGGCAGATGAATGTCCTGTAATCACCAGACCACCAAGGACCTCCATGAGACTCCCTATTATAGTAAATGGCTTAAATATCGGACCAGTTGGTCCTCGGGGTTAGGACACGTGACTGGACAATTTTTAGCATCCTGTCATGAAATCGGATTGTTCAATCTTAAATTCAGGCAGGGCAAGTTTGTTAAATCTGATCATGTTCATTCTGTAGCCTGCCACAACTTTTTTTTGTGTGTAATTATTCTTTCCTGCTTTGTTTCATGTGGATGGTTAAAGCGCAGGATCGAAGCCCCCAATTAGTGAGGGTCTGTTTTTTAGGAAGTATTTAAATCAGAAAAGGAAGTTTGTAAATTGTATAAATTGAGATTTGCAATTTAAATCATTCATCATGTAGTGTGTTGTAGGTGATGATTTAGATGTTAAGGAAGGAAAAGGTTATAATGAGGTAATCTTAATTGTATGGCACTTATCTCTATACTAATTGGTTGATTTATGTTCAGTATTATTATTTTTCGAATATTCTTCTATTCTTCTGAAATATAGGATGGTCATTATGGTGTTTGGAAAGATTAATATAGAATAGTATGCCTAACTAGGCAACACTTAAGACTGAATATACACAATAAAGCAGTTTTTTTTTATTATGCCTTTTGGGGTTTGTGAGTGAGCTTGTTGAGAAGTAATTAAGTCTGAGATAGTTTGAATTGGTTTAACATAAATCAGAAGTGTTATTGATTGTTATAACTGGTGATGAGCATATACAGTGTAAACGCACCAATATGAGCAAACCAAGGCCTAGTTGTTGTCGCATGGCCCAGGAAAAGGTTACACTGCCTTGAGAGACCAAAGTTATGTGGACTGTTTGTTCATTGATAGTAATGTGTTTTAATATTTAAAATGTTTTTTCAAGGTAAATGATTTCATGTATACATGTGTTACCAAAATGTGCATATAAATCTTTGTAATTAGGTATAATACTTATGCATAGTTAAGCTTGTATAAAGACACAACAGTAATAAAAAACATCTCTGCCAAATTGTCTATTGTATAATGTGTATATTACTCAATCTTGCTCCAGATAAATATCAGAAATCTAGCAGTGATGAATATCTCCATGATTCAAAAAGAATTCTACCTTTGAACTAAATGGGCTTATGTTATAAGGAGAGAGTAATGATTTCAAAGATAATGGCACCTTTGAACTTACCTGGGTTAATAATTAATTGTTGTAAAACAGAGTAAGGTTTTTGTCTGTTAATACCATTACATTAACCATCGTACAATAGTCACTAAGTGGTGTTGTCTGTGGTTGTGTAACATTGGGTCAGTGGTATGGTCAAGGGCTCCCCCACTCCATTGTCCAGACAGATAACCAATAGTGCAGTAGTCTTGTAAGCCTTAATGCCTGCTGGTCATTTAAACGCCCCAACCAACCACATTTTAAAACAACACAGTTATTTTTAATTATTAATTAACAGCTATAGTAAACTTCACAAGGCATATTGCTAGGGACTAAATGGCAGCAAGTAATGCAAATTGTGGTCAGGCAACTCTCAATTTGAGTTGGTTAATCTGGAATTAAACTGTAGAAACTAACAAGTTTATGCAGTTGTTCCTGTTACCTTGATTAGCTCATGTATTCTGTTATCTATTAAAGATTTTTTGTTGAGCTTCTTGTTTTTTTCAGTATCCCATTAGTATCATGGGAAGTTAGTGTATTCATAATTAATTATCTACCTGGTTAGTCATCACACCTGCATCCCAAGAAGTCATGCAATGGCTGTAATTTCTATTTCTGTATCTTGTATCATCAGTTAGAATACATTGATGTGATTGATTGAGTTTGATCTCTATCCAACAATATGTCAGTCACATGGAGACAGTGTCCACTTGACATCATGAAGCAAATTAAGTCCTGCTTTTGCAATAACAGCATGTTTTCATACATTGGTGAGCCTCCTTACGACATTTTTGCCACAATCTCTTGACTACTTATTGCAAAAGTTGCCTCGGTTCATTATTAGCATTTTTTCTTTATTTTATTTTCTATTTGAATCCTTCATTCTTTATATCTGGACCTGTTGGAAGGCTTCTAATAAAAAATGATGAGTTATCTGCTCATTCACTATTAAAGCTCAATTAGACACTGGTTGCCTGTAAAACAGCAATTAGGCTGTTCTAATTAAAACATATAATATTCACTAAATTATTTTAATTCGTTTTTTGTGAATGAAAATTTATAAGTACCACTGGTAAATTATTTAACAATACACATTTGGTTTAATTAGAAAATGTTTATATAAATTAGAAGATGTAAAAATATCATAAGGTACATTAACAGATGAGAACATTTTTAACCATATAATAATAATAATAATATAATTATATAATAACAATAATTGGATGATGCATGTACTTATCACAATCTCATTATATGTTTTAAGTAAACTAAGACTAACTGCTTTAATACATACAATATATGACTAATATAAATCCTGTAGCCAGATAATAGAAGACTGATCCTCACAGCATTCCTGTGGCTGTAGGAATGGAAGGTCACTGTTAACTCCTAATAATCACACAATGAAGAGGCCTAGGCAAATAGTGTAGATCTAGATCAGCTTGCTTCATCTGGAAGCTAACTGATCAGTGTCTGCACCGATTGCCGTGGAGTCTCTAGAAATAGAATTCATTTCATTTATATTCACTGTTAGTTGTTTGCAAATAAGTTTGACTTCTAAAGTCTGTGTATGGTTTATTCATTACCGGGTAGCCAGTGGCAGACAAGGGGATAATCCTCCAGTATTGTCCTGGTTATGTCACACCTACAGTCAGGGTACTTACTCTGTATCTCTCTATATCTCTACATGTCATATGGAAGCATGGGGTGAGAGTGGATTTATGGACAGTTATATACTGGTTATCTGTGTGATATTGGTTGTTTCGAGTCACATTTCGTAAGGAAAGGGAATTTTCATCTTTTGTCGGATGCAAAGGCATAAGTGTATGTTTTTGAAAAAAAAATTGTTTATATTTTAGACACATTGCTATGTTTATTTATGAGTTTTTTTTATAACAAATATTGTTATGTATCCATTTTTGTGCATTTTTATAATATGACAACATTTTTTCCTAGGTTTATGTGTTTTGGAGCAATTGATGGGTAGTATGATCACTTTTTTGAGGATAAAATAAAGATAATGTTTTTCTTTATGCAAAGTATATAGGATAATTAATGTTTATTGACACAAATCAAGCGTTTCTGAGTGCCTCACATGTATTATTATGAACATTTTTTCATAAATACAGCATTATTCATAAATAAAAAATACAATATGAGAGCATACATGTATCTTATTGATATAGATTCTTCTTACACTTTCTCTGATAACTTCTTGTCTAACTATGGAAAATACTGACCTTAATCTGTTGATGTTGTTTTTTCTATGAATATGAGATGAAATTATTTCCAATTTGACTATATACATAGATCAGTATGTCAGAATCATGATGGATTTGTATAAGATTAAAGCATGGAACTTTTTAATGGCAGGGTAACAACATGTTCAAAATACAGAGTATATTACCGGAATATTCTTAAAATATTCTTAAAAATAAGCTTCTGTTGCCAGTTCACTGCTTAAAGACAGTCACATATTTGTTGTATGATATTTAAGTATATACATGAAGTCATTTTAAATGACTTTAACTTCAAATTCTACTGAAACTTGTGATTAATAAAAAGTCAGTCAATTGTGGTGAGGGGCACCTGTGGCTGAGCAGTTAAAGTTGCTGACTTGTTACTCCTTAGCCTAGTCAGGGCAGGAACTTTCTGGAGGTTCTCCAGTTAACCAGAGTGATGGTGGTTCTACCCAGGCATAAGTCAGGGATCTTCCTCAGCTAATAATTAGCTGGGCATTGCCAGTGAGACCATTATTGTGTCTGTGCGATGTAACAAAAACAACAACAGTATTGCAAAGTTTGAAATATGTATTATTATAATTTTATTTTTAAACCACTTGTTATATTTGTTCCACCCTTTCATGAATTATCATATTTTTTCTTTCTTATTTCAGTCCTGAGTTGAAGCAGTACGGTCCAACCCTAGCAGGTGCATATGCTGCATGTATGTTGACGAGGGAGTGTAACAGAAGAGCCTTCCAGCAGATGGGCCGTTCCATGACAACAACTGACATGATTCAGGAACTTCCATCTGCCTTTGATAGCTTGTTTTTGTAGAGTGTTGTAAACTAATTGGTAAGTACACATATCTTAATTTATATATAAGGATAGATATGTGTCACTCAAAGTTTTATTGTGTTCTATTGCAGTACATTTAAGTTGTTATCCAGTTGAAATAGATTTGTGCAGAAGATTAAAATCCTGAGGCCATATCTCTGTAAAAAGTCCAATTTGGCCAAAATTGTGTCTCTGTTGACTATAGCAAACAAAAGCTCACACAAAAAGAAAAAAGGACTTGTGAATGGACAACAGATTTTCTTTAAGAAATTTGTGTTACGACCATAATGGTAGAGTGCAAGTTTTATTATTTTTGATAAATTGTTTATCTAAGTCTTCTTATAAAGCAATAGTACCTGGAGTGGTCATGACAATTTAATTTAAAAACCCATTGTTTTAGGACTTCAGATCCCTAACGGTTTTCTATTATTACCATACTGAGACCACACAAGTTTCATGTCAATTTTGAAACAAAGCATCCATGAAGTGTGAAAAGTGTGACAACACTTTGTATAAAGATCTGACCCCAGATATTGTCAGTGAACTTGTTTCTCTCCAAATCTTATCATCTTTCTATCACCCTATTTTATATATAATCAGAACTGAATCTTTCTTTTATTTTTCCCTCTCCATGACCTGATCAGACTGAATTTGCAACTTCAGCTGTCCATTCTATTCTTGTCATGCTTTTAGCTTTGTGTCAGGGTCCACACAATCTGCCAATGGCACTGTCTTGTGTTTATGTCAACCTTTTGTTCTATGGGGAGTGAAAGTTTTATACTGCTTAGTGCTTCACTGTGCTAAGTGTGACAAGACTATATTACAAATAGGTCATTACTGTGTGGATTTCTTTCATCTTTTGTAATATTAGTAGGGTTTAAAATCCTACAGTTGAGCCATAATGTCTGCATGGATACCATGGAGATAGAGAACTGCCAGTTTGAAAACTGATAGCTTTTCTTCTTTAAAGAAATTTCCTGTTCAGCATTAAAACAATAGGTGATATTGTTTGTGAAATTGTCAGTGATTGTGACAGTCATTATCCAGTGGTTAAGCAAGGTGAATGCAGCGGGGAGAGGAGGAGTGTTTGAATGAGTCCTTGCTCTCATTGTTTGTCTCTCAAAGAAGCTGTAAAGTTTAACAATAATTTCATCTATTTTTTACATGTAAAGAATGTGGTTAAACCAATATTTCTTCAAGATAGCATTTTTCTTTAAATTAAAGATATTGAGGTCATTGTTCTTCATTTTACAGAACTACATTTTTGTATTTTTTCTATACAAAAAATGGTTTAACTTAAATGTCAATTAAAAATATAATGTGCATTTATTGAACAATGATAAAGTCTTTTTTATGTTATTTAACTCATATTTAAGAGGGTTTTATTCTTCTACAATAATTATTGTTTATATTCTTCACACAAACTTGACCATCATATTGATTTACAAGAAACAATAAATTAAGGAAACATATAAAATGAATGTCCTATATCAAAGAAAACAACATGTTGTAAAACAAAACATCAGAAAGCACTGATAACCATCTTTATATCAACTTACAATAATCATAATCAGACATGTTGTCAAACATTTTTCTTATCAGTAAAACATCATGTCTAGTCTAACTACTGATGGCCATAAATTGTTTGGCCACCCTTTGTACATCCTCCTAACTCTCCTTCCTCAAGTACCACTCAAGTTGTTACCTTTCCTTATTATGATGTCATGGAAATTAGATTTATTTACTTTATTTTCTTTAATATGATGACTAATGGGATAGATCAAAGGAATGAACAGTAGTTCATCCCTCTGGCCATATCTGGCCATGTTAAACACCCTTGTCCATAACTAGGGGTCATAAAACCTTGACCTTGAGGCTGGGACTTGCTCTCCAAGCACCTGATTGGTCAATGTTAATCCTATCTCTCAATTCTGACCAATTATATGCTTTCATAATCTTTTTCAGCATTACTGTGTGTTTTGTATGTAAACAGAAACATAATATGTGGTCACTAAGCCAGATGTACCAGCACCCAAGTGTGCAATGTCCACAACACACTCCACAATAGGAAGATCTCCCACCTGTTAACTAATGCCTTCAGGGCTGTCTGAGGAGACTTTTATTAGTTATACTTGTCTAATTTTGAATGGTATTAAAACTCTTTGATCTTTTTTATTTATTTTTCTGCTGTAATATGGTTGCAGACAAAATGATCAAGTTTTTTTTATTGTGCAGCAAAAACTTAATAATTCCCTGGTAGGAAATGTAGAAATAATACAACAGAAACGAAAATGCCACAAATAAAATTCCAGTCATACCTGTTATTATGAACAATTACTTTTTACTTTTATTTTATTTTGATAAGTTTAACCTTTCTTGAACTTACAAAATGATCAGGCTATAAAACTGACAAAAATCTCAATGGACTCAATGAGAGGGCACCCACTGCTTGATGTGAATTTTCAATGATTATACATCTGCTGCCTTCTCAATGCTCACACAACACACCATTGAACATAATCATGGCTGATTTCATTTTCTTCTTTTTCAAGATTTAGCAAACATTTCTCTTTATACAATTGTTGTTTGTTTCTCTACATCACCTGGCAGAATTCTGTTATTGCAAAAACGCGGGCCCAATAGGTGTTGTATGGGTTTCCAATCATTCAAACCTCCCCACAGATGTTGCGATACTATAATTATATGTGATTTATGCAAGTTATTCCCAACCCATTACCTTTCAATGTTGACTCTTATCCTGCTAAGAACAATTTTATAATCTTAGTTAAATTGTGTGGATGTAATTCAACCTGGACGCTCTCTGATCAGGATCTGCACTTTTTGCTGTATAGTTTCTACTAATATAATTATCTGGTGACTTAAGCATGTTGTTTAATTTGAAAAATGTAGATATATTTCATTGCTTATCAGTCAATGTAGCGTGATAAGGGTTATAGAATTAATTGGTCACTACAGATTCATATATCATAAGTCCATTGACACAATGGCTGTTAGTATAATTTATCAGACCCTTTCTCTGATAAAATATGTTACTTTGTGTGTCATTGTATTGCTTATTTATTGCAAGTTTTTGTATCATTTGAGGTGATATTTATGCTAACATCCTCAAATATTAAATGGTTTATTAGCCTAGGATTCAAACTATCAGATAGATTAATGATTATAAATGATTGGAGAGTGAACTCGGATGTTGTAAACTACATCAGTATTTACAAATTGAAGACTTACCTATATTTCCACACCCATACTAATATGTCTTGATTTCATGTGTACATTATGACTGTCACTGTATTAATGCTTAGAAACAAAACCATATAAAAAAATCTAAATGACTTAAAGATTTCACAAATGAGTATTATAATTAAAAAAGATAAGCAATATGCAACTCTGTCTTGAGAACTTGTTTTTAAAAAGACCCTCATCAAATACTTGTAACTCTTAGAAAAGGCTTGCTGACCTAGATCTACAAAATTACTTTTGACCAATTAAGTCACAATTTTAATCAACAATTTGTGCTGTTGAAATTAAATGTTTTCAAGATCAATGTAATGAAATTGTACTTTAATAAATTCTATGACCTGATGATATTGGATGTTTACATGACTAAGAAAGGTGGCAATATTGGCTCTAAATGAGGCTTATGATGTTGTTTAATGCCTGAATGAATAAAAACGCTTTGGTTATCGGTGGTCAGTGACAAGGCAATGAACAAGGTCACAAGGCAATGAACAGTATTTTTAGTTTGTTTCCACTTTGCACATTTACAATTTTGTCCATTCCGATTTTTGAAAATATTTCAATTTGTAATTTAGGTTTGAGTAGTCAAGTGTTATTTTTTGTTATTTCCATGAAAACCTGCATTTTGAATTTTTGGTTTAAGATATTTCATTTTTAACTCCAAAAAAATATTGACCTGTAATTAAACCATATTGCATTGCTCTTAATATCAAAAGTGATAATAACTTATCCAGTGCAATAACGATAATTGATGCATATAATCTATAATTAAATGCAATCAAATGCACATCTTGCCTTTTAATTTAAAAAGTTTCATTATTTGCTTTTTTTTTATAAAGGTTTGAATAATTGCCTTTATTGATAATTGAATTTACTCTGCATTTAATGTGCAGATGTGAACTTGTGTTGTAAACTGAGCATTCTAAATTTAAATGTCATGAAGGTGTGCACCAGAATTATGTATTGAGTAGAACCAGTCATTAATTGGACGTGTTGTATGTAGTTCTTTAATTGTTACGTATAAGCCTAAACTATTCAAGGCCTTCAAATGTGTAGATGCTATAATCATTTTTGAGTATGAATATGAAATCAATTAAAGGCTATACTTGAAGCCTAAGTGCTATATGTACTTTTTGTTTGTGGCTGTCAATTTTTTGTAGATGGTTTTAATTAAAAGGGGTGATTATGATTGGTGTTGAATTGAGTTGCATTATACTGGACAAAAATTGAAAAGGAGAAAGTGAAAGGGAAGTCTGACAAGAGGGAGGGTTATAAATTGATTGATAGTATTTGCTTTGTAGCTGAAGTCCTACTCTTGTGTAAATAATAAATGTTTGAACACATTGTAGTTAGGGGAAGGATAGCATTTTGTCAGTAGATTCTATATTCCTGCCCTGTCATGATTTACTTGGCCATAGTGATGGCAACATGGGAAGATTGTTGTAGAGAGAGATGAACTTTGTTAATAATGATGAGTTATAACAATTTAAACAAGAGGACTCTTTTTGTAAAGGTTAATAAAATGGAAATAATGGCTTTCCATAGAAATGTAGTAGATTTTTGTGTCATATGAAAATAAAATATACCTTTGATACAATAGTTTTTATTCAGTTAAGAGTAACCTAATACATAGTTTTGGGATATGAAAGTCAACATTTTTTTCTGATTCCTTTATTATTTCATGGAACAAGACATTTACATTTCAGGTTAAAAAAACAAACTTTTAATACTGCTTTTATATTTGAATTGGATTTTATTTACCATAATTTATTGAGTGTCTAAAAGAAGTCAACACAACAACTTATTATCAAAAATACATATATCTGGACTAAACCTTATTAATTAATGTTTCATTAAAAGAATAACTTTATTAACAGTATATTGAATTATAAGAATCATTTTATTTTTTATGAACAATGCTTCAACCAACTAGAAATCCTATATTCTGCTAATAGGCTTTCCACTTTAACACTTCTTATCTCCAAAATGAAGAGTATTATCATATTAATTACCTCCCTTTTAAGAGCTAACACAATCAGGACTTGAAGTTAAATCCTAACCTACTTAGCATGAATTGAACAGCCTCAGCAGATAGTGTAGACCCAGACTAGCCATCCTTCTCTGGTGGCCAACCTGATCAGGCTCTGCACTATTTTCTGTAAAGTCTCAAGCAAAATATGCTTATATACCTTTGACAACTTTTGTTAGCAAACACACCAGGATAGGGGTTAAGTAGTAAAGACTTATCTACTGGGAGTCCTTTAGTAATGAGATTAGAGAGAGCAGTATTTGACAGCATGCTGTCTGCAGGCCTACTGTTAAGGAGATAAGAGAGATGATCCTATTCCATAATCTGATAGTCCTTTAGCCTTAAATTATGATAATCCTCATGTATAACTAACTGCATTTGCACAGATTTTACACAGATATAAGAACCCTTTTGATGTATTATTGGTATAAGTATCAGTTTAGTCATTAATTTCAATTAATAAGTCTTTTTCTTGACAATCAGTGTGTGTAGCAATTAAAATGAGACTCTTGTTTGTAAATAAAGTTTTCAGCTAAAATAAACAAAAATATGTTCAAAGAAATAAGATCAGGTTGTTTTTGTTGTTACTATGAATAGCCTGTGTTTCTGACAACATATAAACTGTGGAAAAAATAGAGCTACCTTAAGCTTTTGATAAAAATGTAGGTATTTAAGAAACCCAAAAGTTTATGTTTAAGTGCCTATAATAGTTAAATATTCTGTGTTTAAATATTTTCATTAGTTTAACCGTTTCAAGAATTGTTGCTTTCATAAAAAAAAATATTTTTTTTATAGTAATCCTAACATTTTATGAGTTAAAAGTAAAGTTTTACCATTTACCATAAAATATCAAAAGTTCAAAATATCTGTGTGTTTTATAATTCAAGTATTATTAAATATTGTGATAAGTTCTTTAAACGTGGTATTGTGATGCACTCTAGCTATGGGCCTGCTTTCAACAGTACAAGTTTGATTTCATGTTTTTGTATACCTTCTTATAACTTACTATGTTGATACAAAATTTTGTATATATTCCTCCTGTAAGAAAATGATTAAATGTTTTAATTCCAACTATAAACATGAGACCCTCTTTGCCACAGTATGGATCTATTTCTTCTGTTCAAAATTTCAAGTTTGAATACTTATTTTTACAAGTTTTAAATATTTTGGAGTAAAATGCACTCTGGATTATTTAAAAAAAACATGCTTAATTCATTATTTTGATAAATTCTTATAACCAATGATTTCCTCACACCATACAGGTGTGTGTAATAGATGATCCAACTTTGGGGTTCTTGGCCTAATTTTACCTGAAGTGGGCTGTCAAATAAACACTTGTGTCAAGTGTAAAGTCAGCAGGCAAGTGTTCACTAAGATTTAATCCTATTTCCTAATACAAATCCAAGCCAAGGTTTGTGGAAGCACTAGAGGATATCATGATTAAACAAACAATATTTTCTGTTATTTGACTTTATCTCTACAATAGCTCCTTGTGAAGTCAAACCCAAAATACAAATACATACAAAGAACATCCTGCAACTAAGACCACCAAGTTATTAAAGTAACTTGGTCACAGTTGGTCAAATTTGCATTTTGTATTTGTCAAAAAAAAACAACTTTGTTAAACGACTATGAATTGAATTTTAATCCTTATTATAAATTCATGTGTGCACATCCTGTCTTTTAAAAGAATGTGTTGTCTTTAGCTAAGAAGAAGCAAAAGCAATGCAATGCTTTTCAACTTTTTAGCCATTTTGTAAGAAACAACATAACATGATTTCCAAACTGTGCCTGCAGTAGCATACATCATGTGTATAAACCAATCATAAAAAAACACTAATTGGCTCTTTGGGGATACAAATATATATTAATTTGGACCATGAGAGCCATCATTTTCTTTTAAATCTCAGCAAAAAGACACATTTTTTTCACACTGCTTGTCATCAGGTTTAATTGAAAGCCGTGCAAGGACGATGATATGTATACAATCCAATATTTCTGCAATGTTTTTTTCCTGTTTTGTGTCCTGTTTGGGTTGTTAGCTGGTGCATGTCTTCGATAGTTTCGCAGTGTCCACTTTAAACATTCCAATAATTTGCTACTTTATAATATGTTGTAACTGCGTTGCCTGTTCCTTAATGTGTTTATTTATGTATTTGTATGTTAACCTGTTGGGCTTTGTGGCTGGGATGTTTAGGAAGGAATTATCCAGTAAAGACTTCCTGTATATATTGACACAGTAACTGAACAGTTAGTATTGTGTTTGTCAGACTGACGGACAGAGTTTAACCAAGGTGTGAAACAAGTCAAACATAATGTTGGCAGTGTTCTTGGATTTAAGTCCCATGAAAAGATGAGAGAGTTGCCATCCTTATGGGCCTAGGACCATTTTATTGTTTGAGATCACAATAAGATATAAAGTTATTGTTTTTGGTAAAAGTAAAGTTAACTTATAGCCTGCTATAGATGTTGTTTTACAATACTATATTCTAATTTTATATAACTGCATGAAAATCAAAAGTTAAGGTGTGCATTGACATTGATAGTCAATAAAATAGATTGAACTTCAAGCACAATGGTTATAGTAATGGTAAAGCAGTGCTGTTTTCAATTATTGTATTAGGATAGTTGGTCTTTATATGACATTGATAATTCTGTCAGGACAAGTGTCATTGTTCTGACATGTTATTAACTGTTCTTTCATGCTTAAGTACTCAACTAATGTATTAATTATAGATTAAATATAGTTATTATTAACATTTTACAAAATGAACTTTATAGTCAAGGTAGTGTGTGGGTTTATAAATTGATTTAATATGACTTTTTATATCAGATTTGTTTTGGCTGGGTTTGGGGGAGGTGGTGGGGGCACAATAAGGAAATTTGAAAACTGAAGTTATTTTATGTATTTACTTACACATGTATGATTTTTTTATAATGAACAACATTTCTTTAGATGTTGATTGTACTCGTTATTATTTAATGATTTTAGGAATATTAAATGAATTATAATTGTTACAATTTGTTAAGAAAAAAGGTACTTTTTTAGATTAAGGTTACTGTTCAGCTCTGTTGATTGTAATCATATCCACTTATATGTTGCACATAATGGCATAAAAACACAGATTTTAATTAAATCAGCACATGAAAGCAGTTTAACTATGTCGTGACTGTACTATTGTATGGTCATACTTTACGCTGGTGCTGAACAATATCAAGCTTTGAAGATCCACTGTTGCAGGCCAGTGCTTTTGTGGACCAGTTACTTACAGGACATTGGAAATAATGAACTTATGAGTCACTCTTTTTTTTTTAAGGTAGGTTTAAATATTTTATACTGGTTAGTGGTGAAGAAGTGGGAGGTTGCAGGCTCATGTAGTTTTAAATAAGGGCATGAATTGATCAGGCTTCTGTTGGGAGCTGTCTTATATGCAGGATATGCACTATCTGCTGCATGATATGCACTATCTGCTGCAGGATATGCACTATCTGCTGCAGGATATGCACTATCTGCTGCATGATATGCACTATCTGCTGCAGGATATGCACTATCTGCTGCATGATATGCACTATCTGCTGCATGATATGCACTATCTGCTGCAGGATATGCACTATCTGCTGCATGATATGCACTATCTGCTGCATGATATGCACTATCTGCTGCAGGATATGCACTAACTGCTGCAGAATATGCACTAACTGCTGCAGAATATGCACTATGTGCTGCATGATATGCACTATCTGCTGCAGGATATGCACTATCTGCTGCATGATATGCACTATCTGCTGCAGGATATGCACTAACTGCTGCAGGATATGCACTATCTGCTGCATGATATGCACTATCTGCTGCAGGATATGCACTATCTGCTGCAGGATAGTGCTATCTGCTGCAGGATATGCACTATCTGCTGCAGGATATGCACTATCTGCTGCATGATATGCACTATCTGCTGCAGGATATGCACTATCTGCTGCATGATATGCACTATCTGCTGCATGATATGCACTATCTGCTGCAGGATATGCACTATCTGCTGCATGATATGCACTAACTGCTGCAGGATATGCACTAACTGCTGCAGAATATGCACTATGTGCTGCATGATATGCACTATCTGCTGCTTATAGTCTGTAGCAGTATGTTGTGTTACCCGTAAGCCTGAAGTGATTAGCAAACTTCTTACAATTTATTATGGAAAATTAATAATTGTAGCATGGTCATTGTATAACAAATTTTCAGGTTTTCACTGCCCTAGCCGAAACATTGAATAGTTTTAGATGGTTATGAGTTCACGCTTTGTGTTATTTTTTCTGTTAGGGAACTTATTGTTCCCTAAACTTTAATCAGAAAATATTTTAAAGCTTTGTGCATGCTATTGTAATGCAGTTTTGGGTAATGGGTTCAGTCCCTAACAAAGATTTTTAATGTCCGTTTAGCAGATAGTTTGTGGGATAGCATGAATTAAAGGCATATCTTCATAACAGTTTATTGCCATTTAAGTGTGGAAGTTGTAGCTATCGAACCAAATAACAATTCTATAAATAAAAATTTAAAAAATGTATGAAAGCAAATGTTAAAAATAAAATTCATACAGATGGCAGAAATTATAATATCAAGAAAAGAAAACTGTAGTTTAATTTCTTAAATTGAAAAAGAAGGCAGAAATGATTTGTATACAAAATCAAGTCTTGATGACTCATATTTGGGGCCAGTTGATAATGTCTGTGGCATGTCAAAGATTGCACAGTGTTGACAACTTGCCATGTGTATCTTACACTTTGAAGATCTCATAATCGTGTAATTATGTCAACAAATCATAGCATATCTGTTACAGCTATAGATTGTCAATGGCTTTATTAGTTCTGCAATAAATATATATCAGCAAGTTGGTTCAATGACTGGATTACAAGGTAGCGGTCCCATTATAGCGTGTTAATGAGTTAATTGTTTGTACTGAATGTTGGAGTTGTGAAAGGGTGGCGGTGTTCAGAGGGGCTGGGGGAATTGCTGATCTTATGCCCAGATTACTCAATGAACTTTCGTTCCTGACCTGTTAAAGGCCAACAAGATAATATTTAGTTAGCATGACAACCTTTTCTGTTATTTGATTTCGTTTTCATTTATATAACATTTTCTCCATATATCGTTATTTGAGTGTAGTTTATACATATTTTATGATAGTCAGATATGCATGTCATCAAATGATCGTTCAGAAACTATGAAAATACCTTACTTATGAACACTTCGCCACCCAATGCTATAAGGTTAACCTAGATGAAATGAGGATGTTTGTCAATTAATGAGTTTTATTTTAGCTATATTGCTTTGTTTCAGTAATTCCATACTATCTAGTGCTTTCGTCTTGCTTGACCAAGTGTAGCTGGAAGTAACAAAAATATGAAAAAGATATGATGAGTTGCTGATTGTAGTGTAGAAGAAACAAATATCCAGGTAGAACCACTGATGTCCCAGGAGGCATCTGGACAGCCTTTGAATGTGGACATTTAGTATTTTATTGTTTGTAAATAACAAAAGTTGTTTTTCTTGTGAAATTTGATAATTTTTCCAAGTAAAGCAAAGGGGGCACCTTTATGAAAGGGGTGTTGAAATCTACACTAGTGTCACTGTTAGAGATAAGACGCCGTGATTGGTTGGTGACCTTCGATCACTTGTGGACGTGACTGTTTACTCATAAGGAAAGTGAAACAATACGATAATTGGGGCCATTAATTGCTGGCGTCTTTCAGCGCTTGCTTGTATAGTCCATGTCATGAGTCATTTGAGGGGGGTCTCAATGACAAAAGTCGGCTTTCAAAGGGTGTAGGTTTGAACAAAACATTATCTGCAATCACGGGCGACAGTAAAACTAGTTATTGACAATTGGCAGATTTTCTTTCAAGCTCTATATGACAAGGGACTGGGTTTGGGTTATTTTCCTTACCGAAGACAATGTTGAAATGACGACTTATAATTAGCAAATTACAGAAACGCTTTGAAAGTTGTAAGGTTATTGAGGGTTCTCACTTTGGAATGGCCAATATTTTAAGAAGGAATGAAATTTTCAATGGTTAAAAGTGGAAATAAAATTGTGGATGTTAATCTTGTTAAAAGAACTATAACCATTGGATATGGAACATTTTCGAAATCTTGCATAGTGGATTTTTTCAAGGATTTTTTACATCATTTATATTGACACGGAAACCCCTTCAAAGGTATATAAATTTTTGTATATTATTTATATTTTCTAATGATGTTTAATTTTATCTTAACATAATTGTGTTTTTGCTTTTATAACATTTTAAATACCATGAAAGTTTATTACCTTTTTTCTTCGTATCTTCACACTACTTTCAATCTTTTAAAGATATTTGCCCTTTTTAAAAACATTTCTTCTGATGACCTCACAATGTAAGCATGTTAGCTGCCTTATATTATTTCTAATACATGTATTTTTATTATATCAAGCAGTCACAACATCCTAAATAATTATAGAAATGAGACATTTATTACATTTATACAATTTTATAAAGCACTGTAATAGAAATCTTCATTATCACAGAAACCAAGCATTTCTAAAACATCTTTTATAAAAAATATATCGTAACCATATATTGCAACTTTATTATCAAAGTCATAACTTGATAGTAATATACACCTTTTATCCATATAATGTTTGAATGTTGTTTCTTTTGATGTCTCATTAGTGTTTAATAGCCTGTTGTCTGTCCAAAAACACCACTATACAACATTTACAGCAACACAAACATGTCGTGGATCTTTGTTGTCCCATGGTTGTCTTTGTGTTGCTTCTTTGTTGGACCATGTTCAAGAATATGTGTACAATGTAAGCCCCCTGTAGCTTAATGTTTTCATTATAATGGTAGAAAAATGTTTATCATGGTCAGTCTCTCAGCAACTTCTTCATTGTGGTCAGAGGTATTTGTGTTGTTTTGAGTGCATCATGTTGAAGTCTTTTGCAACATACTGAATATTTCATAACCCTGAGAGAAAGGTTCTGTTTTTATGTAAATGTATTAAAGAATGTTTTATTGTGGAGGTTAAAGAGGGAATGTATTTGTGGTGAGTCTTAGGTCTCTATAAGGGACAAAGATATTACTGTTTAGTGAGTTTTTCTCAGGTCCTTGTTTAAATAATGATAAAAAATAGTAAATGTAACATTAAACAGGAAATCAATACATATGGTAGTCTCTAGTATTTATATAGTTGTTAATTTAGTTATTGAACATTTGAAATAACTGTAAATGTATGCTTTCTTTTATTGAAAATCCCATTTTAAAAGAAATTGTTAATGTATATAATTGTTTATATAAATATCCAAAGAACAACATTATTTATTGGTTTCCACTATGTGGATTTTTAGCATGATTTACATGCAGATTAAGAACATTCAGTTATCATTTAGTAAAAAGAGAAGTAAAAATGATAAAATTTTAAAAATTAAATAACATGAATGAAAAATGTTCTCCTGTCAAAATTGAAACACATTTTCAAATATTTACAAGCTAGGTGTCTGTCCAATCACTCAGACTGGCCATTCTGTACCACTGTCCTCGAGGTGGATGGTACCTCTTACAGGTATACTGATCACTGGTCAGCGAGATCATAAATAACCTCAACTGTCCAGTGCTGAGACAGACTCATCATGTGTGATCAGTAGAGACAAAGGACTGATCCTTAGATATAATGGCATACTTGACAATTATTGCACTTACTGCTCCCTCAAGGCACGTGTCCATAGACACTTAAGTGCAGTTTTAATTTAATAAAATCAGTAAAATAATATTTGTGAGCCTTTTGATGTTCTCATCAGGTTAATTTGCAGTGATTTGGTACAATTTACGTTAGGGAATAGGACAAATATGTTAAAATGTAACTGACAATGTGCATAGACCATTAGTCATCTGACTTGGTTACTAGTTATAGAAAACTATTAAATATAATTAATTATTTTCTTATTTGTAATTAATTTATTTTTAAAAGAATTAATTTAAACAATGTTCACTTTACACAAACATCTTTGTGTTGTAAAGATAATTATTTTAAAGTTAAAAGTACTGAAAATAAAGAAATAGGTAGAACTGTTAGTTTCTTGTTTGTTACATTCGTTATGAAGATGGTGATGATAATGATGGAAGTCCACCAAATGTGCATGTATCTTGTATGAGTACCAGCTTGAACCCTTAGCTTGCTACATTTTGTTAAAAACCCATGCTTAATTCTCAGAATTTTGTTGCTTTAATATTATGTATGTTAAATATCAGGGTTGATATACTTATAAACAGAAACTGAGCAGCAAATAGTGTTGATCCTGATCAGACAGCTTGCAGCAGGCAGCTGGCTGATCTGGATCTACACTATTTGCCTAGGCATTTAAAATACGTGAATAGCAGACTAAGGGTTAATATTATATTAAAATACTCTGGATATATGGATAGAAAACATGTGCAATGTTTATTTCTTGTTGATACAGGCCATGATATGCCTGGTATGTTCGTACTTACAGTACCGATAAACGCAAGTGATTTATATGACTTCCTTTTCTAGTCAGACATTTTATGGCTTTTTTAATGTTTCTGTATATTTTATGCTTCATTTGAACAAACATATATTGTGGATATTTTAGACATAAGCATAAAATCCCTTCAGATTTGTACCGGCTTTGGACAAATCACCTTTTGAAGCGTAGGGCTGGACAAAGTTTCGTGATCAAAGAAATGAAAATCACTTGCGTGTCATGCTATCTGACTGATCTTTCTTCGAAGATCATAAGTGACCCCCCATTGGCATGCTTTGAAGGGGGTATACTATAAACAATAAAACCTATCATTGAAGTTTGCTTTTGTGTAAAAAATAGGACTGGTCACTTTAAAGTTTGTTGATATTTTTTCTCAAATAGCCTGAATTGGATTTCCTTTTCTTGTCTTCCTTGTAGATGCTTGTTGGATGTCATAGACTATTGTTGCTTATTGTAGTTTAAATAGCCTCAAAATGATGTCACAGTTTCTTTGACAACAAAATGTTTTGTTGATATCTTGCTTTATGACCAGATAATTTAAGTCATCATATTCCAAGGCAGGATATGGCAGCCATTTAAACAAGTAATCAGATTTTTCTGAGCTTCATTGAGAATATTTATGAAGACGATTTGGGCGATTTCTAGAAAATGGATGGATAATAAAGTCACAATAAGATCGAAATGATAATAGATGTGTGGATGTATAGTTTTACATACTTGTATTTTGTTATTTATTATTGTTGATTTCTTCCTTCATGCCTATATGTATTTCCATAGAATGTCATGTGATATAGTTGCATACAAAGTGGTAGATTTGTAAACAAAGAAGGATGTTATCTGTTTCCAAGTAGGGAGATTTCTGAAAATGTGTTAAACACCCATCATTTTCAAATCATTTTGAAACTTAAGAGTGGGAGTCTCCCTCCAAAAGTGGGATAGTTCATATGTATGTAGTTAATTGTTGTTTTTTTTCTCTACTGTCTTTTAAGATAAATCAAAGTTTGTCCCACATTTGACTACTTGTGCTGCAAAAACACATTTTATGTTATTTGCATTCAAAAAGAGATGAAGTGGATTTAATTTTTATGCAAAATATTATCATAATGATAATCTATGTAAAAGAGGTGGACATTATGGAAATTCAGAGGAAATTAACGTTTTCTCTAAAGAGTAGGGTGATGACAGTATAATAAAAAGATTGTGTTTGATTTGACAGCATATCTAGCGAAATTAAGAATCTGTTACAATGGTGAGAAAGCAAGGCTACTGTCAAGTTAAAAGTGATTCAGTTAATTAGACAGATTGTAAAGCTGGGTGGGGATGGAAAAGATAAGCTGATAGCAGAGTACTGGACACCAACCATCTGTCTGCTGCCTGGTGTGGGTGGGGTATGTGTCAACAGAGAACAAGCACTGAAGGCATGCTTCATTTGTTTTAATTGTACCACCATGGTCAGTGACTGGAATATTGTTCATATTATGATTGATGGCAATTTGGTGATTATGAGGATCTGTCCGAGGACTTTTTTTCTCAATGGAAGATGATATGAGTAGTAGATACAATCAAATTGGAAAGTATTGAAAGGAACAAAGAATAATTTTAAAATAAGCCTCATCTAGCCCTTTCTATTTTATTTTATGATTTTGTATAATATTTCTTGCAATGGGTCATTTAAAGAACAAAAAAAATAACCTGGTGTAACTTATTGTAAATTTTTGGCATGATTCTTTGAATTGTCACTTTATTTTAATTTGCATCATCTGAAAAAAAAGTTCTTTATAATATGTGTGGTTCTAATACTCAAAAGTTTGTATTCTGTGATAACACATAATAAGCTGTAAATGATACTGCATGACTGACTATTCATGACTAGAAACTTGTCAAGTATCGGTCTGTTTTAATATTGCTCTTACAAAAACCAGATGTTTGATCATATGCTTGAGACGGTTTTCTCATTTTAATGAAATTAACAAATTTTCTCTACAAAGTTGGGCTTGTCCTCATATTATATTTACCAAAAATTATGAAGTGTAGGTCAGCATTGTTCTTCTGATTGATGTTAGGATTTTCATGCTGACTCTTCTGTATAAAGGTAAATTTGTTATGCATGTAGGACACTTCCTATTGTCATAGTGACTATTTGCCCTATTTGCCATAAAGCAACATTTGTTATAGCAACTTTGCCCCCCTGAAGATACAGTTTTTGATGTTACTCTTCTTCATGAAAATGTATTTATTGTCGTTACTCTTCACTGGTAAAGTTACATTTGTCACAATAGCTGTTCAAAATAAAGGTACAGATACTGTAGTGGCTCTTTATTAATAAAGTTACCTTTGTTAAATCATTTCTAGCTGTAAAGGTACATGTAGGGGTTCTTCATCAATGAAGTTACATTTTCTTAAACGTCTCTTGAATCTTCAAGCACGAAAGTGCATTTATTGTAAAGGCTCTTCAATGAAGTTACAGTTGTCATATTTCAGGAATTGTCAACAGTGTTTACAATAGTGTGGCAGTATGTCAGAGCTAAGTCTCTGTGGCTCACAATGTAGCTCCCCATTGCTCCCCATTGCTCTGTATATACCCCACCCTGGACACCATGCAAACAAATCATGTGTTGTCAACTATTGCAGATTGTTTGAAATATTTGTGTACACAAATTCATGGGATGCCTCCACAGATTTTTTGAAGTTTTGGAAATAGGTGAAAGTGAAATGTTGTCCCCAAAAGGTGACAGGGAGAGTGGATGTGACAAAAGTCATAATGCACCTTTGTCTGTTGGGCTTCACATTAATACATCCATGCAATGATTTGGATAGAAATAGTAATGGCTCAGTGGGTGAGGGTAATTGTTGTAGATTCAAATATTGGAAACATGCTGTCTATGTTTACCTAGTCTATCTGATAAATTGTTATGAAGTCAAATTTTGGTTTAATAATTCTCTGTTGTGTATTAATTAGGCACAAAATACAAGTAAACATGTCAAATGTGGGAAAAAGGGAAATTGTAAGCTCTCATATGATTATGACTTACACATTTGTCTTTTCAGTTGGATATTTGTGTGAAGACAACATATGGTAACCACTTGTCATATAGTTTTGGTGGTAATTAAATCTTTGTTAACCAATTATTTTATAAAATTGAATTACTTTACAGTAGGACCACTTATAAATAAACAGAAAAGTATACACATTTTTATTCTTCTGTTTATTTACATAATTTAGTGATTTTGACAAATTAAAAATAAACTTAACACATTTTGTATTATATCATGTATTACCTAACATTATTTATGGTGTACAGTTATTTTGTCTATATAAACCATTGTTTAAATTTTTTTATTAAAAATAATAGATTAATTATTGCAGTTCTAAATTAAAAATCAAAAAGTCTATATATTTATTTGAATGCTGTGGTGCATTGCTGTGTTAAGAAAAAAAATAATTAAAAAAGCAGAAAGAGAAGGGAAACTAAATTAAACCCCTTCCCAGTACTCAGGGTTATGCTAATATGTCAGACTTCAGCTTTAATATGATTGGATTTCACAATAGGATGCCTCCTGAACTGAAGCACACCTGTTCTATGCTGACATACCTTTATAATTATGATGTCTCAATTCCTCTCTACCCCACTACAATGATGTGCTGTATATATATGTATAACCCATGCTAAGCATGAGTTCATCTGGCCTAGATAAATATTTGATCCAAATCAGTCAGCTCCCAGTGGTCAGGGGTTTCACTTTTTTTTGCTTAGTCTGTTCTAATACTTCAAATTTTACTTGTATTTATTATAAGCAACTAGCTCAGATAGCTGGGAATGAATCGTAACAAATGTGATATAACTGGATTTCAAATATATTGCGATCAGTTTGTAATATTGGGGTATGATGCTATTGAGACTCAATGTGATACAGTGTGGGACAAAAAGATTTATATGGCTGTGTAGAACAAGATAAAAACTGATGTTTTTACTTTTTATGTACGTTTTTTCATCGAAATTGCTCTGATTATGTTTTATGTTCAGCAATGAGTCACTGTTTGGGTATTTTGTGTTTTGATGTCTCAACTTTATCCAATTTATGGGTCAAAAGCCTTGTAAACCATAATTGTATGTGGGCTTGGTAATTTTTACTGGCTTACATAGAAAATGTAATTATAATCTTAAAGAAAAGTAAGTGCATGTTTTTTAAAACATTGTTAGAGCGAAGTATTACTTAAAGAGGGGTAGTTATAAGCTATTATATTGAGTCTGTTTGTTTATATCTTTCATTAAATGTCTAAACTTGCATACATATGTGGTTTTTAGCAACATTCCAGTGGGCATGTGGTGTATCAGTGTTTCTACCCACATATTTCACAAAGGTCTTTCCTGGCTAATAATGACTGAATGTTACAATTTTAAGCTAGTTTGGGTTGGTGCTATGTACCAGCAAACTCCTAACCATCCATGCTTTCCCTGTAGGAGCTGTAAATGTGGATTAATTATTGACTATGCCATTGCTGGGGTGCTATACTACTGACCCAGTTAGGAGTCTCTCCTTACACCCGACCAGTGAAATGCTTGTACATTATTTATTATCTATCACAAACACAGTGTAGTGATGAATAATTTCATACCACCTCATCATAGTGCTGGAACTAATATTTTCTAATGAAAATAGTTGTGTTGTTTTATTTTTCTGAGTGATCTTATTGTAGGAAGATATGTACAATCATTATATCAGTAATTAAACATTGTGATACAATAACTTTTCTACTTTATGTTGATGAGAAATTCCTTACCACATTTTTGTAGTGATGACAAAAACGTACATGGACACACAAAAATTCACACCCTCTTGTATTGGACAGTTACACCCTCTTGTTTTGGACAGTTATACCCTCTTGTATTGGACAGTTACACCCTCTTGTATTGGACAGTTACACCCTCTTGTATTGGACAGTTATTCCCTCTTGTATTGGACAGTTACACCCTCTTGTATTGGACAGTTACACCCTCTTGTTTTGGACAGGTATTCCCTCTTGTATTGGACAGTTATTCCCTCTTGTTTTGGATCATATCATCATCTTTGTTAATCACGTTAATAAAAATATTATTAAGCTTACTTTCAACATGTATTAGTCAGTGGATAGAATATGTACATTTCTTTAAAAAAAACTAATTGTTCTACACATGTTTTCCTTTTCATTTGGAAAGAATTAATATGATCCTAATAATTGGTAGGAATTTAGCTTATATAGTGAATACAAAAATCTGAAATCCTTGGTGTTGATTTGAAAGGAGATTGGGAGATTGTATCACTAAACCAAATGACATTCTGATGCTAGCCAGGGAGCAGCCATTGTCAACATTTCCATTCTGATGGACTGTGCAAGTCACTGGATGATCCCTTGGACACAAAATTAAAGCTGACAAATTACTCTTTCATTTGAACCCTAAAATGTAAACAGTCACTACCAGCAATTATACAGACATTCTACACCATATAAAATGTCTATGTCTATTCAAGAAAAAGAAACCGTGAACATATTAAACTGTCAGGATGCTGGTGATAAAGCTATATGTTCACCAGTTTTGTGTGATTTCAGAAATGGATAAGATAAAAATGTGTAGTTTTGATTCATTCCTTGTACAAACTGATACTGTAATTTGTAAACATTAACAGAAAATTGGTAAAGAAAAAGGATTCATGGATACAGAAAGGGAGAGCCAAATTAAAAGTTTTAACATGTTGTTTTTTCTGCTTAACAGAAAATGTGAATTCATTTTTCTTGCCATTATGTATTACCATTGTCAACGTGAGCATTTATAATGTGGATTTTATGCCTTCTTATATTTTTCTAATATTTTTATATGACAGATGTCTGTTTTTAAGATATTCATTTCCTACGATCATTCAGATTAGAAATAAATATGTCACAAATACAGAATAATTCAGCAACAAATAATGGTCATAATAGCAATGTCCAGTTTTTGATGATGGAAGACCCCAATCCTCTATTTGTGGGTAAAACCACCTGCACACCACAGTGCAGCAGAAAACCACCCAGAGTACCTGTCTAATCTCTCTGTGCCCCCATCTATGATGATTCATCAGTAACTGTATGTAAGACTTCAAATGAAAATAAATTGTCTTGTACATATCAAAAGAAGTGTTGTAAGTGGTAAGCTAGTTAGATAACCTTTGTAAAAGGTGACATATCTTTACATATATCTCATACCTAACTTGCTACATGGGGTAGCTCTTAGTCTGTTGATCATATATTTTTGGCTTGGAGACATGGTGAAGGTCCAAATGAGCCGGCTCTCTGCTGGCATCCTGCAGGGCTTCCTGCTAAAAGGTGTATGATCAGGATCTGAAGTACTTGCTACTAATCGCCATACTTCTTGTTAACTTTGTATGGATTTGTAAACAAATTTGTTATGCTTAATAATAAATGTAGCAAGCTAGGGCTTTAAATAACCTATTCTAAATTCTATATGTTGAATAACAGACGTATGCTCAGATTACATGCTGGTTTGAAGAGAATTAGAAGGAAGACCAAGTAGTGTTTATTATGATCCAACATCTCCCAGCAGGATCTGGCTGATCTGGATCTACATTTCTAACCTAAGCCTGATTAGCAAGCAAAGGATTGATGTTGACTTGTCATGTTTTCTGGAAGGGATTTATTTGATGTTTTATAGATTATCTCCAGGTGTAATGTCAGGCACTGTAACAGATGACACAGGTGGTGAGGAGGGGAGGGTCCCTGATCCTTTGTGATTGACAGCTGGATCACTGAACTTTAGTCTTCACGAAGGAGTTTGTTAGTGTTTAGTTTTAACTTTTTTTATGAATGCAGAGGACAATTAATTGTACTTATGATCAAATCTAAAACTACATTTACACATACAAAGTCATGTTATTTAACTACTGTACCTCGTAAGATCAGTTGTAATTTGAAGTCGAGCATGCAACAAATTATTTGCTTGGCAAAAATACAAGTCTTAAAACTTTGCTGGAGTCCCAGCATGCTAGGAATTATTTGCTGTGCAGAAAAACTATTTTTACAATGTTATTTTAACAAACTCTTCCAACCATTGACTTTGTTCAATCGTTGTCTCTTCTTTATTGATAATCCTCCTTTATAACTCTGAGCCTGCCATGTTTGGATAGATCAGGTGTAGGCAGATAGTGTATATCTAGACCAGCCACTTCCTGCTGGTAGCTGTTTGATCAGGACCTGCACTATTTGCTGCAGTCTTTATCAGTTTATATTTTCACCTTTGCATGAAGTGCTTATTAATATATATAGCATGATAAGGAATAAATTGCAATTTAAGCTAGTGACCACAGTTCAATAAATTCCTGTCTTATGTGTCCTCCTAAAGAATGCATTGACTCTCACTTGTAATAGTTTTATGGATTTTTGAATGTCATCCAATTTTCATGTCAATAAGACAACACATGTAACTATATGTGGTATTTTTATGTTTCAACTTTTTGTTTGCATTTCTTTCTTTTTTTTATTTCCACTATGAATTATTTAAATGTTCAAATATAGTTTAGGATAGATTTATATGGGGACCTTTAAATGTCAATTAATTTTCTCTAAAAGAAGTTGTATTTTAAACATTTATTTGATAATGATTATATATCTGACTTTCTTGCTGGCAATTGGACAACTGAGAGTTGTTACAACAGTAGTCAATGGAACCTGGTGTACATTGTTGTCCTGTTACATTTAAATGTCAATATTCAATTTTATTTAGTAAATAAACATCTACATATTATATAAGACTACATATTTCTCGAAATTTGACAGCAGTTAGTGCATATCCTGATTATACAGCTTCCAGGCGAAGCTGGCAAATCTGAAGCATTCTCTAATTGCCTTAGCCTGATCACTTCATTCATATGAGGTCAAGTGCCAAATGACAAGATGTTTCATCATTATGGTAAGCCTTAAACCAGTCTATCACAGTAAAAGCAGCACTACATCTTGTTCCAGTCGAAAGTTGCAGTCTCAGCATTATTGACATATACAATATAGGTTTAGATGTTAAGTTTGATCATCAAACATGATTATTTTGTCTATTTTGATGAAGATGAAAAGTGTGACAGTGGGAATGAATATACCTTATCAACGCCAACACAAACATTATGCCATTTTGCCCTTATGATTTAAGCTCCAATTGAAAAATTAAATTAAAATTCTTAAATAGTTTGTGAAATGAAATTTGAGAAACTACCCACTTTGCAATGTTTGCTGATGTAGCAGGTTCTTGTGAAGTTAATATTGAACTTGCCAGCCATGTTTATACTGATATTAAGACCATGCTTGTTTAAAGCTTACATGATGCTTGCATTTCCACCGTTATGGATGGTGCTATAAGGGAAATAAAATTCTTGTTTGACAATATTTCTGTGTCAACATTAGCGCCTGCAGTGGCGTGAGGGCGAATCAATCTTGTGCATTATGGGAAAATCAATTTGCATATTCAATTATTAAATTTTAAAAAAATCAGAAGTAAATTTTCACTTCTTGGTCAAAATATTGCGAAGTACTTTTTTTATCAGGTAGTTCAAAGGTCTTTTGTCATGCTGACAAAAGCTTCCCTATTCGCTGCACGGTGGGTCGAATAAAGTGTCAACACTACTATTTACTTTACATGAATTGAGATGAAAAACACAATCATCAAGTAAAAATAATGTTTAAAGAAATATTAGCCTTCTGAACTTCATATAAATGTCAATATTTGATCGCAAAAAACATGTGTTATTTATTGTCTGCCTGAAGACAAATAGATGTTTTTTTGCCACATCGGGGTGCCTTAGAGCGAAGGTAGCAATTTTCAGGAGCGAGTATTGTGCATGAGTTAGCGTTCTATTCTTTCTTTTCATTGGCTGATACAGAAGAGTCTCACAGGCACTTGTTGCGCTAGCAGAATCGTATTGTTTGTCACTCGAATGACGTTAACGAAGCGCAGAGAAATAAATGTATAAGAGATTCTGTGTCTGTAAGTTGACATGTTGACTCAGTCTTTACGGTCTCTTACGTGTGATGGAATGTCCCGAATAGTTAGTTCTCAAATGTTAATTATTGTCTGTATGATTCATGGATAGTTCTTTTCTGGGATTTGTGGTTTTTTCTTGATTTAAAACAGGTAAAATGGCTTTACATTTATTTTTAATTTTTTTTAATTACTGCCTTATTAATGTCAGTATCTTGTAACTAGTTTTGTATATCTGATTATCCTTTTGTATTTTATAAACATCCTTTCTACATTTACGTAGATAGCATTATGCATTATTTTTATGGCTATGTTTTTATCTTTGTCTTCCTTTCCTTTTTTAATTTTTTTTGGTATGGTAATGTCATTTTTAGTGTAAATAAGTATTTTTGTTGCAATTTTTAACTTTAAATTTATTGTGCTTTTTCTTTTATTTCTTAAGTGAAATGTTTAACTGCTTCACAATACCAACTGAACAGTTCACATTTGTCACTGCATTTGACATGTTAGTTTAGACTCATCTTTGACACTATGCATGCATTATTATCTTGGTGTCATTTCCATGTGGAGCCTTTCTGATTGGTCATTTCTTTGTCACCATGACAACATAATCAGAACACATACATTTAAAACTTGACTTTATCTAAAATCTAGAAGAAAAATAACAAAATTCACAATCAGACATAGTTTCTGTGAAAGTAATTACACCTTGTGTCCATATATAATGTCCTGAGTGGGACCGGCCCCTTTTGTAAGTCAGCAACTCTAATGTGTGCAGTTCTCTTTAAATGGACCATCTTGATCCACATTTATCATCTCCTTGTCATGGAGCCCATATTACAGTTTGACCACTGGTCAGCCTGGCTGAGTCCATTTCAATGACTTTTGCTTAAATTCTGCTTGGTCATTTAACTCTTAACCTGCTTAGCAGGAATGGGTCAGGCCAGGACAGATAATAGATCCAGCTCAGCCAGCTCCATCTAAGAATTGTATTACTAGGATCTAGTTAGTTTCTAGGTAACATTTGTAATAAGTTTTATGTTATGCTGATAACTAAAGATTTATCTGAGTTATTAAGAACTTTAGGAGGTTATGTGGACCGTCATATGACTGTCAAACTTTAGTTAAAAAATAGACATTTAGGAGCCACTTTCCATTATCAATCTAATTGGAGTAATGTACCTACATTTAGTGTCCAATTGTTAGACAAGTGTGTTTGGATTCAGACATTTGACAAACTGCGATTTGAACTACCAACATTTTGCACATTTACCTGTGCAGCCTGTTACTTTGACAAGGCTGCAGACTGCTACTTCATTAAGCTGTCTTGTCCACCAGACCAAAACATAGATAAGGGAACCAGTCAATTTTTAAACAAATCTTTGATAATTGGCCAAGAAATTATCGGGTAGATGTTGTCGGAGCACCTAGGTCCATCTGAGGGTCATTGTGGCCAAAATGGAGATGACCAGTCACTGAATTACTGAGGGCGAGTCAAAAATGGGCTAACTCACTGTATATATCAAGGAATATAAAGTGTTTTTGTTCTTAGCATAAGCAAATAAACAAGTCCTAGAATATACTGACCAATAATGGATGAAATGAAAAAATGGGCTATCTGGGATAGTGGGTAAATGAGTATACTACAGTTTTGTACTAAATGTAAACAATGAAATGAGGTCATTGAAAAAAAAATTAGTGTGAATGCACACACAAATTTTACACTTTTTATTTTATTCTCGGCAGACGCCCGACTGGGTTCAGATTTCAGATATTAATGTTGAAAATACTGATGGTTATCAACTTAAATGCACATAGAAAAGAAATTTTTTTTTTGCCAGCCAGCTTAATTTGCAGGTTTTATTCAAGTAAGATGTCTGCTGCATCTGACTTTGATTCAGTTACTGATATCTGAGTTGAGGGGAACTTGTCAAGAAATAAGGGGAATGTTTTATGATTGGATAGCTGTTGATGATGTTGATTGGAAAGAAAAAAAAGAAAAGGGAAGAATCTGCAATGAGTCAGTGAGAATGTTTGTCCATGGGTCTGCTTTTTTTTTAGTCAGTTTTCTTTGTTCTTCACCTTTCTCCTGAAATGAATGCAAACTTTGACATTTACCCTTGGGTTACAGTATGGAACAACTTGGTAAACATCTGTTCATATTAGTTGTAGGTTGAGGATTGTAATATTACATTAAGATATTACATGTATGTTGTGTTGATTCTTTCTTTTCTATGGCAGGTTTAGGTATCAATGTTCAAAGTTAAAATTTTCTGTTGGTTTATTTAAAATTATTTGGTGATCACTGTATATATGATTTTAAGCCAATTTAACAGTTGTAAAAACATGCAAATATGATTTATGGTATTGACATTTAAAGTGCCTTATTTAAATAACCATATTTTGTTTTTTTAAATAACCATGTTGATCATTTCTGCACATGGGACATATATGTACAAAATGTGTGTCCTTGTTAACAGAAGCTCTTATTGTCACCTTTTCATGGCTTCATAATTCTGCACTGTAATCTAATTAAATCTGTCACCAGGTGTAATCTAATTAAGTCTTATTAGATGGTTATTTGGGTCACGTATTACTGTCCAATGTGATATAATAGGTCATGGTAACCTGTGAACTGCCCTACCCAGAATCCTTGGCTACAACTACCATTGACTAATTATAACACCTAATTAATTCTAGTCATGGACAGTATTGGAAAGGTTTTCCTGTTTCCAAGCAGAGACTCCTGTGAGGCATAGTACTGGGAAATTCACCATTTCTGATATTATTCACTGTATGCAGGTAGCCTTCATTTATATAATTTATATAAGCAATACTGTTTAAGAAAACCTGTAAAGGGTGTTATTTTAAATTAATTCTCCTCATGGACAGTATTGGAGAAGTTCTCCAGTATTGAAACAGTGGCTTATTGGTACATACATAGCACTTGGAAATTCACCACATTGGAGAGTATGTTTTGTATGCGGGAAGCATCTTCTTTCCTTATATAAGCTTACTTGTCTTGGAAATAATATAATTTAAAAAGCCTTCCCATGGCTAGCACTTGGAATTTTAGTGCATTGGATATTGTATATCATATGCAGGTAGTGACTTGTTTCCATATATAAGTATTATAGGCCATGGAGCTTTATATTTTCCAGACTTATTTTTAAAAGGATGCTCTGTGATTATTACTTGAAATTTCAGTGCACTGGATATTATTACCTACTTACACAGCATATTATTTTTAATATTTTGCAAAATTGCTTGGAAATATAATATAGAGGAAGTCATTTCTGGTGTTTACTTGTAGCTTGCACTTGAAAATATCATTTATCAGTATAATATATACTGTATGAAGACTGTGTCTTGTTTTCAAGTTAGAGCAAAATTTATATAAGCATAGTTTTCAGATTTATTTAACATGTTGTCATATGGGTAGAATTCAGAACTTTCTTGCCATTTTGAAACAGTATTTGTTATTAGTAATAAAGAAACATGAGTGTATATAAAATATGCAGGCAGCACTTTGTTTCCATAAAATATTTTCTTGAAGGATATTTTCCAGACTTATTGTAAGATTACATTTGTGGATAGGCTCAGTTTTGTTCATGATGTGCATTATTCTGTCAACAGGTAATGTATAAAAGTTATTCTGTTACAGGATGTTATTTTTTTATGTTTTTTAAGGTTAATCTTTTCTTTCCTTGTCAGTGTGTTTACTGATTTCTTTGCCATTTCATGTTTCAAATATCAATAATTTGACTGTAAAAGATCTGTATACTAGATTCCTGCACAATTTATGGTAATCCTTTGTCTTGGGGGAAAATTTGAACATAATAAGGCTATAGTTGCCATCTGTATTAAAGTGTTTTGTAAACATTTGAGAAATTACATTTCAGGAGCTGAAGAACAAAAGTAGATTCTTACTCATCCAAAAATGTTAATGTTTATTGAACTCATAGCATTCTAGTATAAATTCTATGTTTAATACAATAATCATGAAAGAATTTAATTAAACTCTTTCATCATTTGACAAATAGCCAGAAATAACTACAGGAAATGGAAGAAATGAAAAACTTCGTAAGATTTATGTTTTAATAAACAGGGCAATTATTAGATACTCAAGTTTGTAGCTAGATCCTTTCAGCTGACATTGTGAAAATATCCACAGAAATTAAGTAGTATTAAGTGTTAGTTTCGGCCATTTTTGAAATTTTGTAAATCTCTGATATCAATAATTACCCATGAGTCTCTACCCAAGATGGAGATTTGTAATCCTGGATACAAATCTAGAAGTTGTGTCTGGTGAGATAAAAGCTTCAACTCAGATAAGTTGTGGGCGCTGAACTTAAGCCCTGAGTTGTCCACAATGCCTAATAAGGGTATGCCACAACTTGAGGGTACTTCTTGTGATCTTTGCTTAGATCTTTAATGGAAGAATATCAATAATAATGAGATGTCTGGTAGGGTAAGTCATATCATTAATCTTTAATTTATCAGGGAGACTTTATAGTGCTGCTTTTACTGCTATAGCGTGTAGTGCTCACTTGAGTTGCTAAGCAAGATAAGAGTTCAGTTACTTATTAATATGATAACAGGTCTCTTATTACCATTCAGCATTGTTATTCTAAAGAAATAGCAAACATTTTTTTTTATAAAAAGGTCATCCTTGATAAATCATTGTACATATATTTCTAATTAAGAAAAACATTTTTACAGTTTTTTTTCCCACTTAAACATATTTTACTTTCATGTAAACAAATATATGCAGGTCATTATTATATTTTGTTATTTTTAGAATTATTCTGCCAATTCTTGTATACACACCATATCACCAAGCTAACAGTAAGTGATAATTGACCAGCAATGACAGATAATCCTTATGTACATAAACACTAATTTGTAGTGATAGATAAACATTGATCCCTCAGACATCATATAGCTTGTTACTGTCTCCATATTGACTCTGGTCCGACCCTCCTAAGACATCTCCACCCTCTTCATATCATTGTTTATATCAGTGCTGCGATATATACAGTTAACTGATTGATTTGTATCACTGTTCCAGAATATTTCAATCTTTCATTTTGAGTTACAAATGTTACTGTTTTTACTTGTGATCGTGTACAAAATTAAATAAATCAATAACTGGAATTAAATCAAAATAGTGAACTTTTAACTCTTTACCTGCCAAGCATGTATTGGTGAGGCTTTGTAAATTGGTGGAGATCTTCACTATCTAATACTAGATTTCTGCATATAATAGTATAGATTATAAACCAATGGAGTTGGCTTGGGGTTCAGTATTGTCTAGAGTTCCCCTTGGTATGCCAGAATTGCCTGTGGTTCTACCTTGGATATCCGTTGTCCCGAAGCTAGTACTTAACTCACTTACAACAGGAAAGCTGTGGCTGTTGGCTGATCATAATTAGTCTACACCTTAACTCTTGGTCTCATGGACACAGGCTGATTAGGCTTTGGCAAATAATATAGTGTCTTTATGATTATAGCTAGGTATGTATTTTTACAGTTGTGAGCAAATAATTTAGAGTCTGATTAAATTATTAGCAATTGTAGCATAAAAGGGTTAACCAAACAAAACATTATGATGGTTGTTGTGACATCAGTCAGAATGTCAATAGTGTTGGTTGGATAGACACTTTCTGAGTTGGTAGTTGAGTCACATGATGTCCATTCAGCCAGTTTGAACAAATTGTCAATCTTGTTACCTGTCAACAGCTACAAGAGAAGCCAGACCTGTGTCTGCCTCACTCTGGTGTAATGTCATGGATGAAATGACAATATTGATGTAACTAGCTGTAGAAAGAATTTACAGCAAAATATTTTTTTTCTCCAAATTATAATTGGCAGTTGATGGACCAATAGCACACTACAGCTCCTAGCTGGAAAGCTACTACTAAACTGGAAATTTACAATTTATCTATGTGTATATTTTAAGTTCATGGGACCAAAGTATATGCCCTGTACATAAAAAGCAACGTGTTATTGTTTTATGAATATTATCTAATTCTGAAAAAATGACAAAAATGCATTTAAACATTGCTTATGGCTTAAGCTTACATCAGCACCCCTAAGATTTCCTTCATCCTTGCCAGGTGGCTCTGAAGCCTGGTCATTGTGATACCAAGGACAATCAGTGGTCAGCCTGTGGTCAGTCAGCAGGCACTATGGTCACATGACCACTATTATTGTCACCTCAGTAACAGCTCTCCTGGTCGTGCCAAGATCACCTCTGATTGCTTGACAATTGAACCCATGGATTAGCCCTCAATAGACTGTTGTCCTGCTAGGGAAAAGGTTATAATGAAATGATGACATAATACTGGTAGAATATTGGTTTAAATGACTTCTTGACATCTGTTGATATTAGCATATTTTTACAATGATTTTCAGACAATTTGGGTCCTTATTTTGTCCAGCTAGTACTGGTTGGGGAAGACCCCCGAGAAATGCCTGAGTATAACCAGCACAGCTCAGTTCAGCTGGAAGACCATTACTAACATGAAGTTGTTTCACAGACTGGCCATGGCAGCCCCTGAAACAGTTTGCCGATGGTCTTTCTTTTTGTGTGCATACGAGGGAGGCTATTTTTGACACTTGTTTGTTATGTTTTTGTAACACTTGCCCCTGTCTCAGCCATCAGCCCTCTGGAGTATCCAGGTCCAGTTGTCAAGTGTCTAACCCATCTTGGGTGACCTTGACCTGTCATTTAAATCATCATTACCCTTAATTAACCTGTCATTACACATTATTGGGTGACAATAAATAACATCATTGGCAAAACAATGAAAATGCCATAAAGAAACAATAACTCTCCAGTCTATGACTTGTGTAAAGTTTTCTTTGTTCATGTTAAAGGTAACAAATGAGACCATTCTTTTAAAGTTCCATATAATAATACAGTGTATCAGTTTTCAGAAAATGATTAAATTGTGTCCTCTTTTAATGGTGGTGTTGTCTTACATAAGACTGCAGCTTTATACTATATGCATGTCTACAAGGCAGTCTACAATTATCTATATGGGCAAATGTGGAAGCAAAACAATTAAATATTTATCCACAACTCACTCGTAATTATAATTAGAAGGAATTGGGCTGTCATTTATATGTCTGAAACTCTCACTTGTGTTTGAGAAGGAGTTAGAAATTGCCACTGAAGTTTCTAATTCCTCCCTGGAAAATGCTGTAGAAATTACTACCTTCTCCCTTCAGCCACCTAAAAATTCAAGACGTGGAAGATTTCTCAGCTTCACACCTTTTCACAAAATATATAGCTTCATTCTTTATTGACTTCATGCCTAATAATGCAGGAAATGGGTCTCCTAAAATATTGAAACAGAAAAAATGCAAACTTGCTGCAAATCTAATTGTGCTGTCATTAGCCATACATACTTTTTGCAATGCATTTCGACAAAGTTTCTGTGACAGAATGCACCATGTGCAGCTGGTAATGTTTGTTTGTTAATGAGAGGCAAGTTTATAGACTTGTTTTCCTAGTGCCAGTTAAAAAAAAATCTTACAAATCCAAAAATGTGTAGTACAGTTATGCCTTTCAAGTTTGCAAGGATAAAAATTGCAATTCATTTGTTGCATTTAAATAGATAAACTTTTATGCAAGCTTTGTAAAAACCTTTATCTAATTATAAGACCTTATTAATTGTAATGTGAAATAATATGTTAGTTTCTGAAAAAAAAAGGTGTTTTCAAAATACATAATTATATATTAGTTCTTAAAAAAATTGACAAAATACTTTTTTTACTATGATCTGTGTATATTTGTTTTACTACTAAGTACCTCTTTCAAGAAGTCATTTAGTGTTAAAGTCATTTCCATTTCAAGAAAGAAAGACAAAATTACTGTCGCGTATCTGATGGGTGCCATTTTTTTTGTTAAAGAAAAAGCAGACTTAGATTCTGGTACTTGTCACTAATTATGCTGAAGCTGAAATGTTTTGTGTCGTTCATGAAAATAGAAAGCATGTTGATGGCCATTGTAGAGAGAGAAGTGTGGAAAAATTAAAGGTTTAGAGTACTTGGTCAGGGGCTGAAGTTGGCAGCATGTATAAATATTTGTGAATGAAGGTGTGAGGGACACTGAGAAACATGCAGGTTGGTCCTTGGGGGTGTCAGATTCACAGTGGGATCACCGTGGGTAGCGCTGAGACCAGAAGCCATCAGTATTCTTCATTTCTTCATCGTAGTCATTCACATTGGCTTGGCTTGTTAGTGCTGACACATGTTTCAAATATCCCATTTTGTGGATGGCCAGAGACTGCTTTGAAAAAATTAATTTTTAAAGTAAACATGAACTGATGTCAGCATGTTTTAGAGGAGGGGAGACCCAGGTGCGAGAGATGCGGACTTGAACAGTAGCTGCAAATGAGAGGCTCAACAGAGAGCAGAGGTCATTCGGGGTCCGTTGGGACAAGCTCACTAGGGGGCGCTTTTTGACATGGGGAAGTCATCCAGTAATGTGACCAAGTGACAAACACCTGAATTGTTGGTCATTTTAGGTGGTGAGAGGTTAAATGAGATTTTAATTTTGCTACTTAGTTTTCAGTAGAAGGCTCCCTCAATACAGTATGGTGTTCGTTTGGATAATTTAGCTAATAATGCCCTATCTGGGTGCCTGCAGGTTGGTCAGGGTAGGCTTGGCTGGTTATGGTTGAAGTGAAGTGAAAAAAGATCTAAAGAGTGTCCCTGTTTGAGAGATTCATTTGCAGGTGATAATTTTCTTTAATCGTTATATTAATAAAATATTTTTCTCTGGGACTGTTGTTTTTGGTCAAAGATTATGTTTCTCTTTAAGAAATATAGAAAATATAACAACAAATGTCTGTTTCTGCCCTTGAGAAGATAAGTATCAGTTCACGATGTTAAATGAAGTTTCAGAAGTGCAAATATTGTATAATGCTTTGCACGTTGATGCACATGTCATTAGATTGACCATGATTGATGATTCATAGTATCCTTTAAAGCAATAACTATTTAGGTGTGAAAACAGTTCATCATTATTCTTTAGTCATTTTTAATCAAAGGATTATAAATGTTAATTATCATAAATGTAAATATTTAATCAGTAATTGAGAAATTTGACAATTTAAGGTTCCCAAACCCCTGTGTGGGTTAAACTATTGTATCATGTCAAGATATCTCCCTGCAGTAAATAGACTGAATAGACTGGATGTATAGAGATGATGACTGTTTGTAAACATTAAATTATGACACATTATGGAAAGGGAAGGTATTAACCAGCGGTATTCAATATTTTTGCACTCCCGTGCATTTTCAGCACCCTTACACAGCTTATGAATAGTTTCAGCTTCTGAAATCCAAGGTTCTAATTTTAGTTCCAATGTGTTTAATTCAATCTCTGACATTCACATGCTTTCTACACTCCTTACATGGTTTGGATGGGATTATGGCCACGTGGTTAAGGCATATCTGAATGGCAGTCCATGGTTTGGTTCTGACCCGTTTTATTTTATATTTTTTCATTCCATTGTCTTTCTATTCTGCTGTACATGGAGGTGTCATTGAACATGTCAGTTATATAGAGGAACATGGATTTAAGTCTGCATGCTTTTTAGGTGTATTTTTTTTCTATCTTAAAAACTAGAAATATTTATTTTAAAGCCATTGAGAAAGTGTATATCAGTGGGAGGCTCAAACCAGTATCTCTGCTTCTTGTCCTTATTTGTACCATCTGAGCTTACCACATATGGTGCACATTTTATTCATATTCTCAGCAAAAATATACAGAATTATCATATATACAACCCTTTTGACTATTTTCCCACAGAAATAGTATATATATAATTAGTTACTGAACCTTGAACCAATTTGTAAAACTGCCATTAATCTGTTTGACATGTTCATGACTATTTTATCTACAGTTATGTCCAGATTCCTTACCCCTCCTTTCATTTCCAGTGTGATAAAACCTTTCACCAAGTCTGATATATTCTGATATACTCTTAATACATTGTGTACCTAATGTCACAGTTGACAAACATTACCTCAAACTTTATGTAGCGGGTACGAAATGCTAACAAGGCCCAAGTGGCCAGTGGTCAGATAACAGCACGAGAGTTGGCTCGATTGATCACTCTGGCAGACATAACTGTGTCACAGCGACTTGATGAAGTGGCGAGTAATTGATACTAATTGTATAATCCACTAGTGACTACTAGCCATCGCTATCACCCATTTGTCAACTGTCAAATTGAACCCCCTCTGATTACAGTCTATGCTAAGACTGATTCCCTATTTGGATAAATATTTGCCTTCCTACCAATTTACTAACTGCTACTTACTTGCTTAATCCTAGGGAAAGTTTTATTAATAAGTTCATATCCAGGCAGAAACTGAGAAGATACATATATTTACCTGTAACCTACCAATTAACTAACTCTACTCTTACTTAGTCCCTGAGTGACAATTTTTATTAATAAGTTCCTATCCAGGTAGAATCAAAGAAGTTACATATGCATGCATATATACATACCTACCAATTGACTTACTGTCGCTTTTGTATTTACTTAACCCATTCATTCATAGTTCATATCTTTAATTTTGAAAATTCACTTGACTTTGTTGTTTTTCTTTAAAAGAGATAAAAGGATTTAAATAAATGTATGTCAAACTTGTAATAATAGATTTAAGGCTGAACCAGTCTACACATAAGCCCTTCGTCATGCAGATTCTGCTAATGATTGTGAATGGTTTGTAAATACGTAAAATGGAGTATACATGCAGGAATGGGTTAATTCCAAGGAAAAGTTTTATTAAAAAGTTCAAACCAAGGCAAACGTTTACTCACTAGGCAGATACATATATTTACATTCCAACCTATTTACTTGCTATAGCTTGTTTCCTGCTTACTCCTGGTACTGTTTTATAATTATGTCATTACCAAGGTAGAAATGGTTCAAGTTACTGACATATCTAGACATATCCAGAATGATTTCATGGTTTTGCTAACAATGGATCTATCAAGCTACCCTTTTGCTAAGTTTGTTTGTTTATCGTCCCACCAACAGTATTTCAGTTATCTGGAGACGGTGTCCACTTGAAGCAGATATAGTGCTGCCTTCACTGTGTCTTGCATGCTGTAAAAACCTGGCCTGATACCACACCCAGTCACATTATTCTGACACTGGGCCAACCAGTTGTGGAACTGCCCTTAGATTTGCTTGAGAGTTAGCAAGGGAGCTATACCACTACCATTTTTATGACTTTGATATGTCGTGGCCCGGGATCGAACCATACCTGGAGCCGACGCTCAACCGATTGCACTACCAGGTCTGGTTTTTTGCTTATTCTTAGGGAGAGGTTCATATGTTCCTTGGTATAGTAAGAAATACATGTACATAGATAAACATATCAAGGAAGAGTCCCAATTTAGTAAATATTTACCCACTTATCTACCTACTCACTTACTTGTGGGTGGAGAAATTCATTAACAAGTCTCTATCATATAGAAAGTTTAATACCTTGAATATGACATGTAGATACTGGTTTAGGTGAAAAGGTTAATTAAATTTTTTCATGGCATGTGTAATATCATTGGAGAAGACTTTGAAAATGGATGGTTATACATGATCTTGGAAGTATTTTAAGTAATACCACAAATGCAATTTTTCGCAGCTTTATTTTGTGTATCTATCATGTAATTATATGAAGTCTATAAAATTTTAATAATTTCATACTATAATCTTCTTATGATAAATCATATATTTATGTTAAAATAATGTATTTTCACACGATTGCAATCAATTTGTTTATTTAATCATTTAGTCTAACAAAATATGTTTTGAAGCAAATACACATGATTGCATTCAAATGCCTACAAATTATTTTATTTATCAAATGATGTTTCATTTTTGTAATTGTGTATGCCATAATACAGGTATACAGAACCCACACAACCCTTAATGATGGGTTATTTGCTAGGCAAATAAATGTCATGTCTTTTCTTTTCAACCTGCCCACTGCCAGCATTACAATGTTACATTTCAATTTACCTTTTGTGCAACTTTACCTGTTCTGATTGGTTATGGATTATTGATATATTGGTTTACCCCTTCACTTGACAACTGATTAGTACCTTTTACTCATTCTTATGTCTTTACTTACAACTACATGTAAATGTAACAAGACACATTGCCAGAGACTGGGCCGCCAATAGTCCAGGTTCTGGAATCTAGCTGATCTGGATATGCACTGTCTGCCCTGATCTGACTATGCTGTCCTAGTTAGGTTCAGGCATGACAACAATGCAAGAATATCTATACAAACTAATTTGCCTATGGAGAGGATAAAAGAAGGTCAAAAAACAAAATTACCAGGTGAAATAGGCAGCTCAGTGTGTGGAAGTGACTCACCCTGGGGGACCTTTCAGTGGCTACAAACTGGCGGCAACTCTTCATTAGGTGTCCCAAGGTTCATTAGGACAGACCCCCACCATCCACATGGTAGACGAAATGTGGCACCTTTGGGAAACTGGCAAAAAATGTTGTATAAAACCTTTACTTTATAGATATAAATTTACATTAATTTTAATGCTTAACATGTTAAACATGAATTGATCAGGCTTAGGCAAATAGGTTGGATCCAGATCTGCTCTATTTGCACTAGAGTTGTTAGCAATATGTCTTATAACCATTGAATAAAGATTAAATAAATTAGATTTTGTATTGCTTGAAAATAAATGTACCTATTGTTGGAATAAAAGAAAACATGCTTGTTGTTGTGGCAGTTTGGGTTTATAATTAGCAAGTGGATCTAAGTTGGTCTTCATGAGTTTAGTAACTCTTAAAAACTGAGTGCACTTCACCATTTTGTTTTAAATAATGAATTGTCTGTTTGTTTGTGCTTTATCTTTTTCTAATGTTTAAACAGACATTTTGGTTGTTTTTTTTTATACATGTACGAAATATTATTTCATGATTTAATTTAGGATTCCAAAAGTTCTGAAATCTGTCTAAAGTTAAAAAAATTAAAAAGGAACAGAATTTTTTTTATTGTACTACAAAAACAATATGTGCTTGGGAGTAATAGATTAGGTCTGCAGTGAAAGCTTGAGCAAGCGCAATACAATTAAACATCTGTCCACTTAAGATAAAAAAAAGCCGAATAAATGTCTCCGTGTTGCTAATATTTATGATTCATGTGACATGTTGTGCGTGTTATTGAAAGTGTCCTATTGAAAGATGAGTCTACATTTCGGTGACAAACAACGTTTTAAATGACCGCCAGCCCGTGGGTATGACAATTTAGCATTGGAGGTGTTGTTTGTCGCCGATATGGTTGCCAGCGACTTCCTTGGTTGTCAAGGCCATCTTTGGTTGTGGCAGGCTACTGTAACAAAATTTATTCAAGCAACGTTAAAGATACTGTTTCAAGTTGACATGTTGTCAGAAATGAAAGTTGTGTTTGAAAATACTTTAAATCTCAATTGGGGGGCTATTGATATATTTTGAGGTAGTCTTCTATAAAGACAACTGAAAGTGTCCTTTGTATACTATTGGTCATGGATTCTTTTGCAAAAGCATTTTATGAATTATTGTATTTGTTGAAATTTTGATTAGTATTTTGAATTTGATGTTAGCACAATAAGTTATGTAAATTTAAAAACAAGACAATAAAACAATATAATACATTTCAGAAACTTTCTTTTGCACCCACCATTTGTATTCTTAATACATTTTGTTTAACATAATTTTACTACCGGTAACTTTTCAAATGTCAAATCTTTTACTATTGGGTGCACCTTCCTTTAAATATTTCGATGACACTCGTCCATTCCTAAGCAGGCTGGCCTTCACCTGGATAGATAGGAATGTCGGGTTTACTCTCTCTATGGATGACTCTAGATATCGAAACCTATCTCGACCCTATCTGCCAAGACAACTTTCATCCTTAAGGCAACTTTTCATGCTGAAAGTCCCATTGCCAGATTGTTTTCATTCTTACACCGCTGAACAAGAATTGTTCACACCTAGGCAAAAAGTATAGATCTAGACCAACTATATATAGCTCCCATATGACTACACTTTCTCACCAAAAAGTCTCTTGCAATATATCTCATTACTGGTTATTGTTACAGAATATGTGAGAATCAAAACGGGTTATTAATAATAAGAATCAGAATAAGGGATCAAGCAACCGAAAGTTTATAATATAGATATTTGAGAGACACAGCCACCAAGGAGAAAGTTTCATGACTAGATAGGCCTAATTGCGATTTATCTGCTAAGGGATTATGGGTAGATCTCTTGTAATGGTAGAAGCATAGTAACTATTATAGAAGTGGGCTTGGAGCCTTTAGTGGATCCACTATGATTGGATTGCAATTAAATTAATAATTCTATCTTTCTGAGTGATATTGATATGTATAATCTAATGGAGAATTTTTGTTGAACGGCATCATTTTAGTAGGTGCTACATCTCAGAATGTGGGGGAAGTATTAGGCTTGAGACTAAATTTGTTACAACATGAAAACACTGATTGATAGATGGGGCATTTGAATTTAAACTTATATATATATACACAGAAGTACACAAAAAAAAAATTTGCTAAAAGAAATAATTCAGTTCAAATAAATTTAAAAACTTAACATTGCGAAATTTGAAAGTTATGCCGATAAAATGATAAATACAATCAAAATATGTAAATTAAACGATTATCTACCTATATAAATAAAATGATTTTGTACCATATATTTCGGGTGTCTCTTTTCCTCCTGGGTTCAATATCATTTGTATAGTTTATGAGCAATAGAAAGGTTACTAGGGAAGTTGAGATGACCATTTTTGTAACTGACCACCGTTGGTTTATTAGTCTTCAGTGACAAGTCAATTTGGATCCTATTACAAGATTCCGGGTGGGAAGGGGGGAAAATGCTCAGAGGACAATTACCAGAACTATTTTATTGTAACTTGAGTCACAGTTAAAACAAGTGGGCTAGGACTGGTCTCATTGACATGGTCACCCTTTGCTTGGAATCTGGACATGGACCCTTGGCTCTCATGTTTCCATTGTAACACAGTAGGTACCCAGGTGTGGCATTTTCATGGGGGTTTTAAATTTAAGAAATTTTAAAGTTATAAAAGTATTTAAGATTTCTTAAGTATCTTGTAAAAATGTTAAGATGGCTAGGATGTTTGTCTTGACACTTTAATTAAGAACTGTTGTGATTTGTGTCTTGAATATATGATGGGGATTTATGGTTTAAAATCAGGGTAATTGTAGATTAGGACATTAACAGTTGTGTTGTCCTCTTCTAACAACCTAGTTTTGTCTTGTACTTTTAACCAGTATAACATTGATTACATAAACTACACTGTTGAATATAAATGTGAACTTAACTGTTTTCAGAACAGATTAAGGAATCTGAAATTCACACGGAAATTATTCCAGGCTCTTGTATGTGCAGAAACAACTATCAGTGAAGTAGAGGACACAGATTGCTTGCTCAGATCTTGAAATCTTTGAAAAACTTTTTGGATTATAATGAAGTAACCCCACAGATTTATCCGAAAGTTCAACAGATCAGTGTCATGCTGTGGATTGATCCTCCCGATGGATCTGTAGAGAGATAGTGTCATCAACAAGGGGCTTGAGGGGGCTAGATCAGGGGCTGCACCAGTTGTATGTTAGGAGGCTAGGGGTATTATAGGGGTATTATAAGGAATGGGAAGGAGCCAGTTCTTGTTGAGGTTAGGGATTATTGCTAGGGGGCGCTGGAGATTGGGGGATGAATAGAATATGGTGAGGACTGTTTATAGGGGAAGTGGATTAAGATTGTTGATAATTTGATTAAGAAATGTAGGAAATCTCAGATGAGATAATGGAAATAGGATTATTATTGAAAATGCTCAAATTGGTCATGTGTCAGATTTGTATGATAAAATTAGGTGGGAAAAACTGCAGAAATAGAAATGAGAGGAGTAGACAAATATAAAGAGTTTATACACAAATTTACTGTTAATACTTTTGATCATATTGATAATTTACTCTTGTTCAGATTTTTAGTGTCAAATATACAGACACTAATGAAATTAAATTGGTATTACTTGCTATTGTTTCATTTCTAGTCCTAGCTTATTCTTGTTTATCCATTTAAAATTCGAATTTATCACTGTGCTGATAAATGCAAGTTTGTTGCAAATACAATTATGAAATTCATAAAACAATTTTGTTTTGTTAACCTTTCTACTAATTTAACTAAAGAAATTGTGGGTAACAGCGACCATCTATTGTTTTACTCGTCAAAATGCTTATTTTATTGTTCTATGTATATATTGTGCTGTGATGCCTTTTTTTAAAATAGACTTGTTGCTTATACCAAAGAAAATAATAATTAAATTGGTTAAAACCACAGATTTGCTAAGAGCATTATAAGTGCTGTACATCTACACAGGTGTTGATTGCTTTCTTTTCTTGTTGATTTGTTTGCTTTTACTGTTTGGCTTGGCATATGCCAACATATAATTCTGAGTGTGATTTAAGGAAAACAAGATATTGGATTAGGCGTTAAGTTGCACTTACAGTTAATTGTATCATTATTGAGAAAGATTGGTGTAATATATGTTATGATTGGTGTAGAATGTGTTGTGATGTTAATATGGACTTTCTAGCAACACCATTACTGACACCAGTTAATTGTTTGGCCTGTCACTTATCACAGCAAGTTTTATCTTGTGTGTAGAAACATGGTCTGTATCTCTACAATGGTATTGTTGTCAAAGATATGATGAAAATGCATTTCATAAATTATATTCTTCATCTTCAAAGAATATAGTATAATTGTATGTATATGTAGAGAAAAATGTAAATAGCATTTTAAATAAAGATGTACATTAAATCCATTCTGTTTTACAATAAACAATGTAAAATATTTTTTATCCAAATAAAATAAAAAATGTGAAATTTCATGCATCTTCATGCATTGTTATACATACATCTAAACCATAATTAAACATTGCAAAATACCTTTGGTGTGTGTGGGTTTTTTTTTCACCTTTTTTATGGAATCTGTGTTGTTAAAAAAGTTGTTTAACAGAATATAGTGATATATTAGGCAGTGCATTGTACAGTTTGTAAAGAATACATAGATAACTAAGATACTTAGAATATGAATAACATGAATACTAGTTTACAACCAAAATATTATTCAGCTTTAAACTTGTCAGACAATACAATTACATTTTTATCTAAATTGTAAAGATGCCACACACTTAACACCCTTCTTAATCTAAGCTAATCTAAACTTGTATCAATTCACACCCACTATTATTTGCCAAATTTTTCTTTAGATTGCATCTTTAAATTAAACAATTTGGGCTTCCAAATTCTATTTATAGATTTCAAGCCATGATTAGATTACAATCATGCTGCTAATTGGATGGTTAATTGGCAAGTCTTGAACATTTAGAGCTGAATCAGCTGTCAATCAAATAAAAAGTGTGACTTGTGTTGAAGTGTGATATGTGTTTAAGTCACACTTATACAATCAAATGTTTGGAGTGATGCATTTCAGTTTTGTGTAACATTTTCATGTAATATAATGGATAATTAAACAGAATCTTCAATCAGTTCATTGCCATTGAAGGTAATGTTAAAAAATTATTTCATACCAAATTTTTGGTTGAGTTTTCATTTTTAGGCTTCATACATGTAATGTTAGTGCAATGTCCATAAAGAATCCAGATTGATATGTCAGATGAGCAATATTTAATTTATTTGTTGCTGTTTAGTTTTTAGGCCATTTGTTTAAGTTTGTTTATACAAACACAAAAGCTTAGTTCATGTCAGGTTTCGTATAAGTCTTAAGATTAAGCCTGCATTGTAATGTTCTAAGCAATACTGTATACAAAATTTAGTTTGAAATTTGAATTAATATTTAAATGATGTTCTTGATTAAACTTTTGAGAAATGGCAACAACAGCAAATATAAAAATCTAAATTTAGAACCAGAATTTACACCATACAGTTCTCAATTTGCAATTCACGTTGACCTAGTCAAAAAAGCTATCAAGGAACCGTTACAAGTGTTTCATATTTTATTTGTTACATTGATTAGTCTGTTTGCTCGAGCCATTGATTGTAGTCAGGTAAAAGAGAAAGTTGTTTAGGAAGGTACCATAGGAGTCAGGTGGGCAGACAGTGTGGGGGCATCGCTGGGGTCGTACAATCAATAAAGTTACCTCTCTCTTACAGAAGTCAAAGATTATTGTAAATAGAAATTTACAATAATATATTTGGCCATTTTCACTCAGAATATTTGTGGTTTGGGGTTGTTTTTATTGAACATAATATTTTTCTTAGTTTCTGTACAAGTTTGTTGGGTTTGTCCCTTAAACGTGTTTAAGATATACTGAGACACTGTACATTTGCATTTCATGTATATAGTGACCTTTGTATGGGGTTGACCTTTCATGGATCAGCATACAAATGAGTTAATATCAGTATTTATTTTATTTTTTAATGTTGATTGTGCTATTTTTCAATTAAATATCTTTTTACTTTAAATATCATTTTAATTTACAGTTCGAAACTAATTAGGAATATTCTAGACCTTTTCAAACAAAATCTAGATGAAATATATTTTCTTTAAATAAAAAAAAGTCCCAATGACCAGTTTTCTTTAATAAATCTTTAACAATAACACTGCTCTATTCCATTAAAGGCCCTGTTTTGTATTATTTATGTGACAACAGATCAGTTCTGTCCATACACAGCCTTATGTCATTCTCCCCTGTGCTAATATATGTTGACACAACATCTTATCCCTTGTACAGTGAAAGAGAGCTGCGTTCAGCCAGAATAAAGTGGGGTGGGGGGAGAATAGGGTAGCTGTGTCACAGAAATCACTTAAAATCCCTGCTGCTTCAATATCTGGTCCTAATTACTTGTGTACACAAGCCTATGGCCAGTACAGCAGTCTGATTGGCTGCTGGTATAATGCTGCATTCTGATTGGCTGGATTTGCTGTCAGTCTGTCTGGGGATGACCAGTAGTACACCTGTATAAGCTCATTACTGGTGAACAGACTAGGAAAGGTAGGCGAGGCTATAGTATTTAATGTGGTCAGTTTTTGGACATTAATAAGAGCTACAGGGTATGTTTGTGGTACCCCAGGAAAAATATTTTATCTTGATGTACTGGGGGTTTTCGACTCTACAACTTTCACTGGTTTTTGTAAAATTTGTGGAATATATCAACCAGTGATGCTTTGTCCTTTCTTCAAATAAGGGCTTCCGTATTTTATTTTGTGTTTTCAACTTGTTGTGTTTATTGGATTTATTGGAAGGCAGAAACATCATCGGTAGGATTCTATCTTGTTTAAGAAATAATTTACTGGTGAAATTAGTGTCCGTGGTTTATTGTAAAGTTTTGAGGAGGCATTTTCTGCAATTTTATGTTACATTTTTTTTTAGCCATAAATTATTTTTAGATATGGCTGTATAAAAAATATTCTTTTGCAATCAGCTTGTTTAAACTATATTATTTATCATTTATTTAGCTTGTTCACTAAGTTAATTTATCTGCAACTTGCAATGCATAAAGATCTAAATGTTTATATGAAAAGCTACAACATAAAAATGCTCACACTATTTTGGTCCATTCATACTTAGTTATGTTTTTTAAATGGCCTATTTTTTCAAACAACATTGAAATTATGATATAATAATAATAATAATAATAATAATTAAAATAATAGTAATAATAGTCACTTATAATGGCCAACAAATTATCAACCATAATAATGAAATGCAATTACAAGCTGTGTAATAAATGTGCGAAGTTTTGCTCAGAGATGTTAAATAAAATTAAATTAAATGACATTTTACCATACTGTTCATCACCTTTATTTTTCTTATTAATTTATGTATATTTATTGCATGTTTACACATTGGATTGTAATAACACTACATATGGAAGTTCACCATGTTACAAAACTGTTCATTAGTTTAGATAATAACATCATTGAATGAGGTATTTATATTTATAGTGAAACATTGTATCACATTTTTATCCACATAATTTAATTGTTATTTTAATATCATAATTTCAATTGTTGTTTTAATAATAACATTTATATTGATTATGACAAAAATGAGATGTGCTGTACATGGTAAAATAAGAAAACATTTTAACATAAAGAATGTGCTAATTTAAAATTAAAAGTTTAAATATTTATTTAAGATATTTTTAATATAAATATTTAAGATAGTTGTTTGCATGTGGACCCAGTGGTATGTGGTGATTCAGTGTGTCCACATATCTGTATATAGAGATATATCAGTATACTGTAGGAGTGTGACAATATGATGGAGGGTTGCCTAATTGAGCCATACTCTCAACCTGCTACCTGTAATTAATCAGGCTTAGACAAATAGTGTTGATCCAGTTCAGCAGAGAGCTGTCTGATCACCATCTGCACTACTTGCTGCTTAGTCACTAACATTGTAACTTGTAACAATTACAGTCAATAGCAAATAGCATCAGAAATTGTTTAACCTAAAACTAAATATAGCACAATAAGGATAAATATACTGACCTGTGTCAATATCATCGATGATACATTGACATAAACACCTGTCAGTCATTCCATCAACATTGGAGAATGACAGATGGAATAGAGGGAGGGAAGATTGGAAAGTTATATAAGAAAGAGAAGAGAGGAAAGATGGAACAAAGAAAGAAAGAGTTTGAATTTAGAATTAAGATTTATTAAGCTGTATTTATACAGACAATAAGTAAAAATGTTTGTCATATTTATTTCGTCAGTTTGGAAGCTATCAAGAATATCATAGAAAGGGAAAAAACGAAAAAAATTGTAATGTAACAGTTGATAGTTATTGCAAATAGGTGAATTTAGACTAAAGGTTATGTTTAATGATGTAAATGGATATTTATTTTCCCAGTACTAATGACAAAATACTACCTAGATGTCCTGTTGTTAGAATATTTGCAATAAAAACTTCCTTAAATTAATCAAAATGTTGTCATAAATTTGGTATAATTTTATATTTCTGTAATATGCTGATATTTTTATATGTATACTTATAGAGTTCTTACTTGTCTACTTTCAGATCCTGCTTCCTGTTTATATAGATGTGCCTGAACTCAACAAATGATAAGGAAGGATAACTGCAAGACTTTAGATATTAACCAGTGACAAACATTTCGGTTCCATCACCAAAGACAAACCAGTGTATTCATCAATAGTTTTTCGAGCTAACTGTCTGTGAATCACCACACTACATCAAACCATTTTTCCGCTCAACAAATGACTTCATTATTGTGACTCGTGATTTGGTTTTCACAACCAAACAAATCTATCCAAGATGGCTTCTAGAGGTGGATATTTGTGTTTACATCTTTCAGTGCTTCTTTCAATCATTGTGACTATCCACTCCCAGGAGATTAAGCAGCAGTATTCAGTGAGAGAGGAACAAGACATCTATACATTTGTTGGCAATGTTGCCAAGGACAGTTTACTGTATGGCAATGTTTCGACGGACGTTTTCCAGCGAATGAAGTTCCTCATTTTGACTCAAGGCAACCAGTATGCTTCCATGTTTTCGATCGAAGAGACCACCAGTACACTGAGAACAGCGCAGATTCTTGATCGTGAGAGCGTGTGTCCTGATGAGCCGGTTTGTGAACTCAGCTTCAGTGTGGCTGTGTACCTCCTGGACAAAGATACAGCTGTACCTGATCTGTACAGAATCATCAAGATCATTGTCAACTTGCAGGACATCAATGATAACGCTCCTGCTTTTCCAAACAAAGAAGTAAACATTCCAATTTCTGAGAACTCCCCTGTAAATGCAGAGTATTTTACCAATGGAGCTGTTGATCTTGACACAGGGGCAAATAACTCTGTTCAGAATTACAGAATGGAACCAGCCAATGAAACATTTGGACTCAAAGTGCTGAAGAATCCAGATGGTTCATCAGATCTTAACATAGTTGTCAACCATCCACTGGACAGAGAAACACGTGGCTCATATCAGCTGGTCATCTTCGCTGAAGATGGAGGATTTCCTCGTAGAACAGGCTCAGTCAAAGTTAACATTACTATCACTGACCAAAATGACAATGCTCCTATCTTCTCAGAACCACTGTATAATGTTACAATTGAAGAAAACACCCCACTCAACTCTACTATTGTAATCATCACTGCTACAGATTCTGATGCAGGCCAGAATGGGGAAATCTCTTACCGATTCAGCACCAGAACATCTCCAAAAATCCTCGAAGTTTTCAAAATTAAAAATACAACAGGGGAGATAACTTCAAAGGACATACTTGATTTTGAGGACAGACAGAACTGGACATTCAAGATTGAGGCCCTTGATCATGGCTCCCCACCTAAAGTGTCCAGTGTTGATGTTATTATCAACATTGCTGATACCAATGATAACTACCCGCAGATAAATATAAATCTCCCACCAGGTGGCACCAAGATCTCCGAGGCAGCTGATACTGGTAGTTTTGTGGCACATGTAGCAGTGTTTGACAGGGATGCTGTAAACAATGAAATACAGTGCAGTATATCCGGTGATGATTTCCGCTTGGAAGATTTCAAAATTGCCAACAATTATAAAGTTGTTTTGAACAAGCCTCTAGATCATGAAGTTCGAAACAGTTATGAGGTAACAATTCACTGCCAGGATGGTGGAGCCCCACCAAAATCAAACTCAACTACTTTCCCTGTGACAGTTGAAGACATTAATGATAATTTTCCTGAATTTACATCTGAGATTTATAATGTGACCTTGTTGGAAGAGACCTCACACCTCATTATCACCCAGGTCACTGCGACTGATAAGGACAGTGGAAATAATGGTAAAATCACCTATGGTCTTCACCCAGATGATATGGATAGATTTACTGTTAATTATCTAAATGGGTTGATTACCTCTAACACCAGGTTCGATCGTGAAGAGGCTCCCGAAGTTTATATCCGCGTTATGGCATGGGATGCAGGAGAGGTTCCTCTTACCTCCACAGCAACCGTTGTCATCTATCTCACAGACCTTAATGACAATGCTCCAATATTTCCATCAAATCCTGTTGAAATTTTCTTCAATGAAGAAGTTGATGTGGCTCAAACTGCCAGTCTGGGAGTTAGAGACCCCGACTTTGGACTCAATGGCCAATTTGTGCTCACATTTCCATCCAATGACTATTTGTCAGAATATTTTTCATTCAGTCCTGAAACCGGGGAGATCAAGACTCGACGGGCAATAGATAGGGAGGAAGTAACCTTCTTCAAGTTTGAGGTAACTGCGGTAGATAAAGGCACCCCTAGGAGGACCAGCTCAGCTGAGGTGATCATCCATATCAAGGACAGCAACGATAACATTCCAGCGATTAGGTACCCCCACAATGGCAACAAGACCAGGACCATCTCCGTATCAGCTCCTGTAGGATATCTGATAGCAACTGTGCTGGCCACAGATAGGGATGAAGGGGTGAATGCACAATTGTTGTACTTTATCGAAGATGGCGACTTAAGAAACCTATTTAAGATGGACGTAAACACCGGTCGACTCAGTGTTGCGCGGGAGATGGGAGATCTAGACGCAGATGAGTATAATCTAGAAATTGCTGTCAGAGACAACGGAAAAGAGCAGAGAACTTCATATGCTACTCTTCAGGTCATTGTGCAGCCTTTGAATGAAACTGTCGCAGCTATGGCTGAAGAAAACCGTCAAAATATTTTAATTGTGGTGGTGATCGTTGTTGTCACTGTTGTACTGTCTATTACAATCATTGCAACAATTTTCATTATTCGTCACATCGACAGAAGAAACAGGCCAGTGACTCCTCCAAAAATGATGGAAAATCGTTTTTATGAAACTGCCAAGGCCGATGAAAGTATGTCCGCCTCCTCCAATGTTTCCAAGGACTCTGACACTGAACTGTTAAAGAAGCGTGCCAAAAAGGAAGTGAGTTTCTCCATTGATGACGAATCCTGTGATCCTGTGAACAACTCCACTCTCACCAATGTTACGTCATTCACGACCATGAAGACTCTGCCATCATACATGTCTATGGACTATAAGGGAGATGTAAGTGAAAGCATTTATCTTCTTTGTTATTGCTTAAATTATAAGAAAGTGGATAACTTGGTTCTTTAATCTCTTATCAATAGTGTTTTAGGCATTTTCTTGCCGATCTGGGCTTTAAACATATTGTTTCAGGGTTAGCCCTTGGATGGGTTATATATATTTTAACTCCCATATATGTAATGAACAAAATAAAAAAAAATCCTGTTCAACCTATTCATGGAGAGGACTGCTCAATAGTCTTTTTTATTATACTTATATGTTAGGTCATAATCCTGCCAAAATCTTAACAATTGTCTTAACCCCCTACTAAAAGATAATAGAAAGCATCAAAATACAAGCAGCTGCTGGATGCTTCAAAACACTGTGTAGGTCTTGTATTCTTAGTCACTTAGGTCAAAGAATGTCAAGTACAGACTGTAAGTATACAAATGTATGTCTTGACAAAATGAAGAGGGCTCTTCAAAAATCCAAACCACTGTTATGTCCCTAGACCCCAGTCCTCATGCTTCCCCTCTTCTCCGCCATGCAATCAACAACCTGGGACAATATTTGGTTAAGACTTTAGGATGTAAGGAGCCAAGCTTACTATAGAAAATCTGTAACATTGTCCCCTGCAGGTATTTAAGATGGCACGAACCATTGGCCAAGTGACTCTTAGGTAATTAAAACATTTGTATCTCCTTTCATCAGAGAGTTAAGTTAATCTTTCTCCACCCACTTGAACAGGTATGGACACAGGAAATACATTAGATACAATGAGGTAAATCCAAGTGTTTGTTTAAGTATTTTGTCAGTAATGGAACATATCAAACTTTTCCTTCAGTCTTTTGGCTCTATGTAATTTTCTAAGACATTAAAACAATATTTTACCTATATTGTTTAAGAACTCAGCATTAACAAAAATCAGGGCTTGTGCCATGACTTGCATTTCTATTTGTATTTTGGGTTTTATGGACTTGCATTTATGTGCAGCCAATGAAAAGTGCCCCTAACAGTTTTGTAAGAATATTTGTATTAAAATTTAAGTCAAACATTTTACAATTTATCTATATCAACAACTGGTCCACAAAGTTTAACAATGTATTTGATAAGTTATTAAGTGAAGACTTTTCATAGGCTTGCAAATAACTTATGCATAATTGTTTTTCCCAAAAAGTGTTGGATGGTATACTTTATGGTACTGTAACTAATTAATGTAGTTTTATAATAAGTATGATTTTAATAACATTTAATAATTAATTATTAATAACGAGGAATAATGTTTATTAAATAGTATGATAACTCTAGTAGACTATTAAATAGTAAAATGCATAATGTTAATTAGATATTACTCTTTCTTGACAAATGAATGTAAACAAAAGACAGTGTGGGTATCATCCGATCAGATGTTGGCTGATGATTAAGATGTCATTGTAAATTTACAAGGGAGTAGATTGTCAACATGATGTCAACATCAAAGGCTGGGATTGCTTTGCCTGCAGCACTTTTGTCTTTCTACACCTTTTTATCTCATTTCCTTAAAGGACTCCTTTTTTTCTATGTAGGACCTTTTAGTGATAAAAACAATTAAAAAAGTCAATTGTATCATGTCTCAAATATTTTTAAACATGTTTTTATGATAATAGAGATGAAGGGACTTGTTACTCAGTCAGTAGTTAATTTGTTTTTAAAATATCTGTTATGAATATCCAATGTTCTTGTCCTTAAACTTGCCTTTGAATACAGACATTTTTTAATTATTTCCATGGTTTCTATGTAGACAATAAATGAGTATTGATTACGAAACACTAGAAGTTTGTTTGGCCACAGGAAGTCAAATAGCATATACTAATTAATTCAGTATAGAAGAGCTGTAGGTCTTTAAGTTAACTGAAAGTTCAGATTTTACTGATCTTTGTTGATGATCAACCTATTGTAACAGTGGAGGCAAAGTGCGACCTACAAGGCCCGGGGGTGACTTCCCTTTGCTGTGCAGACTTTCCTTGATAATTTACAATATACAGATCTCTATCAAGGGGTCATAAAATGTAGATCCTGTACTGTGATATATGATTTTTATGTATGATTGTGAGTAGGCCTCCAAACCTTAGGTCATACAATGTCTGGACAAGGGCACAGTGATTTATTGTTTAAATTATTGATGATAACCTTCCCTCAGGTTCAAAAGTGAACACTTGGCACAAAGACAACAGATGTAATTACACATAAGAAAATATATTTGAACACATAAAACTAAGTATTAATGCATTTGTTTAAAAAAACTTAATCTATACTTACAGGAGAAAAATGATCGTCATTAGTTATTGCCCATCCCTATCATTAAACCTATCAAAGCAAACAATGTGTCACCCTTTTCATGTAGGTGCTAATCTTGTGTTAAACTTTAGAAAAAAATTAAAGCCACATCCTGTTTGGTGTAGATCTCTGCAGTTTTTCTTCCTTTCTCTACCACAACACTGCCAAAATATCTAGCAATTCTTGCCAATTACACAAACTCCCCACACACATGGCTCCTGACTTGGTAACAAATAGTGATAGGCAGTTCTTTCTTAGTTTCTCTATTCTAATTGTTATCACTTCCATCATAGGAAAGATTTTCAAACTCTGAATTATAGATTACTTTATATTTTTCTTAATTAAACATATACATAAAAAGAGTATGGTGTCTTGCTAAGACATTCAGAAATACTATGAAACAAAATGTTCAAAACCAGATTAGCCAGCTCTCACTGACTTGGTTCTACAATGTTGGTTCTACAATGTTGATCTTTGTCTGCACAGTTCCTGCTTGCGATGTTAAGTAAAGAAAGGAGTTAACATGTGTTGACAATTTGGGTAGGGTCCCCCGCACTCATCTAGTAATCCCTATTGTCAATATTGTGATTACACAATTGCTCCCTGCTTCATAGTAGTGATGACATATTGATCAGGTAAATAGGATATGAATATCTTGTACCAAAGGTCTATTTTTGATCATCTAGGTGCAATGATTGAAAAACCTGTTAAAATTTATATCACCACTTTTTGACACAGAATGTTTTTCTACAAGGATTTATAAACAATATTGATTTAGGTTTCATTGGTTATGATTTTTCGGGTTTATTTATGAGTAATCTGGTCAATATATTTAAGAAGTGCTTGAATTTTTTTTAAACTTTAGGTTAAAAAGATTCATAAAATTTTTGACATCTTGGGCTTTTTGAAACTTTATTATAGCATAAATATTTCTGTTGGTTGAAGCCATTTTTTTCATTGCCAAACATAAATGTAAGTTTGCAACTCATAAAGTTGTAACAATACTGGATTGTTCAACTGGGGCATACAATGATTCATCATGACCCTACATATCTCATCTAGGGCCTTCTGAGATACCATAACAGATATTATTAGAGGGCCAATTTTGAGAAACAATGTAAAATAATCTGTATAACTGCCACTCGTATCATCACAAATGTGATAAAACATCCACTGTAGAGGTATTTCAAGAACCACTTGACTTCTTGCCTCCCTTTGATACCTCTCCCAATGGTAGGTGTCCACATTCCATCTTTGTCAAGAAGCAAACTTTACCTGATAATTTTTTGATATGACATTTTGGAATATTACAAATAATGTTAGGTTTTGACCTAAATGTTGCTTATTAGGAATGGTTATTGAATTGTTCTTTATCATTTTGCTCATAAAGCAAATTGATTTGGGGAAAAATTAGAATACTTATCATTATGTATTCATTTAATAATTTATCTTATTATTTAAATATATAAAAATTCACTTATCATGGTCTTGTTTATTTGAGGAAGAACATTGTAACTTCATGGGATAAATGATGAAAAAGGATGTACAAAAGTAGATTGAAAATTTTATAAAAATAAACCACAACTGCACTTAAACAGTATCACTTCTTCCATATTTGGAGGATGTTTTATGTCCTGCATTTATAACATGGAGACAATGGAATTCGTCCATGATTTATGTCTATCTTTAGCAAAATCATTACAAGCCCAAGAACTATTAGGGTCAGGTTTGTGTTTGAGCAGTCAAACAATAATGTCTCTGTTTTCATGATAGGCCTGATACTTAAGGGATTTCAACAAGAACATTTTGCTATCTCCGTCAATAGAAACAATATCCTTCAAGATTTACAAGAACACTTCTAACTTTGATACATTGCCCCTCATATCTTGGTATTAAGTCTTTAGAAAGCAAGTACCTTCAAATATTACTGCAACAATATATTTGTCATATTTAGGGAAGGGTCGTGTGCCCAGAGATAACTAAGATAAGCTTGGCCAACATTTTGGCACACAGGCAGCCATAAGTGGGTGCCTTGTAATAAACACACTCTTATGAGAGCCAGCAAGTTGGTAACCTCAAGTATTTAAATTGTCGTAAAAATCTTGCCCCACATTGTTCGAAGTCATAATTTCTGCTGATATGTCAACTTCAGTGAACAATACTGACTTAATTTTCAATAGTAAAGATTTAACCACAAATTGCACTGGTTGGAAGTTTTATTTCATTTTACCCAGCAGGCAGTCTGTTCGATAATTGATGTGTAAACTAATCCTGAACTCTTCAGTGAAAGGAGGTTAAAATAAAATAAGGCTTAATAGATGGTTATCGTGTGACGTCACACATTTCCCAGCATGCAATGCGGTCGGCCATATTTGTGGTAAAGCCATTGTTTACTAATGTCTGCTTAGGTCCCTACAATTCGACGATTGAATCGATTTTTTCGCGAAAGATGTCGTGTGTAATGGTTACAAAGTGCAATAGGACTATATTAATACACTGGAGCTATTGTGCGTGAAAAGGACTTGAAGAAGACTAATTTGATCGCTTTTGATCCGACCTCGTCTTCGACGACAGCCTGATGACTTGCAGTCGGACATTGCATATCCAGACAAAGTGAACTATCTAGTATTTCAGCAAAGTGCGACTTCCAATTAATTATTGGTGGAGCTAGATCCTAGACTTGTGCCAGGGTAGAACCACTGCGCATTGCAGGTTAGCTGGTAAACCTCCACGACCAGGACTCGAACTCATGCACTGAGAGGCTGAGGAGTTACAAGTCAACAACTGTTTGGACAAGGGCACTGCTAAACTTTGGTTTTAAAACAGGGTTATTTATTATGTGTACTGTTTTCAATTCTTTACATCATGTTATACTATTTTTTCATTGCTTTAAGTTCCTTAAAACCCATGTTATGGTTGTCATATTTATTATATGTAATCGAATACCATTACATGCTCCAATTTCCTAAGCAGTCTGCTTTTGCTTTTCCTGTTTATTGATCGATGAATTTACTGTCATTAAATATTTTTTACCGTAAAATGTGTTGTTTTTAATTCAGAAATGGTGTGGTTCTAAAAGAAGTACTGAAACTTGAATTCAATTTTCTGTGAAATTATTATTCTAACATAATGTAAGTTTGTTAAATTTGCTGAAAGGTAGGACAATGATAAAAATTAAAAACACTATGTGCTATTATTTATTGATGTCAATGTTAAAGCAAAACCATTTTAAATAGTTAGCTGTAACAGCTAGTTCCGGCTCGTTCTGAAAACAGTTTGTTTCTTACACTTTATTAGAGCTGGTCTCTGGCAGTTTGGACGAAACAATTTTCTCTCATGCATTCAAATAAATGATTTTTGCTTGTAAAGATCCCGCAAAATGCTGTTTTATATTCCGGACTGGATCTTTGGCTTTATGGTGAATAGTATCTTGGTAATGGTGTGGAGTGAAGTTATAGAAGTGGTTACTCAGGAATGAAGCCATACAGTTGACACTCTAGCTCATGCCATACTCAATACACAACCATTTACTTGTACCAATACAAACTGTCTAGGTTATGTATGACATTTTATTTTTGCCCATGTTGCCCCTGGCTATTTACAGCCCCTTGTCTGAAACCTGTTGTTTTTATAGTCTAGACCATATGGCTTTGCTTCCTGCGTGTCAAAGGCCAGGTGCAGGTGGAAAAGCATTACTTTCTCACGTGTATTTTAGGTTAAAAAAGAATTTTAATTAAAATATCTGAGTAATTTAATTATCAATATGATTATACATTATTTCAAGTTAACTAAATTAAGATTTCTGCAGTATTTTAAGTAAAAATAGTAGTATTTGCCACGTTGGGGAGTATTTTCCAGCAGGTAAATGCCAGTAAATACCACTGGTAAATACCGGGGGTTGAATTTACCGCCCAACCTTGTTCTTACAGCCATGTAAAAAGTAAAGCAAAACACATTGCCTGTCATTACATAAAGGGTTTTTCCTATCTGAGATAACTTGAAATCATCAACGTGCCTTTTTAAAAATAATGGACATTTAATGCGATATTTTTAAGATTCACACTGTCGAACAATACAGTAAGTGTAATAACAGTCTTCACTTTAACTAAAGTTTATTCGAGCATTATGTATAAATTTCCAAGAATATTAGTAACATGTGTTGTTACATGGGTACAATATTAGCAAATTGTCGGATACCACATTACAACCAATACAGGGCGTTCTATAGACGCTGAACGTCAATGGTCATTGACTCCTCAGTCAAAGTTTTCAAGGGTCAAATTCAAATATCTGGGGGTACATTTTGTGCATATAGCATCTTGAGGGGCACATACATATTTTTATGTCACTGATGACAACATTTTGTCTAAAATTGACCTTGATGGAAATTATCGATACTGTTGGTTGCTTTTTAGTTTATTTAGGACCAGTAAATAAGCAATATATTTCTTAATTGTTTGTTAATTATCTGTATCTTAATAAAAACAAAAAAATAAACAACAACATAGCAATTAACATTATAATATACATATTTTCTTTCGACTTTTAATGCAATTCAAAACACTTAAAAACGCTTAGCTACAATGAATGCTCCGTTCAAGCGCGAAAGTATGACGTCCGAAAGTTCTCTCGTCCTTTTCCCTTAGTTTGTACTGACGGCTGGTAATGAGAAAAAAAAATTTCTGATCCGGATTATATATTTTGTGACATTTCACAACACAACAAGAATTAATCATCGTCTTCATTGCCTGTAATGGTCAATTTAAAAAAAACTGCGCTTTCACGGTACTGATATGTTGATTCACCTTACCACAAAGATGGCGGACAAACAGGTGCGCGCGCACCTTGGTGAAAAATCGATAACCATCTATTGTTGATTATACAGTATGAGTTCAAATGTAGCAATGTTAAATAATTTATTATTAAAGGTGGGTTGAGTTTTCTTGGCCTATCCAGACAATGAATTTTTTTGCAAATGTTACCTATTGTATTTGTTAGGACATATGACTCAATACTATTTACTCCTCATATTTGTACCAACCATAGTTTTTGTAATGCATCTCAAAAGAGTGAATGCTTGCATAGAACTTTTTTTATTGTCTTATTTACTTAATTGTTTTATTATATTATAACTAGTCATCATTTTTGTTTTACTATGTTTCCAGGACACCCAGTCGACTACATGGCTATGCAACAACACATTTTCTTCTGGTGATCTCTCTAAGACGGACCTTTACAATGAGAAAGAGCTGTCTGGACTGACCCACAGTCAGTTGCAGCAGGCCCTACACCAAATCCACAACCATCCTGACAAATTGTGGCTACAACCAGTCCGGGAAGAAGAGGTAAGTGTCATGGGCAACCATATGTTGACTGATTTATTTTTTTTCTATCAAATTTTAGGATGTAGACAAATGCAATTCTTTCATTTGTTTCTGCAAATAAGGAATTATATTTCAACAATAAGCAACATCAGATTTTATAGGAATTATAAGCTTAGTCAAGTTTCTTAATAACTGCTTCCTAAAATGTCATCTCCTTCAGCAATTAGAAAAAAGGTTCCATCTGCTTGTCTTTTGGGATTTCCTGTTTATGGAATTTTTTATTATATTATTTTAATTTCGTTAGACCTAGATACAAAATTTGCAAGATTTGAAAAGATTTTTTTCCCCAGGAAAAAAAGTAAAGTATGGGAACAATTTCTCTTTCGCTGTTCGATTTTCCAGCAGACATAATTCCAGCAGACATTTACGTCTGCTGACAGAGAGGTGTGAGAATATCTTCAGGCATTAAAGAGTTGAAATATTTAGTGTTTACTTTAAAGAAACAGTTTACTTGTAAATTCAATTACAGTGGTGACAAGTTATAAGTGCTATTATGTTCTGCATTGTATGAAAATTAGACAGAAATTTAAGTTAAATTTAAATGACAATATCAAGATTTAATAAAAAGGAGAAAAAAGGGTGTATTTCAAACTTTTGGCACTATTTTTTTATGGACTTGAATTGTTATGTTTGTCATGGAAATGGGAATTGGGGATATTTTAATCCTAAAGTTCACAATGACTGATTATCCCTATGAATTATTCATATTTTCTCCTTGGATCATTCAAACATCAAGAAGTAGATCGCTACCCTCAAATATTGAACCATCCACCCAGGAACTTAAAAGACTACACCTTATCCTGCCTTGTTAATTAACCTGCTTTGTTAATTTGTTAATAACCTATCATATACTAGATCAGACTTAACTGCCTGCTACTCATTGCATTTTATTTAAATTGGACTTAGTAAACTGAATTCTTAGACTAAATCTCAAATAGTGCTGATCCTTATTCAGACGGCCATCATAGGGTGCTGTCTGCTCTGGTTCAACACTGTTTGCCAAGATCTGGTTGATTTATTTTAAGCAGGTAAGGGGTTAAGCCTTGACCGGTGAGTGGACAAGCCACTATTATTTGTCCATCAGTCATGTGTGCTGTCACAACACCAGTTCAAGTCTTTAGTCACCATCCCTGATCCCATTTGCTTCATTTAGTATGGCACTCTTGGCGTAAACGTCAGCAGACGACAGTCACCACACAGCATTATTCCCCACAGCAGGTTTCCCTGTAGCTTGGTTTGAAGTGGGTATGCAAGAAATGAAGCAGAAAATGCAAGAAAACAAATTGAAACTGTAATGAAAAGTGTGATGGGTCGGCATCAACCTGTGTGAAAAAATCTGTCCTGATAAGAATAGACAGTAGGGAGAATATGAATAATGGTCCTTTGACATGGGATAATCACAAGTCATTGTAACATTTGTAGTGTTCAGAAATCTAATGAACGATGCAGACACTGAACAATGTTAAGGTACTGGAGAACTGTCATGGAGACAATAGGATGCAACTTTTGATGGGGTTAAAGTCTTTGAAATTAGAGTTTTGCCTTTGGTTTAGAACTGTTTTCAGCTAATGGAGGAAATGGATTCATGTAATGTTGCTAGGTTAAGAATGTTGCTAAAGTGGTTTGGCATTGTTAAGGATTGATGCTTGATTAATGCTCTTTGTCTTTCTTCTTTTAGTATTTTCATGATTTGGTTTTGATGAAAACTTTTGTTTGATATTTGATACATTTGGATTTACATGTTCTGTTTCTACACAGATTACAGGGTTTTTGTTTAAATTAAAAGAGCAAAAAAAAAAGTAAACATTGTTACAAAATCTACCATTATAAAACCAGTAAATAATAAAATCACATTATGTCATGTTTACTTTTTCAGCCCAAGAACATAATGAATATGATGAAGAAGGCAGATGACAATCACAGTGAAACTTCACATGAGACGACAACAAGTGATAGTGGGAGGGGTGGTAGTGAGGAGGATATCCATAGCAACAGAGGCCACACCCTTAGTGACAATGGTTAGTAATTTCCTCTCATTTCTTTATGAAATTTTAAACAAAGAAATCATCTTTCAGAATATGTGCAAGTCTTTTCACTCACAAATAACATTTAAAAAGTAAAAAAAAAATTGCAAACTTCATTAGGACTTCCTTTGAAGGAATTACATATTCATAAAATGTATAATTAGGAAAATATTTCCACACTTCCAATTTATAAGCTTTAGTGAGTTTAAAAATGAAGAAAAGACATATTATTGTTAAAAGTCTGGAGAAAATGATGACTATCAAATTCACTAGTTGAAACTTTTTCCAATTAAATTTTTCAAGCAAGAGGTCCTCACCATTGTTGCTTGATCTCTTTCAGCCTCAAAATACTATCAATGTTATGTTTAGTCATTGATAAGAATCAAAACTACACATTGCATTCTGGGTAAGTCCCTGAATTTAAGCATGTGAACCCCGCTTCTGACACTGTGATTTGCAATTGACCTTTCTTGCAATTAATGCACGCATGACATGACCATAGTTTAATAAATGTTTTACAGATTTTTTTCCCATTTTTATTTTCCCCAGAATAATAACACTTTTCTTTTATTACAACAGCATGGTTTGCAATGCAAGATTTTAAAAGTATTATTGCCAGCATTTAAATTTTTGGGCTTTATAAAACAAGTCTGCATTAGATGCAATATTAACAATGAAATGTTATAATGCTTTAGACGCTTTCAGGAATGATAAGTTAACTCTTGAATGTATAGAAATGATGATGATGTTGATGATTATAATGATGATGATGATGATGACTGTGAAATAAAAAAAACTGCCATTTAAATCATAAAAAAAATCAGCCTTTAATTATTATTAAAAAATAATTTCTATGCAATTTTTAATGCAAATAATGCATTGTCTGTATTTGCATTTCTTTCAAGAATTGTTATGAGACTCCATGGAATAATACATCTATTTATTGTGTGGTGTTTTCAACTTTGTTTGCACTGGATTTTCTTTCCCCATATTTATTAGTTATATAAATAATAGATTATAATGTATGTAATATATGAACTGATCAACAAAAACTTTAACTATTGTAATTAGTGTTTTAACATGTAATTCTACTTGGGTTTCTAAGGGTTTATTTTTAAGTTTTGTCATTAGATCTGTTTGATTTTAAATGTGAAATGGCATCCACTGCTGTGAGAGAATAGAGTCTAGCTTGTAAATCAAACTGGAGTCATACACGCTCTTGATATGGCCTCACTGTTAAAACTGTGGTATAAATTAAACTCTAACCAATTGTTTTTAATAAACTTTCAGAAGATGGAAAACACTACCACCAGAGAGTTGAAAATGGGCGTCACAAGCACCATTCGAAACACGACAAGTTCTTGCCACGACGCCCACCACCTCCCATACCAGTTGACAACAGTTACACACGAAACATCAGCTTTAGTGATGACAGTGTGACAGCAAACACAACAGTTGCCAGTTATAAAAAACCTCACTCAAATGCTTCTTCATCATCATCTATGTTCAAAACGCCAGTTAAGAATTCAGACTTATTCACTATTACTGGCAGGACTGGGAACACAATGTTCTATGATTCGCAGCTAACAACGCCAGGTATGGCATATTCAGTGGCAGACATTGAAGACATGAGTGAAATGGCAGTGACATGCCGAGACGATGCTAGTACGACAACTTCAGGAAGTTATACAATTAACCCTGATGATTTATGTAATGAGATAGACGAGTTATTCTTTAAGGATGTGATTGTCTAGCACTGACTCACAGACATATCTGGACTCACTTCCAAGAGCTATGTACAGAAAGAATTCAAATGTGCCAAGTGTTTTTAAAACATATTTATTCATTATACCAAAATACTGTACAGTAAGTCTTTTGTAGTGTTGAGCTATGAAAGGTGCTACTTGATTGGTCAGTTCAGAGCTGTTGGACTCGGAATCAACCAATCATATTTGCCATCACATATTGGAAACAGATCCTCAGGAACGAAGTCGTGTTCTCTAATCACAGTCATAACATTTTTGTCATTTGTTGAATGTTTCGTTGTTATCTTTCAAAATTCATCAATACTGCCATTTACTTCATATATCTACCACAAACAATCATCTTTTGTCAGTCACAAAATGTACTTCAACTATTTGTTTTTCTGTATTTAAAAGTGTTGATTATTTGTATAAAATACTTCTTTAGTCTGTTTGAAAACTAACTGAATCTTGTTATTTTTTTATTTTTGTAGCTGATTGATGTTTTGACTGAATATATTTTGCAATATAAGAGGACTGTCTCAATTCTTATTGTCATAAATGTGCTATATTGTATGTTTTGGTGAAGTCATTTATTATTATTCACCAGATGAAGTTGGTCTTGTCTTTTACTTCTTTCTATCCCTCCTTTGTACATCTGTATATCTGGGTCAATTGTACAGCATAGCTGTGAATATGTATGATATGCAAATGAGTTCAGTAATATATGTAAATGTTTGCACATCAATTAACAGGCAGCAGGATTGATTTTAGTAATTTTTATCAAAACAATAATTTTAGAATCATCTCCATGGTGATGATTAAAATGATAGCATTAAGAGAATGCAGATGGAAAGGATATTTTCTGCATAAAAAAATAATGTTTATATATGTTAATATGTTCACTGTTCCAGTTTTTGGTTGTTTTGGTTTTTAAGATTTACCTGGTTTTAGATGTAACATTTTATTACATTAACACAAGTACAAAATGTTGTGTTAATTAAATCATGCAACTACTTAAAGTAAGTGCACACTTTTTGATTATTATCTTGACTGTGCAATTTGTTATTTAAGAGTTTGTTTTCAAATTAAAATAAACATCATTTCAAACTAATGCAATATTTTGAAATAGGAGTTGCATTTTCCAATGGCAAATATGTAAGAATTTGGTACAAAAAGACTTGCAATTAATAGTACCATGAGAAAAATGCCATTATTATAAAGATTATAAAAATTTGTTATAAATGTATTTTATTTTGTCATTTTTAAAATAACATATTTATGAATAAATATTTAAATCCTGCTACTTGTTTGGTCTAACCTTTTAATATACACTGTAAAGTTTCTTCACAGTTTTTACTAATTTTGAGTCCACTCAAAAGGTTTTAGTTATTTTTATTCCTTGCCATATTTACTCGAACTGTCTGTGGCTATTAATGTGTGGAATTTTCTAATTTATTGTGTGTTTTTTTTATATAAGCACCAAAGAATATTTTAACTCATCGTATCTAAATTTGAAAAAAAATAGCACACAGAAATTTTATCTAAGAACCCCAATGAAATATTACTGAAAACATATTATTTGGTTATATTATTTTGTATTCTATCTTCAAGACGATCATTGCTGAAAGGGCAATACAATAAGTGCAAATAAATAATGTATTCTAGACTTAACATAATTTGTCTTGAGAAATTCTGTTTTATTGTTTTATATAATACATTTTTTAACATTTGATTAAAATAAAGTTATCATTTTGGATGGACTCTTGTAAAAATGTTTCTTGTCACCTTGTTAAATGTCACATTGTTGCTATGTATTTGTGAATATATGAACTATTGCCAGTATAAGTAATGTTGGCTATGATTATTAAGAAAGTATAAAAATATCAATTATAAAATGTGTTTGTCTCGTTTTTTTGATTCCATAGTTACCTTTAACCTTATTGAATATATCAGGATATGAATTTTAACTTGCAAAAGTAGTAATGGTTAAACATGTTTTATCACAAACATCAATATTTATACACTTTAATAAACAAAACCAAAGGTTTGTATTTTGGGGTTTTCCGCACGCTGACACTTGAAAGGTCATATTGTTGCTTCTATGATCCAAAGGATTGAGACCAAGTTCCATGCAGACAGGGCCTGCAGGTGTCAAGGTTCCACTCCTCTGTCCATGAACATGTTGATGCTGTCCAAGATGGGACATTTCTGGCAAGAACTTTCAGCTCACCAGCAACATTTGTTCTACCCAAGTCTGACACCTTCTCGCCTATAAAACCAAGATGACCCAGTGTCTGTGTGATAGTTGTATACAAACAAATGGATTTTTTTTGTAATGTTTTTGTTACATCACACTGACACAATTATGGTCATATTCGCGACATCCAGCTAATTATTGGTGGAGTTAGACCCCAAACTAATGTCTAGGTAAAACCACTGATGCAACTCAGGTTAGCTGGAAAACCTACACACATGAAAGCTCTCGCCCTGATTGGGATTCAAACCCGGGGCTGAGAAGTTACAAGTCAGCAACTCTAAGCACGGGTGCCCACCAAATAGAATAATACATTCTTTTGAATAAATGTAAACTTGACATGTACTTGTATATAAAAATATACAGATCAACCATGACCTCTGAGGCTCCTAGGATTAGACCATTTTAATGTTTAATTCAGGTAATGCAGATGTGGACAAATTTATCATGATGCAGTGATTATATTCATAAGCTGGATGTGATCTAGATGGTATTCCTTTTAGGTGTTACCTAGTGATGCCTGTTTGATTCTCATGTTTGATCTTTTTATTAAGTATTTGTTTTTTGTTTTCTTATTTTCCTTTTAGATTTTTAATCATTCCATTTGTTAAAGATCTACTAAGCAAAATTGGTAAATCCATTTAATAGTTGAGATAATACTTGAATAGACAAGATTATACTTTAATATTAGTTCAACTTACTATAAAACATCTGTTATGTGAAAGCGACTATTTTTGTGCTGTAACTCTAATGTTTGATAGTTCATGCTATAAATTTAGAAAGTGTACTCACAAGCAACTAACAAGGTATAGACTGTAGAAGTCATTTTTATATTCTTTTATAAAAGGTAAAATGTGTCTGCACAAAAACAATGTGAAAGGCATGCAAATATGACAATAACAATATGTAAATTAAAATTAAAGAACAACATCATCATTTTGAAGATTCAAACTCACATCGCCATTGCCATAGTTAAAATATAGAGGTGCCTGTTCTGTCATCACCACAAATCTTACTGCTGTTTTCTTTGAAACTGAACACATTTTCCAATTTTATGCATTATAAAATAACCAGTCCCCCCTTAACCTGGTTCATTCTATTTGCAAAAGGACATCCACGTCCCACTGAACACTGTCCAACAATAAATACTTGGACCCCATTTTCAAGAAAACAACTGGTAAATTTAGAAAAGATGATTCCAGAAGGGAGAATGATCGAGAGAAACAGAGATAAACATGAAGAGAGAGACAGACCGACCATTTTGATTTTGATAAATATCAATATACACTGTCAGAGAGTTGTCACAATGAGGGTAATTATTATGTAAGCTATGAGACTTGAATAAAAGTTTTCTGTAACTCAAGTCCACGTGGAGTAGCAGACAGAAACGTACAGAATCTGTTACTTTGCATAATACACAACTTGAAATATCATAAAAAGAGTTATTAACAATACAGGTTTATAAACAATAATGATTCAGATACAAAAGCGAAATTTAAATTTCAAATGATAAATTAAATTTTCTCGTGGTGTGCTCATAAATGTGCAGAGAATCTTTATTTTTTACAAATGGGACTGTCAAAAAGCAAAAAAAAATAAAAAATAAAAATAAATAAAAAAATCGACTTTCAAGGGAAACAACTCTTACAAGGTAATTAGCTCTCATTATTTCTAAGGTTGTTTCCCTTAGCTTGGCCGTAAGGTATTCATTTGTAATAAAATGGGGACTAAACATGAAGTTCTGTCAGCGCCATTTGTTATAATAATTCCTTACATTTTTGTTTTCTTGTTTGTTTTTTTATGTAAAATTCTCATATGCATGCCATTTGCCAATCTGTAGGATTATATAATGTGCTGTAACTGCTGTTTAATGGGGGTTTATTATTTTGGGGTTTTAATATGTGATATCAGGTACTTGTGGTGTCTGGGAAATAAGTTACTAAAGATCACTTGCAGTCATTCTTTAGATATGCTTTCATTGCATCTACAATAAATATCGACCAAATAATTAAAAGTTCTCTTCAACCTTCTCTGCATCAAAATTATTGCATAAATTTTACATGTACTATTGCATTGTAACAGATCACAGTGATAAAACACATAACATTTGCATATTACAGTAATTCCTAGGAAGCTATCATCAAAGCAGACATAGTGAATCTTAAAAAAATGTAAAGAAATATAGGTATAGGTATAAGAATCGTCTTTAAAGACAATATGACAAAAATACTAAGTCATAACATGGATGCAGTTACAACAAATGTCTTGGGACCATAAATTTGCACTTATTCCTAGGACAGGTAGAAAATGGTCCCAAGTTTCTGTATGGATTGAATGCTGGCTTGAGACTTTCTGTTGAATCCCGCTTATGATAATTGAGTAGCTTGTTGACCATAAACAAGTTTAAGGACTTTGTTGGAAAAGCTTCCTTAGGACTTTAGTGTTGCTGATGAGGTCTTATCCATGATGAGACTACTTTTGAACTATGCGTCCATCAATGCCATTATTTATGTTTTAAGAATATTTACATTAATATTACGATCATTATAGTCATGTCCAGCTCTTTTGATGGCGAAAGACCTCAGACAAATGTCAGGGTAGAACCAATGGCACATCTGGAAGACCCTCCTCCATTAAGTCCTTTGCTTTGTCACCATGAATTGGACCAATGAGGTAAATGGCTGAGTAGTCAGAGGAGCTACAAGCAGCGACTCTATCACTCCTCTTAGACATGAACAGTCTTTGTACATATAAATCCTACATGAACTTGCCTTATCTAAGAGAGGTAACTCTAAAAAGTTCAATTTTGTAGGAGTTCTTCCCCTTCTTCTGGTAGTTAGTAGATATTAAAGGAAAATAAGTAACAGAGAATTGTCAAACAGACCTTAAATATGTTACAGAAATAGCAAAAAAAAAACTTACCTAATATTAAAATGTTCAAATGACTTTATATTTTAAGTTAGATGCGAAGCATCATACTACAGATGTGACAAAAAACTCATGATGTCACTGTTTTTTTTTTTTCTAGAATGTTGTACTGTATCTGAAGAGATACATCCTTATATTTCATTGGCACAAAATTTTTATATACATGTATAGCCATTTAAAGTATAAATTGCCATCATGGGACAGCAGTTTTTCAAAATGATGTGGCCATGTTTGCAGCCTTTGCAACCCCTGTTTCTTGCCTATAAAAATGTTTGAAACTGACATCCTTAAAAGGGGACTGTCTGTGGATTTTGCTTATTCTAAATTGCTATTTTGTACTTATTGTATAAGGAGAATATGGTAAAACCTCCATGATTTACACAAAAAAGATTAGTATTAAAACATAATCTTTCATTTTCACTTATAATCGTGAAGCAATTTATATCAGAATTAACAAGAACAGGAAAAAATAATTGCATTGAATAAATCATTTTAGAAAAATATCATTTACAACTTGATGTGGTAATATTGATGATTCATTTTGTTAAAGTGTGAAAAATATATATTGGCTGGGGAGTAAATGGAAATTCTAAATCTCACCACATGTTAGAATGATATTAAATTCTTCCTTTTCATTTGGAAATACTGGTTATTGTCGATTATTTGCACATTTATGTTTTATATGAATATAATTTTTAATTGAACTGTATGAAAATAATCTTGAGCTGTTTTACATTTTTTCAGTGGCATACACATTTATTTCATTCATTCTTATAATGCATCTAAATTTTTAAATCATTAATTTATCAGCAGTTTAGATTTATTATAAAATTAGAATATTTTTTCATATTTTTTTTACATATTTTTGTAAACTTTTCTACAAACGAAAATACTTATTGTTAATAAATAAAGAAAACAAGAATTGGCTCTTAGAGGTGACAGCTATTTTTTTGGTTAATCTTGCTTAAAATGCAAATTGAAAGTAAATAATGGATTTAAATATAATCTCTGATCCCTAGACAATATGTTCACAATCATCCTGTCATTCAAAATATTGTGTTGGCTTGTTGGGAGACTCAAAAATATGCAATGGTTTCCACCTTGTTTTAGCTATTTGAAACTCAACAATCTAGAAATGATTCAAACATTGTGAGTTTAAAACACATCACTTTTATAGGTAAGTCATAAACAGTTTACCGACTGGTTCTATAGTGAGGCTATAATTTGAATGGATTTTGAATAAATATAAAGTGTGGATAGTGTATAGTTCTCTGTACGTATATGAATGATCTAAACTGTGATCAGACTTTCTCTTCTGTGACCTTTTAACCTTGACTAAATGACAGAAGAAATAGAAGTTTTGTTAATTGTAGTAGCACTAGTATTGTAGTAGTAGTAGCAGCAGTAGCAGTTGAAGCAATAGAAGCAATGAAGAAGTTGTAGTAGATTTTGTATTGAAGTGGTTGTAACAATAGTTGTACTGAAGTAGTTGTAGTAACATTAATACTAGTTGTACTTTTGCTAGTTGTAGCAAAAGTACTGCTAATAGTCGTTGTAGTACTGATTAAGGCATAGTAGTAATAGAAGTGTAGCAATAATAGTAGCAGTAGTTAATTAGCAGCAGCAACAGTAGAAGTAGTAGCAGCAGGAACAGGAAGAAGTAGTAGCAGTAGAATATCAGTAGTAGTAGTAGCAGCAACAGTAGCAAGGTATTTTTCTTCCATATAAGTAGGGAGTAAAAGAGAACAAAAATCATTTGAATGTTTTACTACTTTTTTAAGTTTTTATTTTCTTAAATATTTCTTTATTTAACAAAGAGAACACATGTATCAATTAACAAAAAATATAAACATATAAATACTCTATACATACTCAATATAAAACTATTTATTTACATTTATTTACATAAATACACATGTAAATGTCTGCTACTGTATGAATAAATGTGTAATTAATTTAATGTGCTGATATGGAAAATCATGTCAATGACATAAAAACTAAGTGTACCATTTATCTTAATTAAAAAATCAGTATGGCTAGTTATTTATAAAATATATATTAACATTCTGAGCTATGGACATACAATACTGCTTTCATATCTTTGACAGTTCTTTTTGTTTTCTTATAATTGATGCACACATATTTTATAATAGAGATTAATGTAAATTTAATGATAAAGTAACATGTTAATGTAGCTACATAATGTAAGCCAGCTTTAATGTAGATCTTGCAACAAAAACTTAATATTATGTATATTTACCATAAAATAGGATCTGTACTGAATTTGTACATGTAATTTTGTAAAAAAAAGTCCACACTACTGATGCTAATAATGGTTGTAACATGATAAGATATACCAAGGAAAATATTAAAATTCTTTAAGAATTACCACAAATATTGAAACTGAACTACTGCTAGACAAAGGCACATACAAGTAAATACTGAGATATCGATAAAAAGGTCGATTCTAGTGCAATGGTCAGTTACTGAAATACAAATAAAACAACTTATGACGGTCCCAATGCAATTTTAAACAAACACCAGCACAATTTAAAGTTCTACTTAACTGCTGCATAAAAAACATCATCAAATGCAAAGGATTATTTCTACAGCATTTTAGAGACAGACAGAGAGACGAAGTATTTATAGTGCTAAATCCAATATTTCTCCTCTGAAGACCAAACTGCTGATATTCATAATTAACATAATTAACATTTGTTAAACAGGCTTAAACTTATTCATCTTTTTCTGGTCACATCAGATTGTTTTATATTCATAAAGTCCATAACAATGCAGAATCAGCAAATAAAAAAAATCTCATTTGAAGATTATGTTATATACTCTTGTAAAAACATTATTTCAGCCTTATAACATTTTAAATGCAAAATATGAACAAGGCTGTGTACATTTGGTTTATGAGCATTTAATGTAAAAGGAAACAAAACTTCCTTCTTCGTTACCACATCTGACTAAGAAAAATTGGCCTTCTAACCAAGTTTTTTTTCAGCATAGATTGACAATCAATTACAAATCATTTAAAATACTAAAGTAAAAGTATATTTCATATCTGCATATCACAATTTATATAAAAATGTGTATCAGTAATAGAGATAATGTTTGCAGCGTATAATAACAGTACACAAGTGTCACTGACACAGTGGTATAGCCATTGGAATCTTGTAGTTTTTGTTAAGGATCTGTCTAGTCAAGGCACCTTTGGCTTATGTTGACCCTGAAAATAAACAAATGAAACAAACATTAAGTTGCTGGAGAGTATTTATTAAGTAAGACATGCAATTATGTAAAATTATGTATAAAGGAATGTAGGACGATTGAAAGGAGATATGATGATGGAAGGAAAGAGGAAGACACACATTCATTAGCAGCACAGGATGCCATGAGTCTATGAGAATATGAATTATTTATCAATAAAGACAAAGAGTAAATAAAACATAGATTTATTTATTAATACATGTGTATTTAGATTACTTTGTAATACAAAGGTCATTTAACTGTATAAATGAGAACTTAAAGCAGGAAGAGATGTGTTTTTTAATTGTTATATTGCATACTTGTGGCATTTAATTGTTATATTACATACCAGTAGCATTAATTTGTAAATATTACATACCAGTAGCATTTAATTGTTATATTCATTGTTAATATCATATACCAGTAGCATATAACTGTTATATTTCGTACCAGTAGCATTTAAGTGTTATATTACATACCAATAACATTTAACTGTTAATATTACATACCACTAGCATTCAGTTGTTATATTACATACCAGAAGTACATGAGATTGTTGAGCCAATGTCTTTAGGTAGATTTGGTCCATTGTTGTTCCAAGAGAAGTTTGCAGATGCCTTTGTGTTTTCAGAGCTTTTGGAAAGCTTCTTAGCTTCCCAGCGCCCATGTTCATGAATATTTTTTTCTCTGTCCTGGGTTATTATGTTGAGATATTACTGCCCTTAATCAACAAACAAACACTCCACCATTATTGTCATTCCACTCACACATACAAATCACTTGGAAACACATCATCTGACTCTAAATGTGAGTTCAAGTTTAAATGGTAATTCTGAGAATTCTGAGAATTTGGATGATTACCACGGAAACCAGAATTTCTTGGGTATGCTCTTGGCAATGTAAAAATTGGGTCATTTGTTTTTATTTGACTGGATCCCAATCCTAGTTCATTGAACACTCTTTCAGATGGTAAATTTTGTGATGAGTTTGATAAGTTTGTTTCTTCCCTTTGCAAGTTATTTGTGCTGGTTAGCAATTGCTTATTTTTCATGTTATTGCGGGCATGCCAGTCTAAATTGTCAACTGACCTCCGCAAAGCATTGTTATTGGATCTTATTAAATGATCTGTAGATTTGGCACTTTCATCACTGCAGAGTCTTTCTAATCGCCGTGGTGGCAATCCAGCATTCTCCACCATCTTGGTAATGTCTGAGTATGAGAATGATGACCTGCCACTTGAATGTGAGTTTTCAAGGTCATCACTAAACATGACCCTCTTGGGGCCCTTCTTGAGTTTTGAGAGTTCTTTTCTCTCCGCAGTTTTATAAGGCACATTAGATAGGTTGGCTGGATGGCTGGATATGAACACATTATCTGAAGATTGGCTGGGCCGTGAGTTTCTGTGGAGGAGGTCCGGAGGATTCTGGGAGCCATTGTCATGACGATTGTTCAGCAGGTTGTTCTGCTGAACCCTGTTGCATATGTAGCCATTGTTGTTAGATAACTCCGGATTGTTGGTAAAATCTGAAAACAGGAGGAAAGAATAACTATATATTGATGGAAATGTAATTGTATTAATCTTTATCATCATCATTATCATCATCAGCATCCTCAATTTTAAAATCATGTTTAGAACTCTAGCTAGCATGTTTTTGTATCTTTAATATATAACACTGATTTATAACTAAAACCTTTGAAACAATGTTAAAAAATCCTAAAACAAAAAAGATGTGAGGACCATACTTTTAAACAGACTCAGAATTTGAAGAAGTTATTTTAAAAGACATAGGATTGAGATTTATCTTATTGTACATTAAGGCATTTAAGACAAAAACAAGTTTCCTCATATTTTTGAAAATTTACACAATATATAAATCTTTAATCAGATGTATTTTAATGTAGACATTTTAGATTCTTCATTCAATAATTGTCTGGCATGTAAAAATGGCTATGGGTCATAGAAAGCCAATAATCATCTACCATTATATTCTTGCAACATAGTTTATTTCCCATAGACTAACAATTTTATTTTTGGGGGCTTTCATTAAAGGACAGTACATTCAAAACAAAGACTAATATTATTCCTCTTACTGACTGACAACTTATCAAGTAAATATTTCTATGTAGAAGAGTAGCCCTCTAAGGAAGTCAACAATTATCTCCCTTGTATTACTGACCCAGTAGCTCCAGTACAGGTAGCTCTGACAGAGAGTTGGTATCCAGCTCACTGCCTCCCTGCCCGCTGTCCTTGGTTCCCATCTCAGCAGAGTTGTCACTGGTCGTTTCATCCAGCTTTTTGTTTATCTCATATTCCAACTGGAATGCAGAGAACCACATTTTTATTAAACAACCATTAAGAAATAAATAAGGGGAACCATTCAGGAAATGTAGGTATTAACACAAAGTACAACAACAGACCCTTTTCAAATGTTGTTTTTCTGCTTAAAGGGATCTCAAGAGCCTTATATAAGTGACCCCCCCCATTTATTGCCCCACCCAGCATGTGAGGGCATCTGTTTTCTGATAAGCCAGGCTGTCACAGTCTGTAACGATGTGTCTGTCACACAGGTATTGTTCAAGATCCAAGTGTATGTATGCTATATCTGGGGGTTGAACATAGTCATTCACAGTTTGTAAAGGAAACAGTTGTGAATATACCAATTACGCAATCCTATATATATTTATATATATATATATATATATATATATATATATATATATATATATATATATATATATATATATATGAACTAAAAGAATGAAAGAAATTACAAAATGTATAAGAAATAACAAAATCAACCAACAAAGTAAGAAAGAAAACAAATAAAGATTTATATATATATAAGATCCAAGTGTATGTATGCTATATCTGGGGGTTGAACATAGTCATTCACAGTTTGTAAAGGAAACAGTTGTGAATATACCAATTACGCAATCCTATATATATATATATATATATATATATATATATAAAGATTTATATATATATATATATATATATATATATATATATATATATATATATGTATATATAAATCTTTATTTGTTTTCTATATATATATATGAACTAAACTTGTTTTCTATATATATATATGAACTAAAAGAATGAAAGAAATTACAAAATGTATAAGAAATAACAAAATCAACCAACAAAGTAAGAAAGAAAACAAATAAAGATTTATATATATATATATATATATATATATATATATATATATATATATATATATATATATATATATATATAAAGATTTATATAAATTAAATATTTAGCTATGAAATAAATACATAATCTTGCAGTTACAAAATTGACACCTAGTAATTAATGCAATAAAGAATTTGTAAGGGATCATATAGTAAACAACCCACATTATCACTAACAATAATGTTTGTGGCTTTGTGCAAAACTAGCCTACTGTCTCACATCCATACTAGCAGGTAATTTAGTTTTGCATTAACCCATCAGAGGTATTACTGTGACAGATTAGTACTATGTTGGCTAAAGACTCCCTGCAGTGATGACCAGCAATTAGCAGGTCTGGTCATAGCATGTGGGGGCCTGGCTCAGTGGGATACCACATTCCTTTCGAGATGCCTTTAAGGGAAAAAAACAACAGACTAGTAAGTAAAGAATACTTATTCTCCTTCTCCTCTTATCATCATCATCATCATCATCATCATCATCATCAACATCATCATCATCATCATCATCATCATCGTCATCATGACCAACATAATTATTTTAATAGTGTATTTAAATATTCTATATGTACTAAGCTATAAATTCCAATTCATAATGAAAATAACAAAAAGTACATTTTATTTTTAACATGGGTATAAGGTCAATTCATTTTAGTAACACATTTGTCCATGTTTTTAAATGCAAACAATTTCATTGATGTGATCAACATGAAAGTTTACTATGTAGCAGGTTAGCAAACAATATGGTTAAAGCTAACACTAAAAATGTTTTTAAATGCCATCATTATTACAGCATTCTTCGTTCAAATTTATTATTGTTAATGTTTTCCACTTAGACATATTTGTATATTAACTGTTACTAATTGATTTTTGCTACCAGTATATTCAGCAACAAAACATAACTGAAAAAAGTTTCAATCCATTAGGTGTACTTGAAGTATGCAAGCTAATGAAAGAATTCACCCTTCACTCAAAACAAATAAAGGCTGATTAAAAATCTATAGTAATTTTAATGACACTTGTTTCCTTGAAAGTGCAATACAGTGCATTAAATGTCTAAATGCATTAGGAGTGTTCGACACACATTGTAATTCATATTGCAGTGTTCCTGTTAATAATATTTTTGTAAATTTTAGTGCTGTTCCTTCTAAATTTAAAGTTTGTTTTTCTTTTTGAGATACATTGCAGCGACCACTTCTGATTATTATACTGACGTCTAGCTGTTTTGGTGGCGGAAAACTCCAGACAAATGTCTGGGTCCATTTCCCCAAACAGAATTCCAACCCATGCTATGGGAGGCTAAGCAGACAGAGGAGTTACAAATCAGTTACTTAATGTACCACTACATTATGGGTGTCTCTTTCAATTTAATACAGAACAAGTCTGAGAGATAAACTCTATTGTCAAACTGCATAATGTGATTTAGCTGATTATTGTTTGTTTTAACAACAAGGAACACTGCAAGATAGTACATGTATGTCTATACCTTTGGCATTTTGGAAAAAGCCATTGAAAACATCATTCTTATGACAAAGGTTAACAAAAAGGCTTCAACTTTAATTATGTAGTCATCTGGCATGTTAAAATGTCACTAATTAAGATAATGATAGGGACATAATTAACCAATTAAATCCTAAAGAAGACATGCAGACAGGTTTAGTAAGTCAGTTTTTGTATTGGTTTAAGCACAAAAATGTGGAGACAATTATGATCTGATTTTGTTTTCTATTCCTTAATTGGTTGCTGCTGTGCTTTATGCAAGATAATTACTGCCACTTTCAAAACTTACAACTAACAAAATAATATGGTCAATGCATGGTTATTGCTTGCTTTTTTTTTCTAAAGTTTTTGTTTGCTTCATAAAGAAATGGATGAGTCAACTTAATCATGCCTTGAGTAATTTTGACTCATCATGACTTTTACCATGGAGGTTATTCAGGCAGTATAATTACAAGGATCTGTTTGTCTAACAATCACACAGAAGTTCTATACAGGACACATACCTGGTATTGAACTTTGTATTTTTGTATCAGAAACTTCCAAATAAAATGTTGTTTGTTCTTTGAAAACAAAATTCAATACAAAATACTTTTAGGCATTTATTTTAAAATTCAATGTGTTTTAATTTCAAAACAAACTGCATCAGAGCTCTGCTGTTTGTTCTTATTTTGTGTTCATATATATTTCCTATTTGATTTGCAATGATTATGGAATGGTACAAAAATATACATTATTCCTAGAGCTTTTACCTCCAACTGCCTTGTAACAATGCTCTCTACTCATTTATAAGCTAAATATAAGTCATCCTTTTATTGTCAACCCTTCGGCCTTCAAGGGAAATTTTCACAGACTATGCTTGCTTTTTACATTTGTGTACTTTTCAAGAGTCACAAGGGATGTTAAGGAGTACAAGAATGTAAAAAGTATGTTTAGCCTGTTTACATTTCTAATTAGAAGGCTTGAGGTGGCAGAAAATGCAAGAAAGACTGACATTTAGTGTATAGCATGTAGTTCTCTTAGGCACATTTGTATGCAATAGTACACTTGCTACTAATGCATTTGACTGCATTCTAAACTGTCCACCTTATATAGATCATATCCTTCTTTTTCAAAAAATATTTTAAGATTTAAAAAATATAATAACTAAAGTTTCTAAATTAATGGGTATTTTCTATATTAAAGTATGAACCAAACCACATGCAGTGATATTATTGTGGTGAGTTTTCATCTTTTAATTTCTTTTTTTCACATATACTTATTACTAACTGATACTACATGTCATGAAATGTGATACCAATATTGCTAATCTGTTGTGTAAGTGTGAAGCAAAGTGAAGCAATCTTCACTCCTGAGGTACAGTATTTTAAGGTAATGAACAGACATAACTACATGTTCAATCAAGGTAATATGGACAGTCAGGTGGTTTTAATACCTGAACTACCTGTATCTCAAGTTTCAGTCATACTCATAACAAATTAATATCTGTATTATAATTATGACATGGAGCACAGTATTTTGAATAAAGATCATCATTTATCCTTTTACAATAATTGGAAAATTACAGGAACCCTTTTAATGAAAAGAAAATGCTGTAAACAAGTGCCACGCTGACTTTTGATAATGTGTGATCAAAACACAAAAGGTTAACATTGTTGACAGGTTGCAGTGTTGAAAAGCTGATTTTTCTGACAAAAAGAATCAGATAAAAATACTGACAGAATAATAAAAGCTATGTCAGGGTCACTACAGGATAATGTTAAGAGAGGGGTCTACAAAATGTTTTGTTCAGTATAATTCACTACCGAAGGTCTATCAGTGCTCTGTAATTACTTTGGCGTGTAATTAACCTTAATTGAAATTTAATTCAAACGTTACAAGCTAGCTGATTGAATCTTTAAGCCTAAATGAAAGATCATGAGAAATGTATGGTTACTTTGACTGTTAGTTTGAATTTTTTAAAATTTCTAAAATACTTCAAATCATTTAGAGAAAGTGTGCAACTGGATCATACAAAGTGATGCTTTCAATGTTATAGCATCATCTGAGGAAATGAAAAAGTATGATCACATCCTACCCCCTGAAATATTCATGCCCATTATTTTGATGATTTTTAAATGGTTTTCACTACTTAAGCACTCAATCTGCATTAATGCATTTTAACTGTTGAGGAGGGAAACAACTTTTGAAGTGTCATCATTTTACAAATTTGATTATGCATAATTTTATAACTAAGCCATTTACAGATGTCTTCTTTTTTTAGTAATACAAAACTCATCCAAAACTCATTCATAAAATATGGTCATTATGCATGATGGAAACTACTATGCCTTTTAGTGAATTTAAGTAAATTTCAAATAAGGTGTATATATTATAATGCTTAAGATAAATAATTGATAAAGATGGCATGGGAAAATATTTGCCATTTAACAGATCAAATAAATATTCAGTTTACAGCAAGACATAGACTGAACAATCAAATTATTTTGTTCTTTTCTGAGACATATTTTATTGAAGAAACAAGGCTGTTGTTCTATTGAAAGTATGGTAATATTTATTTTTTTATTAACTAAATCTGGTGGTGTCATTACACACCAGACAGAGAGAGCTTCAGCTGGAGTCAAACAATGTTTTAAATCTTGTTTTAATGGAGTTGAACTGAATAAAATCATGTTTGTAAGCAAAAGATTACTAATGTGAAACTTGATATGTGTTTCCTAATATCTTTTGCTATGATCTTATTTATTGTTGGTGAAGGAACCTATTTACGTAGTGTTTTCTTTGCATATCTAACTTTATAGAAAGTTTGCAAAAATAGACACCAAGCTCATTTGTCTACCAGTTGTGTGCTTTTCTAAAGCTGTTTTCATCTCAGTTGAATTGTTCACTACTACCGATAGACTGACATAGCTAATATGTTATTCATCTTTAATTATCTATCAAATGGCTAAATTATTTTTAAAAATACCCTGCGAAAGACAAATTGTCTTTTAGCAATAATAACATTTATACCCTTACATGTTTGACATGCTCCATGTACAGGTGCCTGTCTGTGTTCTTGTCCACTGATGACAATGTAGTGTTTAACAGGGAACCAGTCTCTTCCTTGGTCTCCAGGAAAGCATTCTGGTGGCTGCCATCTTGGATTTTCATTTTCTCATTGCCATTTGAGTCTTGTGAAGAAGTAGACGCAGAGGAGGAGGAAGAAGATGAGGAGTCAATAAGATGAGGATCATGCTCTTTGTTCTGGTTGTTAAACATTCGTCCATCGGGTTTTCTGCGATTAAACCAGCAGATCTTAATGATGACAAGCACCATTATCACTGAAAGTACAACTGTCACACACACTATGGCTATAACTATCCAGAGATTGGAAGATATTCCTACTGGACTCACAACAGCAGACGCACTATATCCAGGGAGTATCTCGATTTTGAATGTTGTTGAAGAGTTAAATGGTGGATTTCCTCCATCTAGAACTTTAATCGCCAAAACAAAAACATCCCCAACATTGTTGTCATATAGAGTTTTATTCAAAGTGAGTTGTCCCGTGTGGGCATCCAGTGCAAACAATCCAGTAGAATTATCTTTATCGATATAAAATAACAGCTCAGCATTAACACCAGAGTCAGAGTCTCTCGCTCTGATTTCCATGACCTCTGAACCAACAGCCATTGTAGCTGGAACAAACTTTGGGCTGTCAAAATTTGTTGGATATAGAATTTCAGGCATGTTGTCATTTATATCCATTACATAAATGATGATAAATACAGAACTTGTTCTTCCTCCCATATCAGATGCTGTAACAGAGAATTCATGAACACTTATGTTTTCTCTGTCGAGAACTTTCACAGTTTTGATAATGTTTTTCTCCAAAATGAAATAATTAGTAATCTTTTCATCAGTCGGAAAATGCAGAGTTACTGTCCCATTAGGTCCTTTATCTGGGTCATCTACAGTAATGTTCCCAACAATGGTATTGATTGGAGAATTTTCCATAACTTCCATTCTGATTGGATTGGATGAAAAGGTTGGGGCATTGTCGTTAAGATCGAGAAGTGTAATATTTACTAAACAGGTGGAAGTTTGTGATATGGGACTTCCAGAATCTGCAGCAAAAACTGAAAATGTTACAACATCTCCTAAAATGTCTCTATCAAGACTTCTGACAGTTGTGATGATTCCACTTTTGGAGTCAATGGCAAATAAAGTCTCTGATCCAGACTGCAAAGCATACGAAACTTCCCCATTCTTGCCACTATCTTTGTCAGCGGCAGATACAGTAAGGATGGATACTCCACGAGGGTTGTCCTCGACCATCATCAGACTGTAAACCAATTGAGAAAACTTAGGTGCATTGTCATTGACATCCTCAATGATGACTTGTATGCTTGCAATGCTTTCCTGTGGAGTTGCTCCAAGGTCTTTGCACACAATTGTCACGTTGTGAACTTGTTGAATATCATGGTCAAGAGTTTTACTCACTACCAGTTTAAAGTTACTGTTGCTGATGTGTTCCAGTTTGAAATGGTCATCTAAGACATTACAGGTCACCTCCCCATTCTTTCCACTGTCCAGGTCTATAATCTCCACATGAGTGACAAAACTCTCAACTTCGACCAGTTCTGATAACACCATTCCACCTGGTGGCTGGTTTATGTTGATCTGTGGAGCATTATCGTTTACATCTGTCACCATAACAACAATGTCTGCTGTGGATGATCTTTGTGGTAGACCATGATCAACAGCAATAACTTGGAAATTGAACTCATGGTCCTGCTCAAAATCTATCTTGCCTGCTGCAGTCAGCACTCCAGTCGTAGCATTAATTTTGAAAATATTTGTAATAGTTTCGGGTACTCTGTTACTGAGCTGATAGGTAACTCTTGCATTTTCAGCATCATCTCTATCCGCAGCCGAGACTACAAGTATACTGGACTGATGAGGAATATTCTCCTGAATTGAAGCCATGTAAGTGTTCTTTGAAAACACTGGAAAGTTGTCATTGGCATCTGAGACAATTACTGTGAATGAAAGAGTTCCAGTCAATGGTATATCCCCACCATCTACTGCTAGTATCAAAAACTCATACTTGTTTTTACTTTCTCTATCTAACACAGTGTTCAGGCGGATCTCAAACTCTTGACCTTTATTAATAAGCTGCAGTTGAAACTCAGGATATGTTGGAGTCATGCGATAGGTCTGAATGGAATTCTGATCTCCTTGGTCTAGATCCAAAGCTGCACCATTTGCTATCACAGAATTAATAACAGCTGTTTCAGACACTTGGATTGTTTGTTCATTGGGTGTAAATTCTGGTGCATGGTCATTAAAATCCATTATGTTAATGACTATCTTAATAAACTTTGTTAACTCATTCCCAAGGTCCAAATCATACACTGCCACATTAAATTCCAGATTGCATGTCGAAAAACAGTGGAGGAAATCTTCACGATCTATAACCTTATTTGTGAATAATAAACTTGTGTTGGATTCCAATTTAAACAAGTTGGCATAATTGCTCCCTGCAGTTAATATCTGGAATTGAAGACGTTGGAATTTCCCGGTGGAAGTGTTTGTAAACAGTTGACTGTCGATACCAACGCTTCCAAGATACGTCCTTGGTGGAAGCTCCTCTCTCACTTGGTAGGTCACTGTTGCATCCTGAGAAAATACAGGGCTTATGGAGAGGAGCCATGTTGCTATAGCAACACAAAGATGGAGTGTTGGGATTCTGGTTTTCATTGTGTCAGCATCACAGTTGTAGCTTTGGAGAATGTTGTTGAATACTGAAGAACACACATCATACCTGAAAGTAGAGATAGAGAGTTGTTAATAATGAAATTGCATCATTGTTTAAATAATAGTATCAGCTTAAATGTGCAGTCAGTTTTAATACAGAGGTAACAGCCCTTAGCTTGCTACATGTTAAAAAACCATGCTAAATTCTCAGGAGGTTTTGCTTTAATAATATATATGTTACATGTTAGGGTTGATATACTTATAAACAGAGACTGAGCAGCAAATATT